>JALPQD010000031.1:9113229-9595729 GCA_023101885.1 Typhlomys cinereus | reverse complement strand
GGAATAAGGAATATTCCCTACGACATCTGTGTGCTTGTCAAAAAATGCAATGAGTGTGAAGACTCACCAAACCAGCTCTGTACTTTGGCAATCTACATCCCTGTAACCACCTTCAAACATCTACAGTCAGTGTGGATGAAAACTAACTTATGAATGTATGAAAGTTATCAAAACACCAAAAAACATTTATAAAGATGTGTTCTTTAATATTTTATTTATTTTACGTGTGTGTGTGTGTGTGTTTGTGTGTGTGTGTGTGTATTTCTGTGTGTATCAGAGGGCATTGTATGTGCCTGTAGAAGACCAAATGTGACTTTGGGAATCATCCTGGATTGCTTCTACCTGCTCCTTCCTTTGCTCCACCCACCCCAGACTCCACCCACCAGGGCCGGAAGTGTAGACTGCAGCAGTTTCTGCCAGGCATTTTTATATGGAACCTGGGATCTGAAATCAGGACCTTCTGCTTGCAAGACTGAGCCATCTCTCCAGCCCATAAAGACATATTTTTTAACTCAAAGTAGGAATAGTTACAAATGTTCTCTAGGGTCAGGACTTTGTTGAGATTCTAAAACATTATTCCCCAGAACATGGGTCCGATGACCTTCCAAGTTAAATCATATGACCATGAGATGCCTTGATTTCATGTTTGTAATGAATTGTTTCATTGATTTCCCAATGTGTGGTGTTACCATAAAGACTCCCCAGCAAGGGCTAGGGAGAAGGCCCAGGAGGTAGACCACTTGCTGTGCAAGTCTAAGCATCTGAAATCAAACTTCCAGCATGCACATTAAAAAGCCTGATAAGTGTTGGGGAAGTAGAGGCAAGCAGATTCTAGGAGCTTGCTGGCTACCCAGACTATTCTAGGAGCTTGCTAGCTACCCAGACTAGTCAGAAATGGAAAGAGCTTCAAGTTCAGTGAGACCATACCTTGAAGAAATAAGGAAGACACCTAAATGCCCCTCTCTAGTCTCTGCAGGTGCACACATACACATATATGTATGAACATACATACACACAATATAAATGAGCAAAACGAAACAATCCCAATTCCCTAACAAGTGGCAGAAACCTAGGATGCAGCACAACACTAAGAAGCACTCTGGGGCATTGGGGTGTCTCATTCAGAAACAGTCTCTGTCGCCAGCTTAAAGAGGGACTACTTGATATTATGCTCCCATAGTTTACTATTTGAGCCAAGAGCTCTTTAGAAGTATAAAAGCCATGAGAACTTTTGACGACAGTAGGGGAGACAGAATCTTTAATGACGCCTCGCCTACCGCTTCTCTTCTTCATTCCCACCTCAGTAGGGACGCCTTTGATTAGCCAGACACTAATAAACTGTAGTGTTTACCCCTTATAAGACTTTCCAAAATTAATAGCAGGTGTTAGAGGAAAAGAGAATATCCTGTCTCTGAGTGTAATGAAAAAGAAATATCACTGATTTTTTTACATAATTAAGACAAAGGAAGTGTGGTTATGAATTATCCCCAAATAACATGCAGAATCAGTACTGAAGGAGATGGGCTTCTCCCATATTACAGAAACCTATTCTGCAGCAGGAAATGGAGAATAAGATTTAATAGTCATCTAAAGCTGATCCTAATTTCTTTGTATTATCTTTGCGTATACATGTCTTGATACCAATCCACAGTTCATGATGTCAAGGAAGGGCATGAGAGCAAACTGAGAGTTGGAAAGATGAGTTGAGATGAAAGTAACTATGAAACACATAAATCTACTAAATGGGGACTAAATCTAGTAGGAACACTAGCAAGCATAATCAGAGTACAGGTGTTGATCTGACAGATGAAAGCTGGTTACAGTTGAATGCCTTATCACACAAAAAGAACATTTAAATGGAATGACTTTTATCTGAAAACACTATGAGCATCACCTGCATGAGTCAGAAGGTAAGTTCTCCCTTCAAGCTGGGCAAAGAGTTTTTTCTCAAGTTTTCCAGCCTTCATTGTTTCAAAGTCACACAGAAACTAAAGAGGATTCCTTTAAACACCAACAGAGACAACCAGAGATGGCAAGTGAGTAAACATCAATTGGCCTTGAAAAGAAAGGGAGTACTTCAATAACTGAATTCTAAATTACTGACAGTACTTCCCAGAGGAATGGCGGCAAACTTGATCAAGTTTCCTCACAGTGATAGACAGATACATTTAGAAGGAAGATAGTTACTAACACATTGATCATTTATAAATGGAAATAGTTCTCAAATATAGAACACACACACACACACACAATATCCAAACTCACACAGATTTTAAATTGATCAAATCTAGTTCCTTAACATTTCATGTTATTAAGAATAATAGATGACTATCTTATACCATCTGTCAAATTGCAACTGCAGAGATTCAAGCAGTAACTTCCCCACCCATCATATAATTTAAATTAAAAAAAATACATGCAAATTGATCACATTTTAGATATCTGTATACACCAATGTTGAAGAGGCTCATATGACTGAGCTACCAATTCTGTTACTAGTATAGACCGCAAAGAAATAGGTGGATATAATCACTAAAAGACATGCATGTTCCAGAAGCTTCAGAGCAATATTATTTGTAATGATGAAACCCTGAGAAAGCTTAAAAGTCAATCAACATTAAGACAGCCTAGTGGTGCACTTTCATATTTAGCAGTGAGAACAGCAAAGTATAGCAACACAAAATGACAGGAGAGAATAAACCCTGTGAACAGACCTGACAGGAAGAAGCCACACACTAAACAATACACACAACTTTATGGAAAGTCGTAAGCAAGCAAATCTACATTGATATCCTTTGTCAACACATACCATGGGCAGATGTCTCTGGTCATCGTCAGGGACTAGTTTCAGCATTCTCTGTAATACCAAAATTCAGGCATGCTCATATCTAGTCTATAAAATGACATAGGATTTGCACACAACATACACTCCCATATACTTACCTCCCATGCTCATGGATGAGAATACATATTGAGCAAATGACTGCTCTCCCAAAAGCAATCTGCAGATTGAATGCAGTCCTCATCAAAATTTCAGCACAATTTTTCATAGATTGCTTATAATATCTAATGTGCCATAAATGCCATGTAAGCAATCGCTATAGTATAATGTTTAAGGAATAATGGCAAAGAAAAAGTTTCCATTTAATTCAAATGTAAATTTTATACTTTATATATTTCTACTTCTTTTTGTTTAATTATATAAATTTGTTTTTGCCTTTTAAGTTTTGCAGTTATAAAATAGGTTTTATTTTTTGAAGAACATACTTTGACTGGGAAATTTTTTTGACTGTCCATCTATCAAAGTAAGTACCCATGGGGCAGTGGGGCAAGTTGAATACTGACATAATGTTTAGTGTCAAAAAAAATCTGTTAATATGGTATTGTTGTCTGCTCACATTTCTATTTTTATGTATGGTGTAGGGTTTACATTTTAATTCTTTGTCATAAGCAAACAATATACTAAGATTATAACAGAAAATACCAAGTTTCAAGAGGTGAAGTTGTACTTTCAGAGACATTAAAATAAATATTTATTTTTTGCTGATTTTATTTTCTATTGTTTTTCTTTTTTCCATCTTTATCATTTATTATAATAGGAACACCTGTGCACTAAAAATTATCATTCATACAGTATAGCTTTAGTAACTTTGACACAAATGCTATGTGTCAAAGAAAAATAAAGCAGAATTGCATTCATTGGAAGACCTATATATATTTTTTGAAAGAATATTTCATAGCTTCACTTGCCACTTCATTCCTTCCATATTATTTTAGTGCCTTTTTAAAAAAATTTAAATTGAAATGACCTGATCCTTGGGGAGAAGGCTCAGGGTCCTGCTAGAGCTGAGTGCTCCAAAGTCATCTATTCTCTCCGTAGTTGACAAAGACAAGATGATTTTTTTTTCTTTGCACGTGTGCCTGAGTGCATGTGTGTGTGAGCAAATGTGAGTTTGTGATCCTGGGCTCGCCGCTATTTCACATTTACAGTTTTCCCTGAAAAGCTCAGAAATAAGAACTCAGAAAATCCTGAGAAGAGAAGAAATGAGCTTATTTCAAACTTAAAGAGATTGAAAGGCCTAATGAACGTGATGTGTATTGTTTCATATTTCTCTGTTTATGTTACTCTGCACAACACCACATATCTAAAGTGACTGGATTCTAACTGCATGCTCAGCAAGCAGCAGTTCATGCTCTGAATTGTGAGATATTAGCCCCAACTTCACGATTAAAACAGTTTATCATTAGGACAAAGGTTCTAGGTTGAAAATTTTTAAACTATGGCTGTTTGTAGGAAAAAAACATACACTAAAAATCAGGTAAGTACCTCCTCTCACTAAGCTCCCAAATAGGGGAAAACATGTTGGCTTTCCTTTCTTGATTTAACATTGTCAGCAAATAGGGCATTTCAGCCCAGAAGAAGCAGCGCTATTGGGAAGTTTTTGGAGATAAGAATTTAGCCGCTGCAATGCCTAATACCAGACATGGTCTGGCTTAAATTTGTTAGATTGGTAGCTAGTGTGAGTGTGGAAATGATACCCTGCGTACCTCTCATGTTGTTAGATGGTGTCTCTGTGAATGGGTCTTGTGTGTCAAAGGTCTGGGCACTAGCAGTGTGATGTTTTAAAGTGACGCAGCCTTTGGCTGCTGTAACAAGCTACCTACCACACACTAAGTGGCCTGAGCAGGATGCTGGTTTTTACACAGACTTGGAGGCTAGAAATCAAGAATCAAAGAATTGAGCAGGCTCCACTGTAGTTCTTAGGAAAGGATCTTTCCTTGCCTGTTCCAGCTTCTGAAAGGTGACATCCCTGAACTCTGTGACTGTGCGATACCTTGACTTCCACCTCCATTTTTCCATCATGTCTCATCTGCCAAGATAACAGTATCCCCTCTCTCTGTCTCTCTCTCTCTCTCTGTTTCTCTCTCTCTCTCTCTCTCTCTCTCTCATGGGTGTATATGTGTGGACCTAGAGGATCACTTGAGGTGTTGTACCTTACCTCTCTGCCTCAGCAGAGACTGAGCTTCTTTACCAGTGTTGCACAAGCCAAGCAGGCCAGCCTACGGGCTTCTGGAAATTCTTGGGTCTTTCCACTTGATGACACTAAGGGACATAGGGATTATATAGTCCATGGTCATCTCCTCTTCAAAATCCTTAACTATGTGGTGAAGTTTCATATGTGGTAACAGCCTCAGACTCCTGGGATGAACCATTATCAGCCACTTACAAGCTCTGCCACTCTTTTTCTGCCCTCTGTACCTTCTTCGTCTTTCTCAAGACATCCGTACTCTGCCAAGAAAGCCTTGCTTGGGATAGTTTTCCCAGTTGTCCCATTCTTTCTTGACAACCCTAGAAAACCCTTTACTATTTATTATTTATTTGTGGTTACCATGGGGGGGGGACAACCTCATGTACCAGTCCTCACCTTCCACTTGTTTGACACAGGGATCTTGTTTGCTGCAGCATGTACCTGATTAGCTGGCCTGAGAGCTTTCGTGGATTCTGTTTTCATGAAACTAGTGTTACCTTGATATCAAAACCAGATAAAGACACAATCAATAAAAAGAAAATTATAAAGCAATCTCCCTGATGAATATAGATATAAAAATTCTCTGTAAAGTAATTGCAAATTGACTTCAATAACACACTAAAAAATTATTCACCATGATCAAATTGGTTCTTTTCAAGATATGCCAGGATAGTTCAAAATACACAAATCAGCAATTGTCTATCAAATGAATTCTCAAGGACAGAAATCACATGATCATTACAGTAGAGACAGAAAAGCTTTTGATAAAATTCAATCTCTCTTCATGATCAAAAGCCCTGAAGAGAATTGAAAGAAAGATTATATTTGACAACCTTATGACCAAAATTATACAAAATGGACAAAAATGCAGAGCATTTCAACTTCTTGTCTATAGAAATCATGCTAAGTACAGCAGGCAAGAAAGGAGAATAAGATCACTAAGTAGGATGCTAGCAGGCTTACCTCATTCTGTAGAGACAAAAGGCTAGATAGATGTTTGGTCAACTGATGTTAGCCATTAGCCACTTTCTCCCCTGACCAGGGAGCCCCATGTCTTTCACTTCAGCATCCGCAAGCTACTGATCTAGTCTCTTTGCTTCAGCCACTCCAGAATCATCAAACCTGATGCAACTTCTACATCCTTATTATGCTGATGGAATAGAAAGGCAATGTTACCTTTTTGAGAACTGACCCCGGACAGCTCCTGGCTGCTGTCCTTGTTGTTAAGGTCAGACAACATGGAACATTCATCACTGGCAATGTTTAGCGACATTCAGACCTCAGCAAGGAGCTGAGAATCAGATCACAAGGCTGGTGCCCACCACAGAGGACTTCACCACTGTGTATATGGACAAAGGGGTAGGTATAGTCACATACATAGCTGAGACACTACAAAGCAAATCTAGAATGATGGAAGAAAAGCCAAATGAATGGCTTTCGCATAAAAATGAACTTGGAAAAATAAAACATTATATCTGAATTTTGGTTTTCTGGAAGTTTCTTTTATATTGTGAATGTGTATTATCTAGTTGCAGGGAATCCAAGCTCTTTGAGGACTGGGCACACAACAGTAGATGGTTTATTAGTGTTTAAGACTGTATTCCACAAAGACATTTTAAGACAAAGAAAATGAGAATTGATAACACAGCAGCTTGAAAACGAGGCAAAACTAAACCAAATAAACCTCAGAGCGAAGCAGGTATTTGCGTGGTTGTTTTATTTTGGAACACACTGATTGCCAATAACTTCAAACCCCCAAACTCCACTTACATGTTCATGTGGAGGCCAGGAGCATGGCACTGTGAGCACCAAAAGGTAACCCAATGTGATTGGATGGTGGACTCTGCTGTGTTCTCCACTTAACACACACTGCTTTTTTAAGTACAAGTCAGTGCAGAACACAGTTAGTGCGCATCTATATGGCTCCTCAGCTCCCTGAGGATAGAACTACATTTTGCACAATTTTCTACACCCTGTCAAACCACCACACCACACACACACACACACACACACACACACACACACACACACACACTGCTTTGTGTACTGTGACCAGAATTTACTAGTCCTATGGTGGGGAGGCGAGGAGCTGATGGTTTCCTGTAATTTCTATCCACACCAAGCCCACAAAGGACAAGTTGTCCTTATTGTCAGGTGAGGAAAGTAGTTTATACTCACCCAGAATATTCTGTGGCCACAGTTTGAGAGACATGGCTAAGATGTGAGCAGAGCGGTACCTGATCAGACAACACCGAAACCTTGCAACAGACTCAGCAACCTTGCAGGCATCTAGCCTTGCTTTAGGTCAAAGCAAGTTTGTTACTGGCCTCCTGACCACAGTCCTTTTAATATTTAAATCATCATTTTGTTTATTTGGTTTTTTTTTTCTGGCCGGCTCACCATGTAATCTCAAAAGTGTCATCCTCCCTCAACCTCCTGAGCACTGAGATTAAAAGTGTGCTGCACTGCAGTCAGTTTCTTGGTGATGATTTATTTCTATGAATATTGTGGTTCCAAAGGTCATGTGAACTGGGAAGCCCACAGGTGTCACAGCAGAAGCACACTGCAGTCTATGTTATTCTCTCTTCTGAGTGCGACTCCCACATAAAGTTACTTCTTTTTTTTGTGATGAAAATAAATTCCTACATAATGTCGTGAGGTCCATAAAGCCTACTCCTACTTGAAATTTTTATTTGAAGCAACAAAGTTTTATTTTTATTACACAGAGTTATTTCTAATGAATCATTTTCAACTAAGAAATGGAAAAAAAACCACAGATCATGCACACAGAACTGTCACTTCAAGAGCCACATTGGCTTGAGGTTTCTCCCTCTTGGTACTGTGTGAACAAGATACTTCCAGACTGAAGTGTCTTATCACCAACACAGCACACCTAAGTTGACTTTGTAGACAGACAATTCACTGCTTTCAAGACTCACCCAAAATTTAGCAAAATGAAACAAAACTTTAAAAGTTATAGCTGGACTCAATACACTTATGCTATAAAGAATAAACCTAAGTAAATTATTTCAAGCCAAATTTATCTTTAATTCTGAGTAGTTGGAAGTAGAATGCTAACGATCCTGCATAAGGTTGTGTAACTGCTATAACACCACGCACTGCATTCTCTGAAAGTTTTTTAGTACCAGCAGTCTATTCTTACCTCTAGGCAAAAATTAAAGTGGCCAACAAAGAAATATAAAGTCATTTCTGCAAAACTCTCCCCTTGGTTGTGACCTGAGAGTTATTTTCAGTACGGCCTCAAAGAACTCATTTAATGGGGAAGAAGGCTCCTTTCTTCCCTTGACCTTGCTGTTCACAGAGGTATCCTGTGGCTCAAAATAAAATGAGATTTGGGAAGGAAGCAAGCTTGAAACATTATGTAGAAAAGTCTTGGCAGTAAGATTCCTATCCTATCAAAGTCTTCAAGCAATGAGAACTGTATCTGGAAAGCTGGCTACACAGTAATTTTTTTAAAAAAAAACACACACAAACACTTTTTCTGAACCCAAAAGAGGTATTTATAATGAGCTTGAGCTGATTTATAAAAATGAGGAATGAAAGGCTCTTCAGTATCAAGTTACATTTTTTCAGTAACATTCTCTGTTAAAATAATAAACAAACAAACAAACAAACAAAAAACAATAGAAACCAAATGAAATGAAAAGTTCATTTACTAGGCTAAATTCAATGTAAAAGCTAGGGCCAAATCAAAAAAAAAAAAAATGTCAAGCTAAAGAAATGCGCCCAACAGTTACAAATTCTGAACCTCAGAGTAATGATCAGAATAAACCAGGTTACTTAGCCCAACTATGACCACTGGAGAAGCACAAAATGTGGGCAGAGTTGGGACTGACTGGACATGCTCTGATATAGCACCCAGAGCTTGCAGTAGAATTAACAACCTTCATAGGCATCAAGCCTATGTGCGATGATCCTTATTCAATGAATGCTCTGTCGGTACTACTAGCACTAGTGCTACCAGTTTCAGTGGGTCAACGCTTTCAGTACAAATGTCACCAGGCAAATGTATTGTTAGGTTCCAATGACACAGCAATTTGCAAAGGTTTCATAAATGGTAGTGTTTCTTCACTAATGTTTTGGATCAGTCATTCTGAGGAGTTGGATTTTTTTAAAGTGAAGGAGAAAGATTCAAAGTGAGGGGCACTGGTCAGCCAGGATGGACAGATGCTCAGGACGCAAAGGACAAGAAGAACCAATGGCAGTTGGATAGGACACCTGAACCAGGGGCAAGAGGGACAGACAGACCAGGGCAAATCTCCCTGAATGTCTGAAATACTCAGAAATCAAGTTCAAAGGTAGGGACATAGTCCAATGGTGGGGTGCATGGACAGGGCCTGGTTCAACTCCCAAAACTGCAAGGGACAGGAAATTGAGTTCAAACTTAAAGTTAACTATGATATTTCAGAAAAAAAGACACTTGCTATGACTTATATTAATCTTGAGGAACAATGTGTGCTATGTGAACAACTTTAGAAGCACAGCACCATGTCACTCATCTGTGCTTTGGTTTCCCCCGGTCTCTAGTGCGCAATCACAGTTCAAAGCTAGTAAATCGAGAATCCCAGAAATTCAGGATTTTAAATGCCTTTTCTCCAGCATAGTGTTATAATTGTTTAACTGATAGCTATTTTTGTTAATCAATTCTATTAATTTATAAATTTAATTTGATCATAGAGACATGTAGAAAAAAAAAACAGAGATACAGACTTTGGCACTACCCACACGTTCAGATTAGGTGCCCTCTGTGGTTAAAGGGCAGAGGAAAACTGCTATATTTAAATTCAGGTTAAAAAAATTTCTTCCCCAAAGAAAGTTGGCATAGCAGCTCTATAAGCAAATGATCTATTGAGCCCTTCCATATAAAGTATAACAACTGACAAAGTGAGATATCATCATGTACAAGACAAGAAAAGCACCAGTTCAACAGATTCAACTCATGGAACAACCAAGGACTTCGCTGCATCAGCAAAGGAGGAGGCTCCCCTGGATGAATCAGTAAGAATCAAGTCCAGAAAGGAAATGCAGTTTCCTTTCCTTAAACAGTACAAAAGGCCAAGAAGCTTCAGAACTAAATACACCCAGCCCAAGCTGGCAATATTGTGCTCAAAGCAAAGCTGCAGATGCTTACATGCAGCTGAGTCATGCAGTGTTACATGCAGTGTTAGAACTTAAACAACCACAACAAGCAGATTCCAGACGCTAAAGGACAGCAGACAATGGGGAAAGACATGTTATAATCTGCAGCTACCAAGTGGGGCTGAGCACGGTGACTGCCTCTCTCTGTGTTGCATGCTTGGTCCCCAGGGTGCGGACTCACCACCTTCCTGCCACCTTCCTGAAAGCTGTAAAATTTGGGGGAAATTTCAGGGGGGGGATGGAGTCCAGGCCGATTCCAGGGGAGTAGTTATGTGCTCACAAATTTTGGTAACTACTTAGAAGGCCAGAGACTTTACAAGTTGATTACAGTTCACTGGCCACAAATTATTCATATAGTAGCAGCAAGACTTCCACATCCCAGAAGTATGTATGCTCATGTTGGGGGATTGTCAGTAGGTATAGGGGGAGGGAGTGTGGGCACATGCATGTGAGGGTCTGAGGTTGATATTGAATATCATCCTCAATAGACTTCTACCTTATTCTTTTTGAGACAGGGCCTGAAAATTGTATGAGTCTGGTTAGTTAGCTTGCTCTAGGGATTCTCAGCCTTTGCCTTCCCAGGCTAGAATTATAGGAGAGCTTCTGTGTCCACGGACATTTTATGAGGGATAAACTCCAGTCCTTTGCTTGTACTGCAATTAGTTTAACCTCTGCTACCTTCCTAGTTCTCTAAAATTATTTCTGACTATGAAATCTTTTTAGTAAATAATTGAATATAGG
Source organism: Typhlomys cinereus (assembly GCA_023101885.1). Lineage (NCBI taxonomy): Eukaryota > Metazoa > Chordata > Mammalia > Rodentia > Platacanthomyidae > Typhlomys > Typhlomys cinereus. The sequence continues at coordinate 9,584,798 of JALPQD010000031.1, read as the reverse complement.
CTGGGCATGGTAGCTCATTCCTTCAGGACTAGGAATGTTATGACAGGAGGATTTCTGTGAACGTGAGGCTATACATTGAGTTCTACACCAGCTCGGGCTAAAGAGTGAAAGAAAAAATTGCAGTACTAGCCCCATAAACATAAAAATTGCACTCACAGCTAATTGACAAAGTGCACTGTCATCATAAGTTATGTACATGGTTTTTTATTACCGTGTAATTTGGTGATCATAAAGCATGTATGGAATATGTAAAATGGAAAACGATTACATTTTAAATTTTACACTAAAATTAATTCTTCATTCCCCTGATACAAGGGATCAGGTAATATACACCATGAGAAAACGTTACTTTGGGATTTTCCTTCCAAGACACTTTCCCTAAGTTCTTTCTACTTTGTGGAGTCTCCAAGTATAGAAGGAAGTGGCAGAGGATAGGAGAGACTTACAAAACTGCCCTTCATAGCCAAACCCACATCCTCATAATAATTTAACCTTAGAAGAGACATAGCTGCTTCCCTGATTGGCAATTGAGGGACTCATTCCCAGAGTTCATGGTACAGCTCACTCATACAACCTAGTATGAGAAGGAAGGCACAGATATACACCCTGAAATTCATCTCAACCATTCAAGTCAGTCTCACTTTAAATCCATTTCTCTCTCATGTAATAATCCATAGTCAAACAGTGAGTTGTTGAGAAGGTATAAATGATTGATGATAAGAGATGAATGATCTTTCATCTTTTGCCTAACTGTAGCTCTGTGACAATGAGCCAGCTGTTCGATGATTCCCTATCTCTGGGCCTTGTTATTTGTATACACACTGTCATTAGTTTCAGGAATGACTATGGATTATTTTTAGATATAAAAGCCTACAGCTGTGAGAAACTCCGAACAAATTCATCTCCTTCACCTTGGTTGCTCTATAGGTTCAGAAAGTGGAACTGATAAAATATCAAATGTCAGTTATTCATTAAAACACTGACCTAGAACCAGAGGGGAAATACATGTGATTGATATTTACCACTTCTTCCTACCTCATCTAACACACACAGTAGAAGACAACTGAAGAATTTGTAATTGAGCCAACCAGGAAAGTTGGAAAAAGAGCAACCTCTTTTGCAGACCATTAGGACTGATTCTAGCTCATGCACAACCTTCTTCTCTTTCTCTGCAAACACAGATCTGATCATACATGACAGAACTTATATACCCTTCAACTATGTGCAGAAACCACATTATAGTCTAATCCTAAATGTTCCAGGCATCATGTGTACATGGAAGAGGATTTAGGGTGAAATAATATTAAATATCATGAGTATTGTTCACTGGCTGATAAATACACAAAATATATAAATACACAAAATATGTTTTATTTTTCCCCCATTTTCATGTGTATATATGTATGGAATGCATGCATGTATATGTGTGTGTTTGCCTGAGAGTCTGTACATATGTGTGAGGGTGCATGTGCACACTGGTATAAGCTCATTTAGAGGCCCAAGGGTGATATCAAGAATATAATACAATCCATGATTGCTTTTCTACCTTATTTTTTTGATGCTGGGTAATTAATTAAACCCAGAGTTTACCTAGCCAGCTTGCTCTGGTGGTTCCCAGAATCTACTTTCTGGGGCCAAAATTACAGCGGGTGCTAACATGCTCACCTGGCATTTTACATGGGATCTGGAGACCCAGACTGATGCTTTTGGTTGTTCAGAAAATGTGTTAACTACTTTTAACTTAATTTTAAGGCAGTCTAACAGAATTAGGTTTTGAAATAAACTCATGTGGCTCTTGGCAGAGCACTAGCTGGGCACAGAAAGTGGAGGTTCAACCACACTCTAACTCTCTCCAGGACTATAGCTTTTCCCTGTAAGAAGGAATCCATGCGTTTCTCAGTTTACTCATCTGTAAGCAGCAGATGTGAATGAGGCCTAATAGCACATGCCTACAGCTGGGAGGAGGAGGCAAAAGGATCTTAAGTTCAAGGCCAGCATGGGCTAAAGAGTGGGACTATCTCTCAAAGTAGAAATAAACAAAAAACAATATGAAGATCATAATTTCTCATGATGAAAAAATCCGCCAACAGATGAAAGATGAAATATTCTAAGATCTACAATAAGCCATTGAAAATTAACTTCATAAAGAACTTATAAAATAAAATTCTCCTGGGCTGGTGAGACAGCCCTGATGACAAAGATGTTTGCCATCAAATCTGATGATCTGAGTTTAGTCTCTGGAATCCACATGGTGCATGGAGACAACCAACTCATGTAATTTGTCTGCAACTTCCTCAGGTATGCCACACAATACTCCCCCCAATAAGTAAATAATTAAAAATAATTCTCGTTGGCATGCTTAATGAAAGAAGATAGAAATGGAACCCCAGAATATCATAATGGGTCATAAAACTCAAGAAACTTAGAAGTCCAACACATGATTTGCATATGATGTTTTCCACTGAATTTTATAAATTGTTTGTGCAGTGTTATTGTCTATGTTTTTTAAAATCAATGTGCATGCGTATATGTGTACATGTATGTCATATATATTTGACATACTTCTCTCTACATATATCTTTATAGATATAGATATCTATATATAGATATAAATATATAGAGAGAATGTGTGACATGATACATATCTCTATATATACAGACATAATATATATCTTAGATATAGATATATATCTATAAGATATAGAGATATATCTGTAAGATATATATATAAGACATATATAGAGATTGTGTGACACATATATATACACAGAGACAGAGACTATGTATGTTTAAAAGAACTCATGGATATAAGAACACAGCAGACTCGTATCCATTCAAAACACAGAATTCGCAGTAGCCCCCAGAACCTGCGAGAACGCTGCTGACTTGCACTGTCAGAAAATAGAGGAGGGCAAGCACTGACCTCCAATGCTCTATGAAAACAGAACTCAGCTCTTAAGGTGTCAAAGCTAGGTGTGATCTTGCCTTCTCAAATCTGCCTGCCAGTTAAACTGATAGGAATATCAAAACATATGGGCTGGAGAGGTGGCTCAGGGGTTAAGCCTCCACCTTGCAGGCGGAAGGTCCTGAGTTCGGATCCCAGATCCCACGTATAGACGCCAGGCGGAAGCGGGGGCGGCCTGCGCTTCTGGTCCTGGTAGGGCGGAGCCTGTGAATCCCGGGGCAGGAGGAGGTGGAGGCGTCCATGATGGTTTGCGAATTCGCCCGTGGTTCTACACACACACACACACACACACACACACACACACATGCACGCGCACCGCACATACATATGCACATGCGCACAGTTGAATAAATAAAAAAAAATTAAAATAAAACATAGTCTTACAGGAAACCTAGGACCTCAGTGCTAGTATGGGATCTATATGTGATAGATAAAGCATAGTTTGCCACCCGGGGAAGTGACAGCTAAGACACACAAATGTATACCCATTCTTCCCTTGAAAGCCCCTCTACGAAAATACAGAACTGAAAAGAATACTGTGAGCAAAGTGTATCTAGGGAAATTCCCATGTGGTCAGTACCCATTAGATGATCACTTATTCTCTCATAATGTGAACTCTTTCTTTAAGAAAAGCACTCAGGTTCTCCCACAGTTTGTGTTAACAGCTTCCTACACAGTAAGCCACAATGAAATCATTTAAAAATTGTTCATTTCAGATGATTCCGAAAGGTCTGACTATAAAAGAAACATCTATATTTTCTTCTTGGTAATTGGCTATTAGATAAAAATCTCTGTTCAGTGATATTGTCATTTCAAAACACTACAAGACCATCAGCGGCATCTTAGAGTAAATAACAGCAACTTTTCCAAAAGCAAAAGAAGCTCCAGTCAGTATGGTCCAGTGTAAACCAGAAAGTGAGTCCAAGGTTAGGCTTCTTGTGGTAAGGTTGAAAAAGACCCAACGGGAGTGGGACTGCCCATTCTCCCAAGGCCCTTCAGAAGTTCTGACCACAGTATGGGCCAAGGAGGTGTTGTCCTAAATCCATGCCTCTGACAAAACCCACTGGTGCTGAGTAGAGATTGTATAGGGCGTGTTCGTGTTCATGCTCAGAGCACAGAGATTACTAACGGACCACCTGCTCTTTAAGGTCCTGGGAAGTCTAGTGATTTCACTGTGCTTCCAATTATTTGCCAGTGCTTTCTAAACTTTACCTATGATTTAGCACGATTATTTGGTTTGAAATATCACTCATTCATATTTTTCTTTCTCTCTCTTACACACACACACACACACACACACACACACACACACACACAGAGGGAACCATAACAGGAAAGAGCTGGAGAAACTAAAACAAGAGCCCAAGAGACTGAACTGGCTGAAAACCTGGGTCCCCAGGCAACCATATCAGCCTCTCCCACTTCTGTTTGATTAGCAGTGCACTTGATCAACCCCAAAGAATGTTTTGTTCTATTTTGTTTTAATTTTTCTTTTGATCCTGAAAAGATAGGTGTAGGAAAATAACATCTCTCATTTCAGAGACAGGAATCTGATTGGCCAAGTCAGTTCTTCGTCCCTATGAAGCTGGCTGCAGAGGCCTGAACACAATTGACTTCAATGCCCAGTATGCCCAGCAATATGTAAACACTCATGAGATTAGACTGGAGGGCCTCACTTAAACTCTCTGGACTAGAACAGTAGCACAAAGCCACCCAACCTTGTCTGGGAGGGGGAAAGTCGTTTTGGAGTAAAGAGATTTAAAAGCAATCTCATTTAGAAACCTAGGGTCAAATGACTGAGATTCCAGTCAGGGGTGAGGCACAAAAGGGGAGAGGCAGCCAGTTAGAAAGGAAAGAGCAATGTTGAAGGCAAGTTAGAACACTCAGGAGACCAAATCTGTGTGATGTAGCCTCATGTGACACGGGATGCAGATGTCCATCACAGACATAAATTAGCACATGTTAAAAACAATGCAGATGAATTATCCTTACACAGCAAAAACCCTACGGGTATCCCATTAACGACAAGATGATACTGCTGTTCACAAAGTTGAGTACCTTCTGTGTACCAGGCATTTTGTAAACTAGTGGACAGCCAAATTACTCTTCCAAATACCTCTGGGACATAGATATCATTCTCATTTTAGAGATGAGAACACTGTGACCCAAAGTTGTGATACAGTCTAAACTTCAGTATGTTACCAGAAGTCAGTTTTTGTTTACACCCATGTTCTGCAAGAGTAGGGGTAGAAATACAGGGGGGGCAACAGAGATAGTCATCAATAAATGACAGATTATGATGCCAATTTCTCAATACTATACCAGCATGCACTGTCTTCTAAAAATGTGAGCTGGGCAGACTCCTGAAATAAAGAAGCAGCGCGTGTGCGATAACAGTCCTCCTAGGTCAGCTGCTGCCCACTCAGATGGTAGCCAGGTGGCTGGTGCCTTGCCAGTCACCATCCAGAGGAGAAGGGCTTACCTCTCCCTAACCTCCACTAGTTCTGAGTCAGAACTAATCCCCAGCATCATGCACGAGTCGGCAGCTCTTGCTGGCAAGGGCAGACTGTGCGGTGGGAGAGTGCACAGATGGAGTTTCCTTTTAAAATGAAATGTTTTGGCACTGGACTCTATCAGGAGCACTCCCTTGTTTCCATCTGGTTTCGGTCCTAGGAACACACACATGAGAGAATGGAAAAAGAAAACTCTGCTGGCGTGCTAAGCCACTAAAAAAACTGGAGTCCTTGCCAGCACATCCTCTAAGTCCCCCGAGATCAGAACATTCTGCCTGAGGAATGCTATCACACTGTGTGGAGGGAATGGGAGAGCCCTGTTCCTCAGGCCTATCCCTGTGCTGGAAAACAACATTTAAAAGTGTGTATATTTTGGAACTGGATAGGCCCATGTGTGGTCGCAGTGCTGATGTTTCCCCACAGCCCTGGGTTGAAGAGAGGATGCAGAAAGATGGTACACATCACCCGTGGGCTGTCTACTGCTGGACCCTTCTGCTCGAAAGAGTTAGCGGAGGCAGATATTATCACCACCAGCTTTCGAGGGAAAAAAAATCTGGAATCACAAAGGAAGCTCTAAGGTAACTTACGGGAGCGACTATTCCTGTTACATGGATCAACACAAGTTCTCATGTGGCCAGGTCCCTATGAAAGAGACATTAAACTTCCCTAGAGAACTCATTTTCTAAAATTCAAAAATCTCTGCTAATAGTGTCTTCTGGTACACACAGATTTAACAACTCAGTTATTCGTGTGCAAGTTTCTTACCACCCAACCAAAACAACCAAAGCTGAAGTGGGAAATCAAGGTAAGGCCAAAACAGGATTACTGGCTGCTTGAGCTGCTGAGAAAAGCTATTTGGTTGATGGAGCTCTTTGCTCACACAACTCTGCCTGCCTACGTGAACAAAGGATAACACAATCTCCAGGACAACATGGTTGAGAATCAAACTATACTGTGCTATTATGTCATGTCACTCATAACCAATGATCTTGAGCAAGTGGATTGTATCTGAGCTAAGTGAGACAGAACTATTATTGACATCATTGTTGTAAAGATGAGCTAACAGAGGGAATGGGACCATGCCTGATACAGGAATCCATCAGTTCCATCACCACTATTGCAAGATGGGCTTGATCATACTGAGCACTCAAACATGTGACATGCATGGCAGGCGTCAGACACAATGTGGTTCTTTACAAGTGGCACACAATGGCTGAACCTACTTGTCCAGAAAAACAATTCAGAAGAAACCCTCCCCTTCTGACTTCAGGTAACCCAATGGCTACTATTACATTTTCCCCAAGTGTTTACATATCACAAAAGAGCCAAATTCTCAACACTCAATATAACAGAGAAGATAAAACTGTACTTTTACAAAACTAAAAAGGTTTTAGGGAAACTTACAAAAATCACATACTGGGGATAATTGCCTCTGAGTTCACTATTTTCTATAGATAATTATATGATTGATTTGCATACTGAGTATTCATGATAAAGAGATAAAAACTTTACCTGGACAAATATTCCAACTAGAAGAAAGTCTATTAATCATCCACCCCAGAATAAAGCAGAAAGATATTTACGAGTGTGAAGTTAGAGAGGAATCTGCCTGGTTCCATACTATGTCTTCTAGGTCAGAGGCAAGGGCCAGTAGGAACACAAAGAAGGCCCTGAAGGTCAGGAACTGGGGAGGTTTTCAACAATGCCACTTCAAAACTGGTAACTCCAGAAGTTCAGGAGCACTGATGAACACCGGTTCCATGTTCTGCAATATGATGACTGCATTGCACAATCAATAGGGATGCTGTAGGGCCAACTGCGATTAAAACAATCCATGTAACAATAGCACAACTTTCTTCACAAATATCACAGTTGCAGCAAAACTGACTGCTTGAAAAATACAGATGCAGATCAGAATCGTAATGGTTTTGTATTTTCTTTTCTTTTCTGATACTTCTGAATATCTCTGATCACAGCATGAATTTATTTGTTCTGGATAAAAACTCTTAGAAAGTCAATTCACCATTTCTAGCAAGATCAGATTCCACCTTTCTTCTGTTCTCCCTCTTCTCTGTTTTCTAGTATTTGCAGCCTTTGAAATGAAATAGAGTCTAAATTAGAAAATAAACAAAAGGGATTTCTCTCTCATGCCAGATTGCTGACATTTAACTTCGTCTCCTCTAATTCTAGTGACAACTAATAATGAACTTTCTCTGACACTCATAAATGTGCAAGTGCTGTTCTAGTCACGGTTCTCTAAAGGAACAGAGCTGACAGAAAGAAGATATAGTAAAAGAGGACTTATTAAAATGGTTTACATGGTATGGGTTGCATGATACAGCAATGGCTGAGAACCCAGTAGCTGCTCAGGGTAAATGCCTTCACTAGCAAGAGATGAAGCCAGTAGGCAAAAAGGAGCAGACTTTCCTTCAAGGTTCCTCATTCCTGAGCTGCTCCCAGAAGATGACACCTACTCTGGGATAATGTCTTCTCCCCCTTGCTAAGCTTGGCAGGAATACTCCTACTTGTCCGAAATAGAGACGTGTCAAGATGACAACCAAGTATAACCATCCCAAGTGCCCATTTTGATATTAACAATTTGAATTCTTCCCTCTACAATACACATGGAAAACTGCCAAAAACATTTAGAATTTGAGGACCCCAGTCAGGTGTGGTAGCACATGCTTGTAATGCCCAGTAAATAGGAACTAGAAGCAAGGGGATCAGGAGTTCAAGGGAATCTTCAACTACACAGTAAACCTCAGGCCAGCTTAGGCGGGTGGTATGAGACTCTTAAAAAAAATTCTAAAACCTCACAGCCCAAAGGAATCCTGAATTTTTCAATTAAATAAACTGAAGCTCCTTAAAAATCCACAACTGTGACAAAGATCTGATAACAAGAAGACTAAAAAGTTTTAAATAAAATTGAGTATCCTGAATAAATCATTATGTTAAATATTGCAATGAACAACTCAGAGTATAACTTCATTAAACAGTGGAGCTTTTCAACCTTAGTGGACTTCAACACTTTCAAATAAGCTTCTGAAGACTGTAAGTGCTCTGGGCAGGGCCTGGAACATGGGCTTGTCTGTTCTTAGACAAGTGCTAGAAGTTTTTCCCAGGAATCGTCCTGTTGGCAGCTTCTGAGCTGTAGGGCAGGACTGCCAAGTTCCAGCCTTCTAACCCACATCAATGTCTTCCATGGGATTCATTTACATAAATTATTTCATCAGAATGTATTCAGAACTTTTTTTTTTTACAAATAAGATGATTTCGCTTTTTCTACAAATATGAAATAATTTTGAGAGGAACTAAAGTTTTCCATTTCCACAAGATATGTTAAAGGAGGTACTAATTAGCTTCTACGTGCCCCTTCTGTGAGGACGTGGCATCCAAGGAGAGATTTATCCACTTACGAATATGAAAGCTACTATCATCTATTATACATACAACACAGGAAAACAGATTGTTAGGATGAAATTATAGAGCATTCAGTAGGCTACTGAATTCTAATAATAAACATTTTAACTAAGAATGTCTCAGCTCCAAAAACCTGAATTATCATCAAAGGGATGAGTGGCTGCAGTGGGTAATGTTTGCTTTTCCCTTTGAATACACTAATACTTCTAAGTCCTAAATCAAGTATATGCTCTAATCAGGTTGTAGTAAGCCATAATTCCAAAAAGCATCCTCCAATAAGCACCTGTTGTAGCTGTGTTGAACCGAGTGCAAGGTACTTTGTGGAACTCAGAAGAACACGCACTAGTTTTGAGCAAATGAATTAAGTTTTCTTGTTCTTGTGTATATCCATGTTGCTGCATCTACTGGTGATTCATTTCTTTTTATTATTATAGAAAATCTACTATATACACACATAAAACACTTTGTTTATTTGCTTAACATGTGAGTGCAAATTTGAATTGCTTCTGATTTTTCTGCTATTAGGAATAAAACCTCTAAGTAATTATGTGCAAGTTTTTATGAGAACATGCATTGTTATTGTTCTTGTTTTATATGCCTAGGAACGTGGTGTATGTTTGACTTCACTAAGAACAGAAAAACTTTTAACTGAATTTTTTGTATCATTTTTAAATTCCCTTTTTTGGCACAAGAGCTCACACTGCTCCACATGCTTCTCCACACTTGGCAGTGCTAGTATTTTGAATTTTTATCATTTCTGAGAGGAAAAAGTAGGAGCCAATGTCTTGGGAATGCTAATCATAGAGACTTCCTAGTGTGTAGTATCAATTGTATCCATTCCATTCAAAAAATCAGTCTGGGAGGTTAGTGAACAACAAACAAATCTTATCTTATAACAGCATAAATAAATAGGAAGGAGTCTTTCCATTTTTACAAAATAACAACTAAATAACTGAAGAAAAACCATCTTATTCCCTCCATTCAGTTATATAATTGGGACATTTTTCTATGACATATAACCTCTCTGAAAATAACAAGTTTTATAATCACAGACCTCTACCTCTTGGATTATAAATCATGCTATTAGAAAGATTTCTCATAAAGAAACACTATTAAAAATATTGGGGACATAATATACCAGTACCTAGAAGTGTATTTGGCAAGCTTTGAAAGTCATGATAGAGTCACCTTTTTTTCCTTAATTTAATACTTCATGCTGTTTGGTTAAAAATTATTTGCAGACCTTGTCCCAATTTTGACAAAGTTTGCTTGTTGAAAATGAATAGTAGGTTCTCGTCTACCAAACCACAAGAGTTGAAGGGCTTGGCCTCCCAGCAAGTGTAAGTAATTCACACCAACAGCAGGAAGGGGGTTGTTAGTCTAGGGCTTGGCCTGAGGTCAGCTACAAAGAAGTCATCCCCAGTCAGATGGGCAGCTAATGAGACGGCCTCCCCTCTGTCTGGATGCCCGTGTGCCTTCCTCAAAACCAGTGAAGCCTTACTTTTCTAAAAGCTCTTGATTCTCCCAACCATATCTAATTCTCTGAACCATACTTACCTATAGTCTTTTTTTTTTCTCCTTCTTCATAGTTTATAATTATGGGGTCTTATTTTTAGTAACTAAATTATTGTGTACTGCTTCTCCCTTAGAAAACCAGGTACTAATCATCTATTTTTCTTATAACTACACCCTTGGCAACTTAGAAGTTCAGCACATAAAAGGTACTTAATAAATATTTGGCTAATTTGTTGTTAATTAAAGCATTAATTTATCAAGGCTGATATGTCTTCAAGCTGTATGTAAGATACAAGCTGTATGTAAGTGAGGTGACTGCTTCTTTGTTGCCTGTAAGGAGATGTTATAACAAAGGGGCATCAAAGGTGCATAACTGTTCCTGCCTTGGGTTCTGTTATGCTGTCTGCTGAAGTGTCAGGCCTACTTTATGTAGTCTCTTAAAAATTTAAAACCATGGTAAAGATGAAGACTTTCAGAACAAGAGATTGTCTTTAACTTCGACAAAAAGCAATTCTCGAAGTTTCCAATGTTCGACCTTCAGGTCTTGGCAATTTGTAGAGGAAACGCTATTATCCTGAAAGTCCCAGGTCATTATCTTCTATGGCAGGGGAAATGGTTATGCCATTTCACTGAGATGAGGCTGTTAGAATCACTACACCACTCTCACAGACTTTATGATCAGAAACAAGTTGACAATCCTATTGCCTAAAGCCACAGGAAATTGCTCTCTGTCAGTTGTAGGGAGGGAGTAGACAAAATTTAACTGACTTCTAAACTATCTGCCTCTCCTTCAACTACCTGTCTACAAGAAATCTCAGGAACATTGAGAGGGCAGAGCTGTATAAGGTTAGACTAACTGTATACCTGTGCTACCCAAATACAGCTGATTGCCATTTGCTTTATGCACTGTTGGCATACAAGTGTCCTGTAACCATAACCACATCTGAGCAACCCAATGTTCATTTGGAAAGGAGAGACCAATGTTTCAAGGTCAGTTTCCTCACCCTCATTTAAATAAAAGATGTAACACTTGTAAAGCCATTCTTACCAAAGTGACATTTTCTTATTTCATTTAACCAAAGATAAAGTCTTATGTGTTCTGTGTGAAGAAATGTTATCTACACCTTGAAATTAATTCTGATAAGTTTATCATAGGCCTGATTTTATTTTAAAAAGCTAAAAATAGGCCTAGAATTAGATTTTTGTTGTGAAACTACAAACAGAAAAAGAGTTTTAAAAAGATAAAGTATGGTACACTCAGATTGTATATTGCTTCTCTATGAGAAATATTTTTAGAAATAGAACAAATGTTCCTGGCACTCAGATTAAATATTGTAAATAACTCCATGAAAAACTTATCTAAATTTTATCTCAAAGAACTTGGTCCATATCCACAGTAAATCCCACAGATTCCCTTTATCACAAATGGAAAGGAAAAAAAGTCCTACAAAATTCTCAGCTTAATAAAACAGATGCTGATTCCTGACAAGGGAATGGTTGTCAGGCAAAGCAACGATTTGTGAACGGAATCTTCTCTCTCATTCCATAAGGTGCCAATATTTATCTCAAGACAAACTATTAGTAATTGTTGGCAATGGTCTAGGAAAAAAAAAAGTTAATGAAAATCAGTCTGCTAGCAGTGACAGTTATCTAAATACTAAGAACTGTTACAAAACAAAATCCCAGAAGACAGATTGTATCCAGGAAAAAAGTATGAATAAAGAATCATACTTGAAAACTCTTCAAAACATGTTTTGTTTTGTTAAAAATTAAGTTTTACTATCTTTCCAATACAAAGAACCTCAAAAACAGAGATATCATGAATTCACTGGAATCTGAGGAAGACCACAAAGAAGAGAGGAAAGAAGGAAAGAGCAGATATCTGTAAAATGGGGATCACTCTCCCAGATGGCTCAGAATTAACCCCTTTAGAACATAAGGTGATTTACTATTAGCTTTTGGGTCTTATTACCTGACAGGCAGATATAAGTTAAGTATTCTCCTTGGCCTCCAGTTGCCAAGAAAGGGATCTTTTTCTTTGTCCTCCGCTTGACTTGGACAGCCCCCAGCATTCTTTCATCCAGAGGTGCAAAAACTTCCTTGCTGATGGCAGATTTGGCGCTCATTGTAGAAGGAGTGAGGAGGACACACAGGGGTGTTTCTGTGGAGAAAGAAGAGGGAATTTGGAACTGATAATCCTGGAGGGCTTATGTGAGAACAAGCAACATGACGATTTGCAGGTGAACTATTTTCCCATTTCCAGTGTGACCTCCTGTTTGAAATGCTGACTCTTCATATTTACAAATAACTGTTTATGCACACAAAAGCTATTTACAATTAGAATTAGTAGTTTTGTTGATTGAAGCCCTAAGCAAGCTTGCAGGGCATTGTCTAGTTGATAAAGAAGGCACAGCCCACAGTATCTGGGACTAGTCACTGAGCAGGTGGGTAAGAAGGGAGCTGGTTAAGGAAGATGACATTCTTTGGCATATTTGGACAGACATGTTGTCTGGCAAATGAGGTTTGTCTTTCTCTCACTGGTTTTGTGGATATGGTATGGCAAGTTCCCTAGGCCCCTGGTGTTGCTATGAGCTCTTCTGCCAGCTGGATTCAGAACTGTAATGAGATAATCCTAAATCACAATGAAATCCCTTGTTCCCAGAAGCTATTTAGTTCTACAGTTACTGACAACATGCAGGCAAACTTTCACACACACACATACACACACACACACACACACACACACACACACACACACACACCACACCACACAAAGCACACATATACATACATGCACAAAAATTTTTTAAAACACAAAGAAAGTGGGAATATGCATTTATTGCTTGAAAATATCTGAGACAACGTGAAATGAGCAACAAGAAGACTCCTTAGTCTCCACCCCAACAACACCACACCTTCACTGACAAACAGTACCATCCTATTCGCCTCTGTAAGAAACACCAATTTTGACTTCCAGTGAAGTCTTCCCACTATCCAGCAATCCTTAATCCAATTCTTTATGCTCCTTCTAAAATCTCCTTTAATGCTAACACAAATCCATTTTCCTAATTCCATTCCTGGTGGAGATAATGCTATCACCGTCCACATAATAACTGTAAGAAACAGAAATCCATTAATTTCATCATTCCTTAGCTGACTTTGATCAGCTAAGCAACGACCTCTTGTTTATTAATTAGTCTCTTGGAATGGGCCCCATTTGTCACTGTTCCTCTGCATCTAGTTGCCCCTGTATGGAACCTTGCCAAATTCTCCACATTTTCCTTCAGCCAAAGTGGATGTGGAATTTTAAACACTGCATCTGACTCATGCTAAGTATTTTGGAAATGTGGCCCAGGGGATCCCACGTGATATGCTCCTTTGGTTAGCTGGTAGTGGGTGCCCAGTAATTAAGAAGATAAAGCAGTATGTTGCTGACTCACAATGAGTTTTCTCCCCACCAAACTAACACATACACAGTCCTCCTTTTATTTTTAGGTTCCAAAAGTCGTATGTCCCTGGTGGTGCTCAAGGTCAATCTGAATACCAATCCAACTCAACAGGGATGAGGCCATCTATGTATCCATCATTCTAGAAATAAATAGTTTGTGATGAATTGCTCACTAGTATTTGTTCAGGCAATTTAAAAAAATCAAAACTAAAAGTTCTAGGAGGACTTCCGGGCCAGTTGTGCTGGTTGTATATTCAGAGGTCCTACATATGGACAGGCAGTAAGTACCACCATACATGTGCCAGCAATTCCAAGACTTGATCACACTCCAGTAAAACTGAACCACTTGATTAAATGCTTACTACAGACTACATTATATGCAATATTAGAAATATAGTACAAATGAAGGTGAGGTCCTAGTCCTTCAGGAGTTGACTATAAGCCTAATCAAAGCTTTCACTAGAATCTCAATGACTTAGGATACACGCTCATACCTGTCTACATTTGTAACTCCTAATGGGAAAACATATTAAGACCAATATCATTCTGGTTAAAGAAATTTCTCTTTATTTCAGTAGGTTTTCCTGCAGGCACCAAGAACACGTATCAACACATATACCAAGAATATATATTGATACAGAGGGTATATATACAGAGACTTGTGCTCTGGCCATGGCATTTTTTATCACTGCCACCAGATTCTTCATTCTGGCTAAGAAAAGAAAACACTGACAACAGCATAGGTGTGCCTGACCACTAACTAATATCCCTGAAAGTTAACAAACAGAACTTCTCCTACTATGTGCTGTTATGACTTCGTTAGGTAGCATCATAATTTGCTAAAATTTAAGAGAAGAGGCAGAGAGAGAGAAACACATTTCGGTTCTTTTCTAGCTCCAAGGCATCTCACTTCTTATCATTCACGGAAATACAACAAGAAGTCAGCAGTAGCGCAGTGGTTTCAAAGCATTCTTTCAGCAATGAAGAAAACAAACCACATTCTCATGTTCATCCAGGGACTCGCCCATCAGAACTTTCTAACCTCATGGCTTTTTCACCTTGGATGAACTTCTTTCTCTAACCACAGGCAAAACGAACAGAAAGGTATCTTTTTATTTTGTAAAATCAATAAGAAAAAAAAAAGGCATGCACATTTTACCAAACTCTTAGGAAATCCTTTTCTTTCGATAGTGTAAGAAATGGAAGGAACCTTTGTTGTTTTTCTCATGCTGATACTCAGCGATTGTGCTAGTTAGGTATGTAGTTGTCAACTTGACAACCGAAGGCTGAACTTCGGGCACATGGTGAAGAATTAGTAGTTAAGGTAAGCCAGGAGCAGGCTCAGGAGATTGTCTGAATGATGGAGAAAGATCTAGCTTATAGTGGGTGTGGACCATTCCCTGGGCAAGTGGATAAGATGGAGGGGAGTGGGTTTGGTAAAGTTTGGCATTCTTCAGCATACTTTGGCAGGCTTACAATCTGGCAAGTGAGATTTGTACCTTTTTCAGGATTCCTGTGGATATGGTGTGGCCAGTTCCTGTGGTTCCTAATGTTGTTATGAACTCTCCTGCTAATCTGGACTAAGAACTGTAACAATCATAAGAAAGAACAAAAATCCCCTTATATCCCTAAACTCTTTGATCATTAATTTATTGGCAATGTGCAGGCCAACTGCAACATTGTGTAAATGGGAGAAGGGAAAGAGAGGGTAAAAGTAGCAATTATACTGAGTCCAAGTTTTGGGATTGGACTAGCTCAGGTGCCAAGTTTAGTTCCGATATGTAAGACCTGTGATTTATGACAGCCTCAAAAGATCTGACTCTCAATTTACTTACTACAACAAGAAGACAATTCTACTTCCCTCCTGGAACTAAAAGATGGAACAGATTACCATGTGCAGATCGCTTATTCCAGTGCCTGAATGACACAGCTGCTCAAAGAGATGATTCTCCACTTGCCTGACTCCCAGGTATGAAGTAATCTACATATGCATAGATGGTCTCTTCAATACTGTAATAAGAATTAGAAATTATAGTATTGCCCCCATAGCCAGAATGTTCAATATTATATTCATCCCAGGGATAAACATCATACTTCCCGTTAAGGGGTTATCTGTTGTACACAAATATGTGTGTTGTTCCTGTCACCTTGGGTATGGTAACACATGATGGACTAAATAGAACGAGAAAGTAAAGACATACTGCAAGAGTTTGCAGCAACAGATTATAAAGATGTTCATGCAAGTGTTCTGAGTCTGGTGTTACATCTGAATTCAGGAAGGAAATGTTTTAAAACACGGTCGCCTCCTGGACCTCTTCTTCATAGCCATCAAACTGGAACCTCAAGGTCTGTCCTTCAGACAAGTGCTGGCTCTTCTCACAGTGCAGTAGTCCTGCACTGTCCTACCATCAACTCTACAGGCCAGTAGACTGAAGGAGCAAAACCTTGATTAGGAGGCTGTGAAGGGTATTGAAAGGAAATGGTTTCAAGAGAGAATCCATGAAGACGGTGCACGGGTTTGTTTTTATTTTGTTTTGTTTTGCTTTTCTCTTGGGTCAAACAAGAAACTTTGTCAGGCCCCACATCTTATAGGTGGTTAGTCAATGCCTATCCAAAAACAGAGGAACATGTTTAGGAAACAGCAGTGTACCTATGACTACTTGTTACTCCAACCTACATTCCTCCGTGGAAGCTTTCCTTTTCCTGATCCACGCTTCAGAAGGATAAAGTTATACAGTTTTTCTGTCAAGAAACTAACCTATAAAATTTGTAATTCATTGCATGCACATTAAAGGATGCTCTGGTGATGGGGGGGGGAGGCACTCGGGGATGGGGAAGGGAGAGAAGGGGACAGGGGGAGCAGGGGGTGGAGGTGTAGAGGGAGAGAGGGGACCGGTGTACCTGTTAAGTTTGTATGAGAGGAAATAAAAAAAAAAAGATTCGTAACTCAAAGCAACTGGCTGCATCAGTGACGGCTGAAGAAATGGATTTCACTTGGTGTTAAACTTCCTCAGGACCTTGATCTCTCTCACTTCCTTTTCTTTAAATTCCTTTAAAAGTTATAATACCCATTTTTATTAGTAAAATAATTGTATTGAGGCTGCTCTTCAATTAGGATAGGGCAGATACTTAAGTGATCTCTGCCAACAGGCAGATGAAGGATGCAGGGATAGGGACATGGGTGCAAGACATTTGGGATTTCATTTGGGATAACATTGTAGGCTTCCGCTACCATTGAAATCTGTCCTCTGTGATCAGGAAACCAGGATGAGTAGAAGCAACTGTGGCAAAGCAGAATCTGCTGTGAGGAGGCATCCATAAGTATGCAGGCCTTAAATAGTTCTCATCTAAGAAGAAATTCCTTCAGTGTAACAGCACCATCTCTTTAATTTAGTATCATTAGATACTTGCTTTATCTAACTTCATTAACCTCTCTGCTCTGATCCCATGTTGAACACATAATCTGAAGACTGTGTTTTTTTTTTTTTTAAAGAATTTTTTTATTTATTTATACAATTGTGTGTGTGTGCGTATGTATGTGCGTGCGTGTGTGTCTGTGTGTGTGTAGAACCACGGACGAATTCGGGAACCACCATGGACGCCTCCACCTCCTTCTGCCCCGGGATTCACAGGCTCCGCCCTACCAGGACCAGAAGCGCAGGCCGCCCCCCGCTTCCGCCTGGCGTCTATACGTGGGATCTGGGATCCGAACTCAGGACCTTCCGCCTGCAAGGCGGAGGCTTAACCCCTGAGCCACCTCTCCAGCCCTGAAGACTGTGTTTTTACTGTAGCTGTGTTAACACAAATATTCTCAACTGTTTATTTATTAAACTCACCACTGTAAGTGAATAGTAGCAATTCTTAGTTTTAGATACTAGGTAGTTAACATGATTCATGTCTCAGGCAGATGTACTCAGCAGGCTGATCAGGTACTAGAGTCCTCAGAGTTAAGAGCCAGGGCGATGTCACTCTGGCTGATTTTCAGGGAGAACAAAGTGATCTTCCCAAGTGCATTGGAACTGCTGTGAAGAGGACTTAAATAACTTAGAAATAAGGTAAATAAGAATATTTTCTAAAATTAGGCTTTTCTTCCATCTTTTTTCAAATTTTACAAACGCAACTTCAGCTTCCACCAATTGATGAAATGTTATGGTTTGGATTTTTTTCTCTATTTGTTAGAGGTGTGAGCATGTCTATATGCATGTTTGTATGTGTATGGGGGTGTTTGTGTGCTTGCATGTACATGCAGGTGGAGGTCCCACGTTGATGCGGGTCGTCTTCCATCATGTCTCCATTTTATTTATTGAGATAGGGTCTCTCAATTGAATCCAGAATTCTCTGACTTTGCTAGTCTAGCTACCTGGCTTGCCCTGGGGATCCCTTGTTTATGCCTCCTGAATGCTGGGATTACAGGCCATGATCACCTTTGTCTGGTTTTTACATGGTTCTCACCTGTGACAAGCAAGAGCCTTGTCCACTGAGCTAGCCCCATGCACTGGACCTTAACTGTCCTCCCAATTGGCTAAAGGCTAGTCTAGCTACCTGGCTTGCCCTGGGGATCCCTTGTTTATGCCTCCTGAATGCTCGAATTACAGGCCATGGTCACCTTTGTCTGGTTTTTACATGGTTCTCACCTGTGAGAAGCAAGAGCCTTGTCCACTGAGCTAGCCCCATGCACTGGACCTTAACTGTCCTCCCAATTGGCTAAAGGCTTGGTAGCCAGTCTGTGCTCCTGTAGAGAGGTAGGGCCTACCAGATGAAAGTGGCATACTGGATCACTGTTCCTCCTCTTCTCCCCGCTTCCTGGCTGTGGCAAGGAGAACAGTTTTGTTCTACCATGTGCTTCCTCTATGATGTTCTGCCTCACTGCAGGCAGAGGAGCTAAATGACCACAGATTGAAACCTCAGAAGCCACAAGCCAAGATACATCTCTTCTCCTTTTAAGATGATTTCTCTTAAGAATTCTGTTACAGTGATGAATAGCTGACTGTCACAGGGACTAATAGATCTAGCTCATATTGCCTTCTTGGCTTTAATCTGTGTCTCATTAAGACTAAGGGTTTCCACTGACAGTTAATCTAGATTCGGTCCTTTTCCCTCAAAACATCCAACACTCCCAAACAAATGGCCAATTACCAGGCTTTGTAAATTGATTTCTCCAATTTCCTTTGCCTTCATGTGGGTCTTTATCATCTCCAGCCTGAATATTTTGAAGATTCCAGCCATTTTGAGGTCAGTCAGTCTTCTGTACAGCCCAGTGCAACATTTAAATATACCATTTGATTGAATGTGACTGGAGCTTAGCTTTACTTACTTATTTTTCTTTTTCCCCCTGTGTGTCAGTTATTGACTATAATGAGAAAGTGTTTCATGTTGGAAATATTTAAAACAAGATAAGTGTGAAATGATTTCCTTTAAACTCCACATTATTCAAATATTAAATATTATAAGTCAAGATATTATGGTATAATTATTAAGCCTAAAATAACATAGAATTTTAATTTTGCTTTAAAGGTAAAAAAAAATCTGGGAATCGGGAAATATGCAATCTGCTATCAAAATAAAATCAATTTTACTTTTCCTGATTTGGTGTGTTAGGATCAATGAGACAATTTGAGACCAACTTAACTCCTTAAAGGAAACTTTATTTGAGTAGGGGATAATTATTTAAATACAGGGAATTTTTTCTCAGGCATTTTTTTCTCTAAAAACACAGTTCTTAAGAAAAAAACTTTTATCTTTCTAGAGTCATAAGCATATGAAAAAAATAATAAAGTAAAAAATTTACTTCTGTCTGCCAAGTTTTCCCTATAGCTCAACTAATACTTTTGCCTAATAATTCTTATGCATGCATGCTAACAGAAGTATCAGATAAGTTATTAGAACAGACAGATTAATCTGGTGATAACATTCAAAGTTTGGAAGAACAATCATCATAATCACTTCAGTGATTTATTATTAGTACAAACAACAAAGATTGTGAAAGGCTAAGCATGGTGGGAAACCAGATAGGAGCAGATCAGGAACCCATACCCATGGTTTTCCCACAGTTTGTGGCTGAATTCATAGACAGGCAAACAAAACAAAACAAAACAAAACAACACTAGGAACATCCTTAAAGGAGCCAGAAACAAAAAATTTAGAGATACGAGAAGAAGCAAAATGCTTTCTTTAGTCTGCTAGTAAAAAAAAAAAATACTTAAAAATAGACAAAACAAACAAACACATACAAAAAAGGAGCAGATGCACTAACATCACATGGTGTGTTCAGGTTCTGATCACAGAGATTCAGGTGCTTCAGGACCAGAGCCCGGGGCCTGTTTCCTGTGCATCTCTTCAGTTTCTTCTGTACTATCGTGTTCAGAGCCATTGTCTTTGGGAAAAGATGGCCACTATGCTTAATGAATTATTTGTGAAACAAAAATATTCCATAATCAAGAGTACATGTCAACTGCTCTCTAAATTTTTCCATAGTGCTTCATGAACTTATAAAGTATTTCCACATTCATCCCAGAGGTAGCTGTTTGAAATACCTTTCAGAGTTTGTTTCAAGACTGAAATTTAGGGACTGGGGAGATAGTTCAGTGGGTAGGTCACAATCCTTGGAAGCCCACGTGATGGTAGGAAAGAACTAACCTCTGAAAGTTGTTGTCGGACTTCCACCAGTATACCTTGGTGTGCACACACATATTCTTTCTCTCTCTCTTTCTCTCCCTCTATCTACCTCTTTTTCTCTCAAATAAATAAGAGACTTTTGAAAAAAGATTGCAAGTACTGCTATGAATGGTAAATTGTGCAATTCTATTTGACCCTGTTAGTCTAAGGATTACACATCTCCACTGAAACTCTCTGAAAGAAACACCACTAACAAAGAAATGTGTATGCACAGCCTCATGTTCACCCTACATTCACCTTGAAAAGCAAAACCTGGGTAATATAATACCAATGACCATTAGTTGTCACTGGTTGAATGCAGAGGAACTATAGCCTATCCACCCAATGAAACATTACAAACTATTATTTTCTCTTTCCAGTTTCATGTTTAAGTATGTGGAAAGTGAGTGACTATGTGTATATGTTTGCATGTGAGCAGGTGCATGAGTGTGATAGTGTGTGAGTGTGCTTGTGTGTGTAGAGGTCCCTGGTTGATATCAGGAATTCTCTTTGTGATAGTTAGATAGATAGTCAACTTGAAAAAAGGTAGCCTTGTGATAGTTAATCTTGGTTGTCAACTTCACCACACCTGGAATTAACGAACAGATTACTACCAGACTACCTGAAGAGATTATCTAGATTTATACACTAAAAATACAATGACCAATTCTAAATGTGGATGATACCGTCCATTAGCAGATAAAAGGAAGTACAAAGAAGAAAAGCTTGGCTCTCTCCCTCCCTCCCTCCCTCCTTTCCTTACTCCTTCCCTCCCTCCTTTCCTTCCTCCCTCTCTCCCTCCCTCCCTCCCTCCTTCCCTTTCTCTCTCCATCCCTTCCTCCTTGCTAAAGATATCATTGTTCAGTGACATCAGACCTCAGCTTCTTCACCTTCTAATGTTACTAAAGTACTAGTCTGGGACAGCTGAGATGTTCAGCTCCTGAATTGAGCAGCTATGGGCAGTCATTGTTGGACTATCTAAGTTTTTATCTCTCAAACTATCTCTTAATCTAATCCAATACATCCTCTCTATATAGATATATACAGATATAGATGCTGCGCTCCTATCCAACTAATCTGGTAGAATATGTCTCAGTTTGGAAAAGGTGGATTCAAAGTAACATGTTTTGGGATAAGGACATGGCTTTATTTTAGAGAAATAAGGAAAAATATGGGAATTGTCAGGTCTTGGTGTTTCTTCCCAGTTCAGGCCTAAAGCCTGTTCCCTGGGAAGGTCACAGTAACCCCATGGGCAAGTGCTAGGAATTTCTCGGTATGCCACAATAAAGTCCAGGGACAGGTGCTAAGCATTTTTACCTAGGTTTTGTTTGGGATAATTCAAGTTTTGCCTCTGGCAGGAAGAATTCTTCTGGGATTTAGAAGTGCCCTTTCTTAGGGTTTTTTGGAACTAGCTTCCTGCTCTCTGTTCTAGAGAAGAAGCCTGCTTTTTAAGTTTCAGTCAAATACTAAATAGAAATTTCATGTCTAGTCATTTACAATAAGTAGACTTGTTAATCAGAATGTATGCACTGATTTTAAGGAAATTAGAGAATAACTTCTAGAGTCTTAAAACATAGGTGGGTAAAATTCCCACCTATGTACTAACTCAGAAATTCCAGAAGTACAAGACTATGCTCTCAGTCCACCAGAACCTTAAAAGAAACTGTGATACCCTCTTACCCTGGCTGAAGGCCAAGGAAGAGACCATCATGCCAGAAAGTCTAGATGCCAAGACTGCCCCTGGAGATGGTATTTGCAATCCAAACTGGGAGAATCCATGTCAGAAGCAAAGGGGGCCGTGTCTTTCCTACCCCAAACAGCACTCTTATGAGAAATCACAGAGATGGACCATCTGAGTGCACTCCCACCAATGATCGCCTCTGCCCCGAAAGAGACACCCTCGAAAGAGACACCCTTGGCATATGGGGCCTGACTGGACCCCAGGTTTGGAGTATGCATGGTTCACAGATGGGTCATCTAAATGATGGCAATACACTTCTGGAATTCCTCAAAGGAAGACATAAGCAACCTTACTATTAAAGGAATAGAAGGATGCTATTATAGAAGTTATTCTTTTAATAATTATATTGCTTAAATGTTTTCTTCAGTGCATACCTCAGTGTTCCATCAACAGTACCAGCTATAGCTTATGGGCCTTGAGTAGCCAAGTCAAGGCCTCCTTAGAGATGTAGTTTAAGCTTGGATAGTAGAGACTACATGAGCTACATACATCTTCCCAAGTTAGAACCTGCTGCCATGCCTGGTGCCTATGTCGACCTGCCTGACTGAGAGTATCAACCTGGAGAGGACAACAGCCAAAGCTCATGCTGGGACTTATGGGGTGTTGGGGACTCCTATAGTTAATTGTAAAATATGTTCCTTGCTAAAATCAAAAGGAGATCATTCTGCCTCTGTATTTTAAAAAAGCAGTTAAAATGTGGGCTCAGCCCCATAGCTATCCGGTGAAGCACTATAGATTAGATAAGTTTGGAAATACTGAGAGAATGTTTCTGTTAAGTGCCTCTGCCCTGAAGCAATGGGTTAGGTTCTTGAAAAAATGTCCACCCTGAAGGTGATTTTTGCTGACTAAAAAATTATATGTCTGTTGTAGGTGCAACATTCTTTACCCCAAAATTTTCTGTATAAAAGTTGTCATGAAAGTTTCAATAAACGGGTTCAGGATACACTCGGACGAGAGGGAGCCGCGTGTGTTCTGTTCTCCGCCCGGTCCTGGGGAGCCCTGGTCTCGAGGCCGCGACTCTGGTCTGCGGCATATAGATATAGCTATATATCCATTCTATTGGTCCTGTTCCTCTAGAGAATCCTGATGAATACACTCCTCAGTCGCTCTTCAAACTTACTCTTTTGAGCCTGAGTTTCTAATTAAACCCTTAACTTTCCTATGCAGGTAGTCTGACTACACAGTTTGTTCTGAGGATTCCCAGTCTTCATTTTCCAGAGTTGAAATTACAGGGAGGACCACCATACCCACTTGACTTTTTTTTTTCATGGAATCTAGACATCTGAACTCCAGTTTTTTTCATGGCAAGCACTTTAACCACTGAGCCATCTCCCCTGCCCCATATATTCTTTTAAAATCATGACACAGGCATTTAGATATTGACTTGGAAAATGAGCATGAAACAATGCAGAATGAAATCAAGGCAGATACAAAACGAAGACGAGCCCACGAGCATGCAGCTGTATATGCATGTTCACATGCTCAAGAGATGTCTAAAAAGTATGTCAACATGTCCGTTTTTTTTAAAGGAGAAGAAATATCAGAGACAAAATAAAAAATAGGTCTACGCTCTTTACTTCCCCATCACCAACCAGGAGTATTCTTACAAACATTTTGATTTTCAAATATACCCTTGTCTCTCAAGTCAGGAAGCGACATAAAATCCCATCTTATTGAGAAACAATTATCAGTTGTATTTACTTTTTGACTGTGAACCAAAGCATTGCGAGAATGGACAGAAAATGCTGTGACTAGTCACAAGATGAAGACATTGCAGTGAGAAGGATGAAGCATCTCTGCTGGGGACCACCCTAACTTCATAAGGTCTCTCAGCCTAGTGAGAATGGCTACCTGTCAGCTTGTGCTGTCCTTTCGGAAACACACTTTTCAGACATACACACATGAGACAACCACACATACCAGCTTCAATCACCAGAAACCCTTTAACATGGGAAGGAAGAGACTCTCTTTCCCACAATCAGGTTACTAAATCTTCTAATACTGGGTTGGTTCTCTTTTCCCTGCACATGTACTCTCCTTTGTTGAAGACATTATGTTCACAGTATTCTCTGAGCTGGTGACTCACGTCTGGTTCAATTATAAACCTAGACTATTTTCATCTCCTCTTTCCTTGTTTATGTATTCTGTAAGCACATTCTTCTTGTATGTCGAAGACCCAAAAAAGACCCATAAGATCTGTTGTATGGGCAGATGTTCTTGTATTATTTGCAGTGTACTTGTATTTTCCAAGCTTCTTGTTGATCACTACATATTAAAAAACAATATGACAAAGCCTAAATAAATAAAAATTATAACCAATAAAACTACACTTGGGATTTCACATTTGGAGGACTTGCTATCCCTATGATCAATGCCTGAAATAAATAATAGGTGACGGTGGTAGAATTTCTCTCATGACTATTTGGCCCTCTTGCCTTTGGGCCTCTATCAAGGCAGAACATCATGGTAGAGATGTGTGGCAGAGGGACTGCTGCGATAGCCAATGCAGATTTAAGAAAGAATGAAAGGAGACTGTGAGATGGCTCAGTGGGAAACTAGTTGATTCATGTACCACCTGAGTTTAGATCCTCAGTGCCCATAAGAAAGCCAGATATAATGCTAGGAGTATCTGTAACCCCTCCATGTCTACAGGAAATGAGAGGCAGACACAAGAGGCTAACAAGCCTGGTTTGGGCACCTTTTAAGACAAGGTGAAGAGGTAAAGACATACATCCAAGGTTGTCTTCCACCGCCATACATGTGCCATAGCACACGTGCTTACATTCACACATACCTACAAGCTATAGGCTTACACACATGTATACACACAGAAACAAACAGAAAGAGAGAGAGACAGTAAAAAATAGTAAGATAAAGCAAACCAAAGAGCTATGCAATTGTGGCATCCAACAGCTAGCTAGCAAACTAAGAAACCCTTGCCACTAAGAGCAGACAGCACTGGGAACAGTCACACCTATTCTAGCTACATGCAATTACAGGCGAAACCACAGCAGGGTCAGCTCTGTGCTACCTGCTTCCTTATACAGAAGAAAGGTTTAGAAAGAGAAAAAGATCAAATTCACGAATTAGGTTGTACAAGGCTTAAGTAGCAGCTCACATGTTTCCCTCTGGAGGGTGGTTTGATTTTATCACATAAATTACAGATTTAATTTGCATGCACACACACACGTGTGTGTATGTGTGTTTTGTGTGTCTGTGCATTTACCTGTGTGTATCAGAGAGCATTGTGCGTGCCTGTGGAGGCTCAAGAGTGACTTCTGGAATCATCCTGGATTGTTCTACCTCCTCTTTGTTTTGATCTGGAGTTTTCTAGGCTTTGCCTTCCAGGGCCAGAAGAATATATATAAGCTGAGGCCATTTCCACTTAGAGTTTCTACATGGGATCTGGGATCCAAACTCAGGTCTTTTTGCCTTCAAGGCAGAGGCTTAGCTCCTGAGTCATTTCTCCAGCCACCGTATTTTAAATAATACAACTTGAACAGAAAAAAAAAAAAAAAAAAAAAACCTCTTCAGTAACAGCCTTTTACAGCAGATACTTACAGAGTCAAATCTCAGGCAATTTTTAAGGTTTTTTTTTTGACTAAGCAAATTCTATTTCAGAACAGACCTGAAATATAAAAAGATAAGGCTTCAGAGCAAATCTCAACTTTTTAAAGATTTATTTATTTATATACATGTGTATGCATGTGCACCCATGTATGGGGACTGGAAGAGGATGTTGAATACCTCAGAGCTGCTTATCCAAGCATGTTCAGGATATCTGGCTTTTAAGCAGGTGCTGGAATTTGAACCCTGGTTCTCATAATTGCTCAGCAAGTGCTCTTAACTGCTGAGTCATCTCTCTAACCCAGAACATCAAAAACGAATAAAACTTAAAATATTGTAAAGACGAGTGTGATTTCAATTGTTTGTTAAATTATTGCAAAACTTCTTCATAATATTCTCTACAGTATTTCCTTTCTAAACTTCTGATTTGGAAAATGCTGCCACTTTAGTTTCTTAGTAGAGTTTCAAGTGAGTTTTCCGTGATTGACATGTCTAAGTGTTACATTGGACCATGAAATCTTTCACAGCAGTGAGCAACATGAAGAAAAAAAGTGAGGCTTTATGGGTCCTTTTACATATACTTACCTTTTTGGCTTAAGAGGCAAGGCACTGTGTGCCTTGATGCGTGAATCTCTATGGACACTTGAGGTTATCTGCCAAAATTATAATTCTGAATTTAAATGATGTCCCAAGTGGTCAGCTTTATGGATGCACATGTGCACAGAACATTTGGAATGAAGGAGAGGCATGTTTGCTACCTGCAGATGTGTCTATGTCACTGCTTTAAATTCTCACATAAGAGTCACATGTATGAAGTTGGTATTCAAAGATCCTTATGAATAAGATAACACCAGAGGAAGAGAAACAATTTTACAGGTAGGAAATTAAAGCCTAAAGTGGTTAAATATGTAGTTTAGGGTCCTAAGCTTTTCACGAGCAGGCAGGGATCCGAACCTAGGAAAGAGAATTCCAGAAGAGACTGTTTTTCTGTACTATCTCATATGGAAGTGGGAGAAAAAGGAAAGGCAGAAATCAACTGCATCACAACTCTGCCTCTAATTAGCTTTGCTTTTTAGTGGGCAAAATACCATTTGATGAAACACCCCAATCTAGCAGCTATAGTGACAACAAATTATAGCCTGAAGTCATTCCTTCTTGATACCTGCTCATCTGGGGTGTGAATACCAGGCTGTTTACCTGACAGAAGATCTCATAGTCTGGTTAAGACAATGCTTGTTTTCGTCTACTGCACATTAGACCTCCATCTCCATAAGCAGGACAGTGCCCGCTGAGCCCCAGCATGGTCGCTTGACACCCTCCTTTGGATTCCAGCAGTTTGCAACAGGAGTCCGCTCCTAAGGATATCTTGGATGGCTGCCACAAGGCAGTTTTATGAAGTTTGTAGGCTACTTTCCAAACCGGAAAAGGCTTAAATATGAAAGGCACGTATTTCAAAGGTTTCTGCTGGTTCTCAAGGGAAACTCCTCTTTCCACTTCCTTGCCTGTATTACCCCCTCTGGCATTTCAAAGGCCCAGATTTGACCCTCTCTGTTACCTTCCCCTGGTGTGTTCTGTGCCTTCTGTCTTCTGCCACCAATGAATGCTTCAAGCAACCTGAGCTTGTTAGACAGCAATGCCCTAACCTTCATGAGTTTCACAGGCTCCGCAGGGGAGTTTCCTCCATTTTACTTTACTGACAAAGATCTCAGCAAGAATTTCACGAATGGACCAACCAACAACTGATCCCTTACCACATACACTAGACTGAAGTGCATGACCAGGGCACATGCCAGACAAAGCAGAATGATTGTTCAGTCTACCTAACTCAGGTACTCTGGTGGCAGAGGAGAGAATTCCAAAGGAGAGAATTCCAAAGCCACAACAGAAAAGTAGCAAAGCCCAAATCTGCATTTGACTGCAGGGCTCTTTTACATCTTGGGTTAATAGGATAATGAGACTATTAACAGCAATCCCGTTTGCAGAAGATAAGTACAGGTGGCATGTTAGCAGAGAAAGAGAAAACATGATCACCACTGTAGGGATTCTTCTCAGAATCATTTTTTTGGGGGGTGTGAGAGAATCGTACAAAATTAAGCAGTAGCCTACGATACCTGTAGCCTGTAGATTTGTAAACCTTGGTGGGTTTTTGTTTTGTTTTGTTTTGTTGGCCATCATCTCTTCCCCCTTTTTGAATTTTCATAGCTAGTTTTCTCATTTGGTGGTTGAGGCTAACAAGTATAACAGGCTGGGTTAGTCCCAAAAGCACAAAATAACTCTGGCTAAGTCCCAACCCACAGGTCTCTATGCTGACCCATCAAACAGAAGTCCTTTGACAGATTTGGTGTCCTGAGCTGCTGGCAGGTAAGTGCGACCTGGCAAAGTCACATGGATATTTTCCATCTAGGAAGTAGCCTTTCTGCCTCAGTAGCCTCCACACCAGGAGCTGGGTCAGCTGTTGAATGAGCCTCATAGTACCTACTCCATGCCCTGGCAAACAGGAAGGTAGGAAAATGGGAACCCGCCAAGCCCAGTGCTTGTTTTTGGAATTGTACCCTTCAGCCTGCATACAAAAACAGTACCAGGTGCCTGCAATCTGCAATCATTGCTCTATGAAAACTCTCTGAAATGTCAGTTACCCTGCCTTCCATCAGCAGCTACGCAAGGTCCTGTTGTATAACAGAAGAGTCTATACAGGTTCTCCTGAGATCCCCAGCAGCAACAATCTGCAGTGCCTAGGTTAGGATCTGGCATCTGATGACTGTGAGATTTCCATGTGAGTGGGATAGGTAGGTGTGTGGAATCTCCAGTTTATGTCTTCAGTTGTTACAAAATAACCTACAAATCCAGGTCAAACTCAAGGCCCATAATGCAAATGCAGGCCCTGCCCCATCCAATCAGCTCTTCTGCCATTCAATGTAAGCCTCTTTTCAATCAACATGTTCCAGAAAATAGCTAACTTCTGACCTAACCAACCATACGGTGCTTGATAGAGAACAAAAAAAATCTGCAATTGACTACTACTGTACTATGAATTTCATTAATGCTAGTATGAATTTAATGGAGCCTCCCATCAACATGCAACAGAAACATTCAAGCCCACGTGATCAAAATCATCAGTCAGAGCCAAACCTGGTGTGGTCAATGCCTAGTGGTTACTTCTCTCCGGCCCCTACTTGACAGATGGCAGATTGTGAAACAAAATCTCTGTTAGTCATCAGTGATCTAGGTCTAAGCCTGTCTTTGTCTTTACTTGAGTAAGTAATTGGTCTAAATGCTGCTTTTCTGGGATGTGTGTCTTAATCTTTGTAGTAGACAGTGGCGTCCACCTTACAGGACTTTTGTCATGGTCTGGCCGTGAAATGTCCCCACAGACTCATGTGTTTGAACACTTGGTTCCCGGCTTACGGTGGCATTCGTGGAGGTTATGGGACCTATCGGATGCGAGTGTCCTGCTTCTCTGCCATGCTTTCTCAGCCTGTGGAACCATAAAACCCTTTCTCATGTAAGTTGCTTAGACTCGAGTATTTTATCACAGCAAGGGAGGAGCAACTGGATGGAGCACAGACCTTACGAAATCTGTTACTTCTGAGATGCCTGTCCACGAGAAGCAGACCAGCATGCCAGGATACCAGATTACATTTTCAGATGTCTTTCCATCACGATGTATTTGAGAATGTGTGAGGGAAGAATGGAAGTTCATCATTTCTCCTGCTCAGAAAAAGAAAGAAAGGGATCCTGTCCTGGCCCCATTGCTCTCTTCTGCGCCAGCACATACAACTGCCTCACTAAGGGGAAAACATCCACGAGAGGCAGCTGATGTCTATCCCACTGTGAATAAAATGTTGGTCTCCCAGGGAGATTCAGGATGGTGCAGATGTTTTAAAAAAGAGGAGGAAAGGGGAGGAGAAGAAGGAAGAGGAAGAAAAGGAAAAGAAGAAAAAAATAGAAACCACAACATGCAGACACAAAGAACAGAGTAAAACTGGGATTAAGCACACATTTATCCATTCAGCATGGAAGCCCTATCTAAAAGTTAAAGAATCTGAAGAGAACAAGAACTATAAAGTACCCCCTCCCCCCCCGCAAGAAGCTTACATTCTGGTGGAAAAGAACGATGAAGTTAGCAAATCAATGCAGCAGTTGAGATAAAGAAATTTTAGACAGACCTTGAGGCTTTACTAGTTGGACAAAGGGAGAAAGAACAAAGCCACTAACCATGAGGGCATCTTGTCATTGCAGCTGTAGCACCTGCACAGGAATCAACCTGTTAACAATCATGATTCAGGGAGGCCTCACAGGGCCTGCCCTCCCTTGCAAACCCACCAAGAAGCCCACCAGAACACAATGGATACTTTTAACCAACCCCATGGACACACAGATGACCCTGGTTAAGCTGTGCTGTTCTCAAAAAACAAAACAAAACAAAAAAACCAGACATAACCGTGGTAAAGGTACTGGGGGCAGTTAAAAGGAATAGGAGGAAGGATAAAGAAAGAGGTGTCACAATAAGCAGAATGCACTATGTACACGTATGCAATTGTCTATGAACACATTCAATAAAAGTTTAAAAAAGCAACAACTAACCATAATTTAGAACATCAGAGACCCTACATTAATCACCTGGAACCAGACCAGCCAAATCTCAGGGAAATTTGCAGGAGAGGGGGCAGTATGATTGTAAGAGCCTAAAGATGGGGAGGAGCAATGATATGCAAGATACTCCACACAAGTTAGGGCCGAAATAATCATAATAGGACTTTCCATGACCTGTGCAATGACCGGCATAGCATTGACCTCCCAAAGTCTAGCATGGATCACAGGCACTAGGATCTTTAGAAGCAAGGGATTAACAGCCACAATAGTGTTCCTAGACTAAAGGGGAGCACAAGAAAGGGCTCTAGGCAATGCTACTGAGTCTTCACACCTCATCAGAGTGGAGGACGCAGAAGGAAGTTTGACATTCACATTAAAGGATGCTCCAGGGATTGGGGGAGAAGAAGGGGATTTAGGGAGATAGGGAAAGAAGGGGGTTAAATGAAGTGGAAAAGGGAGGAGGAAGCAAGGGGGACCAGGGAGGGATAGAAGGAGGAAGGGGACCGGGGTACCTATTAAGTATGTATGAGTGGGAAAAAATAAATTAAAAAAATAAAAGTTTAAACAAAGAACTACTATGATTTCACCACTAACCATCAGACAAGAAAATCAAATAATGCACAGCCAAGATCTTCCAACTGAATATTTATTTGGTCTAGATGAACATTTATGTTCCCAGCACACAATTTTTTTTAACACAGGTAACAAATTCATCTAGGGATAAGACCTATCCTTCTCCATTCAGTATTTACTGAGAATGATTATGGGCTGGGTGCTATGCGAGGTTTGGAAGTCACCCACAGACTGTAGATATCCAAAAGAGAAAGGCCAAGACAACAGACAGGAAATGAGAACTAAATTAAGAATGTGAAGCAGCAGAAGAGGCAGGCGAAGCTTAATCCTTTGGAGACTGGTGATCAGGAGATACCCTATTAAGTCTATCCTTGAAATGTAATTAAAGAACTTAATCAGGTCTGCTTGCAGGGATTATACAGGTAGCTCGACATAAATGAGAAGCCACAGAGAAGGCTGTGGGAAGTTGTCAGCTCTGCATGAGGGACTTTATATTTCGGCTCGTGCCTTTGTTCCCACCAGGTGGTCCACACGATGAGCACGCTTTGGGAGGTGGCACCCAGCCTAAAGTGCAATACTGAGGTCATTCCACACAGAATCCACACACTCAGTACTGTAAGGAAAAAAGAAAAGCATGGTGCCAAGAAAAGGGTACCTGAGACAAACAGGAAGTCTATAAATGTCTATTTGGTACTAAGAACCATTTGTGGGAGGCCGGGAGAAAGTTGGGAGAAAAAATATTTTTAAAATCATTATCCCTTGCTACATATGAGGTCCTAGTTTCATTTCCTGGTAGCAAAGATACAAACAGCTCATTGTAAGTAATGGTTGATCAGAGACCTTACTACAGGCCTGCCTGATCCTTTCCTCCTACATGTATGTAGCAGTCTCAGGAACCCACGGAGACCCTCGGGGGCAGGGATAAGCTGCCGCGGAGTCAACGGAGCAGACCCTGGAAGTCAGGCGAATGGCAAAGCAGGCTCTCAGGCTCTCAGGCTCCTTTATTGTGAATATCGGGCTGCTTATGTACCCCACCCAACATCCCATAAGTCTTGCTGAGTTGTCCTGTTGGAGTTGGTCCTCTTAGCCAGGCAGTTTGACATCGGCACCAGGCTGGCAGCAGGTGTAGTTTGGGGAAGTTGCATTCGCACATACAGACCATACAGATCATCCCTGAATGGCATGCTCCCCAGGTGGAGGTAATGTTAAGTAATGGTTGATCAGAGACCTTAATATAGGCCTGCCTGGTTCGTTCCTCCTACAGCTTATCATTTTCCAAGAGAGGTTCACTGAAGGAGAGGGCAGACCCGAGGTTATACATGAACAGCTATGGAAGAATAAATATTCTTGTCCTGTGCATATATTAAAATACATATTTTATGCAAAAAAGAGCTGTAGTTTCTCTTGAAAATTTGAAGTTTTGGCAATGCTAGGCCCGTACCCTTTATCATCCCTACTACCTCGAACTGTCACTTTGACTTTCACTGTTCACTGTATTTCTCTAAAAACCAATCTATTTGCTAGTTCATTCCTGTCTGGTAACTGAGGATGTAGAAATTGGCATAAATGTTCGATTAATTAGCATGATGGGGAACATTCCAAAAACAAAATTTTCAGAAAAGTACATCAGAATAAATTTTAAAAAAAGCACTGACATTGGGGGAGATAAGGAACTACTACAGCAGGGCTGGAGAGTTGGTACAGGGATCAATGTGCTTGTCACCAAGTGTGAGGACCTGAGATTGAATCCCCAGAACACGTAAAGCCAGACACACTGGCATATGTCTATAATAACAATGTTGGAAAGCTCCCAGGCCAACTAGCTTGGCTTATAGGGGCAAACAAGATACCCTGTCTTAAGTGAAGTAGGAAGTGAGGGTCAACACCTGAGTTATCCTCTGAACTCTACACGTATGCCACCATTATGGCATGGCTTGCCTGTACTCATACACATGAATATGTAGGCACACAAGCAAACATGTACGTACATCATACACAACGATCAAAAGAAAAATTCTTTTAAAAAAGAAGGCTGTAGAGATGGTTCAGTCATGAAAACAATTGTCATACAAGCAATAGAACTGGAATTCAAATGCCCCAATGATACAATGTCAGGTAAGCATATAATTTGCCTATAGTTCCAATTTCAGAAGACAGAAACTAGGACCCATCAGAACAAGTTGACATCTAGAATAAAGTGGAAGAGCAAACTGAAGATAATTTCTAATATTAACCTCAAGGCTCCACACACATGCATGTGGACCAGTACACACATGTACATGCCCACACATGCAATCATCACACATATGTATAAGCATACAAAACCATCACACACATGAAAATGGAAAAAGAAATCACAATATCCATGGAGAGGAAAGGGGATCAAGGTCATCAAAACAAAACAAAAATAAATAAAAATAAGCTTAACATATATCACATAATCATTTTATGCTTCTAACATGTCTGGCCTACTCTAGTGTCTCTTTAGATTGTGTAAATCTTTTGCCTTTTACTAACAAGCCAGCTGCACTGGTGAAATGCAGGCTCTAGAGAAACAAGCACACAGTGAAATAGGGAGTGGGGGCAAAAGAGGTGTGGAGAATTAGCAGTCTCCTATGTGCCAATTTGTCTAAACTTGCAGAAGACATTTCAATTGTATTTACCAAAAATATTTCAAATTGGCACATTCAGTATAACAGCAATTCTGCTCACAAATTTCTTTTTCCAAAGTGAAACATGCAGAAATACTGATGCATATTCAAATGCTTATCTACTGGATTGGTATTTTTAAAAATCCCAGTGTAGCTCAGGAAATGTCACAGAAGAAGGGGTGGCAAGATCGTAAGAGTCTGAAGTGATGTGCCAGAGATTATCTCTCATATTTAACAGGGCTGTGCTATTCATGACTTCATGACAGGTATGTATACTTTCACAAATATTGCATTGGGATTGTCCCATTAATATCTATGGAAGGGGAAAGATCTCAAGAAGTTCCACTCATCCCTAAGAAACTCATGAGGACTAATGTTGATGGGGAGGGGGTGAAGGAAGATACTTTCCATAAGGGCATGACCACTTTATGATACTTGCTGAAGCATGAATCATGTTAGATATATGTCATCAAAGACAAACCAGATGAAGCACAGTGTGTAATACAAATGAAAAGAGTTGAAAATAGGAGGGAGTCAGGGGAGGGAGATAAAAGGTTTAAGGGAAAAGGAGGGGGTTAGGATTAGGGATGAAGGGATGAAAATATCATAAATTCACTATATTAATGTATGTAGCACTCAGGTAGGTAGGTAGGTAGAGCTAGCTAGGTAGATAGATAGATAGATAGATAGATAGATAGATAGATAGATAGATAGATATCCCAGCCTGGAATTAGGATTCCAGGATTCATCTCTTTGCATAAAAAATTGGTGTTTCACAGAAAATGAGAGTCAAACCAGGTCTTTCCCCCTTCTGGTCAAGCATGTCACTGTGTGCTTACCATGGACAGGCCCAGTAAATTCCCACTGTCAGGAGAATCTTGTCAGATGGAGTGCTGAGCCATGGAGGGGTCATGCATACTTCCTGCCATCTCAAGAACCCCTGGCTACCAACTGAGGAGGGCTTAATTATGGAACACCTGCATCTATAAATATAATTTGTGTCTGGCTTTTCTCCAATAGCCCTATGCAGCACACTTCTTAGATTTATTTATTTTAAGTTTTATTTATTTGTGTGTGTGTGTGTGTGTGTGTGTGTGTGTGTGTGTGTGTGTGTGTATGGATGTATAAGAGACACTTGAGTATGCATGCCTGTAGAGGTTAAAGGGTGATATTTGGAATCATCCTGGTTTGTTCTACCTTCTTATTGCTTTTCTTTGGGGTTTCCCAGGCTCCACCTTCCAGGGCCAGAATTACAGACCACCACCATTTTCACACAGCATTTTTATGTGGAATCTGGGGATCCAAACTCAGGTCCCTGAGCCATCTCCTCAGCCCGCTTCTTAAATTTCTGTCATTATTTACAAAATACCTGATGAAGAGCAATAAGTTAAACATGCTAAAGGATCCTTCCCAACATAACCATAGTGTGTGTTTTGCTCTTCTTATGAAATTTCTTCCAGTATATATCACATAATTGGTCTGTTAAGTTTCTATGTGTCCTACTATAAAACAGAAATCTCTGTGATTCTCACAGTCATGTTGATCTGATACCTTGTGGAACTGTTTCCCTGAAAGTAAGCCTGAACCAATCCAGCTGAGAGAAGATGGTAGGGATCTTTATTTGCCGAAGGAAGATAAATAAGTTACAACAATTAAATAAATAAGTACCGTCACTTTGACTCTCTCTTTTTTAATTTTATTTGAAAAAAATCAATGCCTTAATTACCAAGAAGTAACTTGCTAAATGCTGATGACCTGGAAGTTTCTTAGCTGAAACATCCTTTGATGCTGAATGATTCAGAAGTGGCTATGCTAATTTACATTATAGCAATTCTTCTCCTCATTTACCACATACATCTCAATGGTATGTAAATATAAAGACAGTTCACTGCATTTTGTGAGCTAGAGAAAACAAGTGATTAAATGTAAATGTGAACGTCGTTTTAATACAGTGTAGAAAACCAAATTTTTCATCTTTTTTCACATGCAATTAACTTAGAAACCAAAAGGAAATAAGCCAAAGCGGGGGGTGGGGGGGTGGGGGGGTGGGGAAGATGCTCAGAAATAAGCTTGATTATAGAATACAAGTCCCACAGATACCTTCTCTATTCATAACAAAATTGAGATTCTCTTGATTTCTTCACAGAGGCTGAAGGAAAAAAAATTCCAAAAAAAAATGATTCTGGTTTGATACACAAGTACTCCGTTGAGATTTCTATTTTATTCAGTTCGTGCCTTTAACGAATGAAAAACTCACTGGAAAAATAAAAAACTGCATAAGCAGATTTTAAGAAAGAAACCACAAAGAAAAGGGACAGGAGAAAAAGAGAAGATTTCAAGGCATCTCCGTAGTCCTAATCTACAATCCAGAGGAAGAGTTTACAGATCAGGAGATTCATTTCATGGTGAAAGAGGCAAGGACACAAACAAGTAGCTCAGTAGTCTGGGTGCCTTCTAAAGGGCTTTATTGTTTCCAAGTATCTGCTGGCAGCTCATTACCACACACAGGATTTTTCTACACTGAACATATGTTCAACCAATGACCAATGGTGTGACTTTCTCATAGCAAGATGGACAGGTGGAAAGCCCCTCTCCTGCTATTAAATCAGCATTAAGGTTAGTTTTCACCATGCAAGCATTCACCATGCAAGCATCTGGTCACATGCACCATGTAGTATGGACTGAAAGAAAAAGGCAATAAATCCAGAACGGTAACAAGCATCGCTGAAAATTCAGCTGGAAATCATGCTGTATGAAGCGGCTATATGCTTTCCCCTCCTCCTCCATTTCTTCTTCTTGTCTACACAGAGTATTACATTTACTGCTTTGTATGTAGCAGGCAAGCACAGTGGCACTGAGTTGACCTTTTGACCTTCTTCCTGCTCCAACTTGAACATGCTATCCAGCTCTTGCCTCAGCACTCAAGCAGCTGCGATTATAAGCTTGCTCCACCTGCTTCTTAATGGAACAGCTGGCTTGGACTCTGATGTTGCCTTTGGGAAAAGAAAAGTAAATATGCAGTTTTCCGTAAGAGGACAGATAATTAGATGAGAAGCTTTGGGGAACTGTGTATAAGAAATGAGTTACATGCTGGACCAAAGAATGTTATACTTCGGCTCCCTTACACCTTGCGCTAATGGAAAGCTGATGACCTCCTGATTTTAGGAAGCACATGGCCTGCCTCCAGGCTAAACTAGGTGGGACAGAAGAAGAGCCTTCTTGATCCAAGGAGAGTCATAGTGGCCTCCTGCAGAAGAATAAGTAGGACCAGCCAGATTCTGAGAGCAACTTATGTGAAAATAGCTAATATGAAAAAAACACTATAGGAAAGAAACACATCACAGTGGAGTCTTCTGTCCGTCCATATATCAACACATTGGGAACTAAGCTTTACTGAGAGCTATGATGCGTAGAAAGGCTAAGAGAAGACCAAATATACACATACAACATAATGGACAAAGCTGATGTATAAATTGAAGGAAGGGTGAAAGGGTGGCATGGGGGTAGAGGGGGGAGAGAGAGAGAAAGAGAGAGAGAGAATGAAGAAGGGGAGAAGGGGAAGGAGAGAAGGGAAAGGAGAGGGAAGGGGAAAAAGGGAAGGGGAAGGAGAGGGAAGGGAAGGAGAGAATAGGGAGCAGAGGGGAAAGAAGGGAAGGACAGAAGAGGAAGAAGAAGGGAGAAGAGGTGAAGAGAGAGAAGGAGAAGGCACAAGAGGAGAGGGGAAGGGAGGAGGGGAAGAAAGGAGAGAAAAGGGAAGAGAAGACAGAGAAGGGAAGGAAAGAGCAGGGAATGGGAGGAAGAAAAGAGAAGTGAAACTCACAGATCTTTCTTGGCTATTACAGCCTCCCAGTTCCTATTCAAACCTATGAAAACAACTTCTTTTCCTAAAGTAGTAAGAACTTGCAACTAAATGAGTCTTTCAAAGCAATGACCATTATTAACTCACAAATGGGATAAAATGTACAAGTATATATGCTACCACCTGCATGCCCAAATTTGTGTTCATACAGGTCATTTGGAGAACATAGATTAATGTGATCATATATTTTTGTCATGATTAAGGGGTGTGGACAATACAATGACAGCCAGTTCAGAGTTTTAGCTATATGAGGTAATTTCACTGTCTATCAGAGATGCTCAGCTCACTGAGCTCTTATCATCCCTAAAGGCAAGATAAGTCCAGTCAAAAGACATTAATGCAAGATGACTTTTGTACTTTACATAAGAGGAAAATAATCAGCTGATTCAAGGTTATAATTCTCACAAACCATCCTACATATGTCTTTTAAAAAAAAGAAAGAAAGAAAGAATGTCTGAGAAGTGAAATTTGTAGACAAAGAAGCCGATCCCTCAGAACTGCCTTTTATCTACTACTGCCCAACCTCAGGGGCCCTGACCGCTTCTTCACGCCAGACCGCTGCTCACAGGGCTGAAGGATAGAATCGCCTCCTCTAAACCACAGCCTGCCAAAGCTAAAAGCAGAAAACATGAGGCCTCCACCCCGCCA
This sequence comes from Typhlomys cinereus, assembly GCA_023101885.1. Lineage (NCBI taxonomy): Eukaryota > Metazoa > Chordata > Mammalia > Rodentia > Platacanthomyidae > Typhlomys > Typhlomys cinereus. Next base: position 9,546,651 of record JALPQD010000031.1, on the reverse strand, counting down.
CTCTCCTCTCTGTAACACTCACTCTTGTTGGTAGTTCTCGCCAGGCCAGAAGAGGAGTTCCTCTTCCACACGATGTATCCACAGCCTTATGGCTGCACGCAGCCCATAGTAGGACCTGCCATTTTATGCTGATTCTGAGCTACTGGAAGAATCCCAGCAACTAGCTCAGTATTTTAAGTGCACAGACCCAAACTTCCCCCTCTCATCCCACTTATCTTGCCCTAGCAGTTTACTTTGTAAAGAACAACTTTGCCCTGTGATCACGAAAGAGATTGTGGTAACTGTGCACTAGCTTTGCTTTCTATTGGTTCAAGGCCGAGACCCTGTTGAAGGCACAATGCACACCCCCCCAATCTCAAACCAAAAAGGTTTTTTTGCTTTTTTTTAGTAGAGAAAGAAAGAGAGAGAGAGAGAGAGAAAGAAAGAAAGAAAGAAAGAAAGAAAGAAAAGAAAGAAAGAAAGAAAGAAAGAAAGAAAGAGTTCACCTTGCATCAAATACCTAATGCAAGACCATAATCCAGGGGTCAGCAAACTTAAATGATCACACAGCAGATATTTTAAGCTTTTACTATTATGTGTCCTCTGACACCACCGTCACACTCTGCTCAGCATGAAAATAGTCATAAATAACACTATCAGGAATGGATATCCGTATGTGAAGGTAAAACTAGACTTATAAACACAAGCTGGTGTTTGCTGACCACTCGTGAATGTAACACAGTAAGCAGAGGAGACTCACCCACAAGAACCCTTGATGGATACACAGGAGCAGTCAACCTCAGAGCTCCTGAACTGCTGGCCATGACCTCTGCTGCACTCTTCCCTGGCCTTACATCTTTCTCACCTCTCTGCGCCTGTTTCCTCTGTTAACTTGTCTTCTCTTGTTTATTTTTTCCCCTTCAATATATTGGCATTCCTATAGGTGCCATCCTATGCTCTCTTCTCTCTGCATACTCAAATTTCTCTTGGATTTTTTTTATCTCCAAAGCTCCAAGTACCTCCTGCAGGTTGAACACACATCCCATTCAGTGTCTTCTATCTACCTGGATGAACCACAGATCTGAGGAGCTTAGCAAGTTGAAAGCCAAGTAACTCACCATCCCCCAAAAGTTTCTAATCTTGTGTTCCTATCTCAGTAAGGGCAGGACCATCATTTGAACAGGAAATGGGAGCTTCCTGTTTGACGCCTCCCTTCCTCTGTCTATCCCTTCCAGTGACATAATTCTGCTCAACTGTCCTTCCTATAGCTCTCGACATCTCTTTCTTTTTTTAAAATTTTTTTTAATTCAATTGTGCGTGTGTGCGTATGTATGTGCGCGCGCGTGGTGTGTGTCTGTGTGTGTGTAGAACCACGGACGAATTCTGGAACCACCAAGGACCGCCTCCACCTCCTCCTTGTTTATCTGCCCGGGGATTCAAGGCTCCGCCCACTAGGACCAGAAACGCAGGCCGCCCCCCCCACACCCCGCTTCCGCCCGGCGTCTATACCTGAGGTCTAGGATCCCAACTCAGGACCTTCCGCCTGCAAGGCAGAGGCTTAACCCCTGAGCCACCTCTCCAGCTCTCTACATCTCTTTCTATCTCTTGTGACTGCTCTACAGCAAGGTGTCATCACTTCCTACCTGGATTTCTACCAAAATTCCCTGAGCTGACAATCACTACCTGTTTACCTTCTCTCCAGTTTACCTCCCTGAGTATCTAGTTAATTACTTGCACATGCAATATACAAACATATTTCATGTGAGCACTAGAGAGAGAACATACAGCTTTTCTTCCCAAGTCTGGGTAGCTTTGCTTAATACAATCCAGACCCATCCCTTTTCCTTAAAATTTCACTTTTCTTTATAGCTGAAGAAAATTCCATTGATTATACCATATTTTAAATGTTAAACACTTACCTGTTGTGGACATCTAGGCTGTTCTATTTCCTTGCTATTGAGCAATAAATATGGATGTACAAATGAAAAACTAGAAAGGGGACCACAAGAGGGGGAAAGAAGCCTTGAGGAAGGGCAGGAGAGGGCAAAAGGCCATGCGAAATGGAAGCAGAAAGGAAGCTATTAGTGGTGGACTGGCATAAGCTAGGCAGTGACTGAGGAAAGGGAAATATCATGTGCCCTAAAGGAAACCTATTTCTCTTTTGCCAAATGGACCCATTATTAACATAACTAAATAGTTATATTTATACCATAGATTAGTGTTGCTTTCAACCTTAGTCATACAAGTTTCTTTTTGCAGTGGGTTGGAATAAATGCAAAGATTCATAACTGCCAAAGTGATGAGAATAAGTAACTGCTGAATGGTAAACCCTAAATGGACATCTGTATCAATGTATCTCCTACCTCCAAGACTCAGGAAACATCATGACATCATGACAAGGAGGAGAGAATGGAAGGGCCAATACGCAATGCTGTCTTCTGGACATGGCATGGCTCTTGTACTCATGAACTCACACAAGACCTATACAAGATCCAGCAGACAATATTCCATCATGGGAAGAGAAGAGGCTCCCAAGACCCCACTTCACTTCACTTTTGGAGAACCGACTTCTAAAAGTTGTCTTCTGGCTTCCACATGTACACCATATGTGGCACACACATCATGTCCAATACATGCATACTGTATATGCATACATACATATATATGTTAATTAAAGATATTGTGTTAATTAGACAAAGAGGTCAACTTGACAATTGAAGGCTGCAGTTTGGGTACATCTATGAAGAATTGGTAGTTAAGAAAAATCCTAAACAAAACCTACAGAAAAGTATGTTTGATGTGGGATCATTCCTTGGCAGGTAGATAAAATGGAGGGACCAGGTCAGTATTGTGGCATACTTTAGAATACTTAGACAGGCTTGAAGTCTGGCAATTCCTGTGGATATGGTGCAGTCGGTTCCCTTGGCTCCTGGTGTTGGTATGAACTCTCCTGCCAAGTTAGACTATGAACTATAATGGAGAATCCTGAGGAAAAATACAATTCCCTTGTTCCCCTCTGCTGTTTGGCTGTGAATTTATCTGCAACAAGCAGACAAACTGCCACAGGTGTGTTTCTATATTTGGAACTCATTTTTCTCCCAACACAAATAGCTGAAATAATGAAAGAAATAACCTAGTTCTCTTATAATTTTGTAATTTTGATGGTAAAAATAATGAACTTACTGTTTTTCTTGAAACTTACATGCTACTGTATGTTTATGAATGTTGGCCAAAAGCACCCAGGCTAATTTGTTTTCTACTGCTGCTTGGCACTTTGGTAAAATTTCTTTTCCCTGACCATATGCCTTAGCACTTTGTGGTTCAAAGGTTTTAGTCTTTAGAAATCTGGTTAATCATTGAACTTTTTCTTTGATCATTTTATAGCAACAAGGCACTTCCCAGAGTCAATGAGGACACATTCTCTCCCTTGTTCATTTTACGGTAATTATATTCAGACTCGCCTTGGCATGAGGTTAACTGAGTAAAGTAGCACAAAAGAATAGATCATTAGCTTTTTAAAAGAGAAAATTACTACCATTTTCTATTGTGATTTTTATTTTGACAGTGGGTCAAATGTCTGACCCTACCTGGTTTCTTTCTGCCTGCACCAAATTCCTTGGCAAAGTTCTATATGTTAATCTATTTAACAGTCCTAGACCTAAACCTTGGGGTTTTATTTCACTATGTAATCCCTAGAAATCCACTCCAAACAACCTCAGAATTATTCCTGGTTTGAATTTCAGTTAAATCTCAATCATCTCAGTTTTTAGGAAGTGGAGCAGGTGATGGAGATATATCTTGGGAGCACACAAAGAAGCACAAAGGTGCAGAAGTCAGCAACAGCTAACAGTGGAATTGAAGAGGGTCTGGGCTAGGCAGTAAGGCTCTAGGGACTACTGCCTGGTTTTGAATTACAGTTTTGCTGCTTTCTGACCCCTAATCACAGTATTTGCCTGCTTTTCCTGCGTTGATTTCTTCATCCATGAAACACCAGTGATATTGGACCTACTTTATGAGATTCCATGACAGTGAAATGCGGTACTTCATATAAAATGTTCAGTGGTACTCAGTGTACAATCAGTAAGTGTTAGCTGCTATAATTTTCTTTTTCATGAAAAAAAGTCTGTCCTGAGCACACAAAGAGGAGAAATCAGTAAGAAACAGAAGAATTATGCAAGAATCAGAATGCTTAGAAGATGGATATGGTAACAGTTACTCTTATCTGTTGCTATGAGAAAACACCCAAAGTCGAGCAACTTAGTGGGAGAAAGGGAGATTTATTCAGCTTATGGTTTCAGAGGGGAAATATAGTCTTTTCATGGTGGAAAAGACATGGTGGGCTGGCAGAAGCTGGAGTAAGGCTAAATCACCACAGACATCTTGGAGGCTGAGAGCTGCAAGATTCCTGCTGCAAAAGCAGACTTCTCCAGAAAGTTGGGTAGGACCAACCCACCTCTAGGCCCACTCCCTGTGACTGCCTTCTTCCAGCAAGGTTCCAACCTCTCAAAGGTATCATGACCTTCCCAAACACTTGAGACTGTGGAGGACTCATTTCAAACCATGATAGGTATGAAGTAGAATACTAATTTGCATAACAAGATATACTGGATATGAACATGTGGCAGTGTTTTAGGATCCTAGGCCAAGGTGCAGGCAACTCTACAGGTGAAGGAGGCAGTATAATCTAAACTTTAATAACAGAATCTGGGCACAAGCTGACCTGAAAAAGCTCTCGTCCTGCTAGCATTGTCTCTCCTCTGATGTCCTCTGATATACAACTGACTCCCTGGGGTTTCTGCAGAGCACCCAGCAGAAGCTCATTTGAGGCTAAGAAATCTTATCACTGTCCACTCGTCAGCTAGGAGTGCTCCCGAACAACAGTTCTGTCTCTGTCTGCTTTGTTTGTTCCTAATGCTAAGTATAAATTCCTCTGCGTGAAAGGTGCTCAAGATAGAAAGGGGAACATAGGGAACATTGGAACATTGGAGGTTACTCATCCTTTCCGACTCTGTTTACAGATCCAGAAACAAAGACCCAGAAAGAAGTGATTGTATTGAAATCTGCACTGCCTCTGTATCAGAAGGTGGAATTTGTGAACAGAATCCCATACCCCTTCTCCACATTCTGGGCTACAAGCCTTCGCAATACTCCCAAGAGTAGACACTCACATACTGCAGTCACACTATGCTTCCTGGAGTCCCAATTCAAATTCAGCACCATCATCTATGCCTCTACTCTCTCCTGTATCTCCTGCTCTCTGTTCCTCAAGTGAATAATGAATCAAACATCACATCTCCAAGATTCTAGTCAAATGCCTTCTTAGCTGCTTTCTTATTCTCTCTCAGACAAAATTTCCTTCCCTTTTACCAAACTAACCCTTAATTCTAGATATCACTGCAGGGATTAATTTTCATGTGTTCACAGACTAGATCACAATTCTTTTTACTTTCTATCAAGTCCTATGATAATGCATCTTTGTATTCCCAACCCAAAGTACCCCACCTCTGGAAACAAGGCACATATTTTTCTAAGTAGTTATAATTTGTGGATGACAAATGCATTGTAAAAAAATGCTGACTAGAAAATTTAAATATCATGGCTACTGTTGGCAGCATGCAGCATGATATCTCAAACTTCTTTTAAGGTTACATAAAATCCACACACACAGGAAAAAATTTTCACGGATGTCATGAAGTATTACAAATGACTTTAATCACCAAAAACAGATACGCAATATACATGTTATTTCCCTATACTAAAATGCCATTTGATTTGACCATTACCATATTAGCACTACTCACTATGCCCAGTGAAAGTTTTCCAGTTACAAATTTTCCAGGATCTGTTAGTTGCGATATAGATTCCCATGGCTACAGATGACTACCAGTGTAATAGTGGCACAAGTATCAAGGAAACAACCAACAGTTTTCTGATTGGATTCAAGACTCACTTCCCTTCACCATTTTCTCCAACTTCCTCCAAACTTTCTGCCTGCCTGTATGCTTCTCTGGACCCCACAGTTCACTCTGGCTTGTCTACTCCTGTAGGGGCTCAGACCTCTGAGGTATGTCAACTTAACTCTCTTCAAGCCACCCACTGATATGCACATTTCCCTTCAATCATTCAGTTTTAGACCCAAAGGTTTCCACTGTACGTTCTTATTCTGTGTGTATAATAACAACTACCTACAGAGCAGTTTGATGTACTATCTTCCTACCTACAGTTTATTGAGTATCCTCCTAATGATCTATTTCCTTCCCGTTTTTTAGGTTCTTATTCTGGTTTACAGTAACAGGGATGTGTACCATTCTGACAAGTGAGTCTTGAATCCAATCAGAAAACTGTTGGTTATTTCCTTGATACTTGATTATCCTAATTATCAAGGAATAGGAAGGAGGTTTAATCAAAAGCTGCTTTTTAATAATATCAAAAGAGTATAAAAATAAGAAGAAATTCCTTTTGTTTATTCGTTAATCTCAAAATCCCATACATACTAGGAATAAAGGGAAAATTGATCCTGATTGCTATACAAATCCCAGTTCTAGCTAATCTAAAGAAAAAGCAAAAGGTTCTTCAACTTGACTTTATATTACTAGAGAAGAACAAATACTTGGGTATAGACTGTGACCTTTTGTATAGGCTTCTTTCTGGAAAATAACAAAGCACCATTACTTTGGCACACTCACAGATTTGCACAAATCATTCTGATTTTTCTGAATAGCTATTACGGGTTTGGAAGACACAAAAGATGCAATATGTATATTTTGCTGCGGTCCAGGCCCTGCTATTGAAGACTTGCCCTTTTTTGTTGTTTGGTTAACAGAAAAGTACTCAAGGTGTATAATTCTACATAAATATTCATAGGAATATTTTCATAGACACCAATATTCTTTTTTTAATATTTAACAGGTAAAAAGTTCAAATTAAGTCATTTTCAAAAATGAACAAAAACAATATGTCTATAAAACTATAGAAAGTTTTTTTTAATTTTAGTGTTATATTCTTTTTGCTTTTAAATTAGCTATTATTTAGAAGACAAGGTAGTTATTGTGTAATTACTGTGCAGTCAGAATGCTCTATAAAGTATGATCCCTGTTAGCTTTGTGTTTTAGAAGGAGGATCATTTTAAGGCAGGGATCTCAGAACCTTATCTAATCATATCAGCCATCTTAAAAGGTTCCATCATCAAAGGGAGAGGCAGAAGACACACATTCAAATACCCGACAGATTAGAGAAGAGCCTCTGCCTTCACATTCCTCTGTGGAGTGTCACCCATGGTGAATTGCCAAGGCCTAAATTCTTTAACCATACTTGCGATTATGTCAATGAGGTGGCTCTTTTCAGGGTCCTAGATATTTTCAGGATGGGGGCTGGTAGCCAGAGAGACCAGGGGATGTTCAGAAGGTTGGGTATGTAGCTTTGCTTCCTACATTCTTTCTCTCTGTTGCTGTTTTTATTTCTAGCACTTTCCTTTGGTTCTCTTGCTTCCAATTTCTATATCTTTGCTTATATTCACACATCTATCCTCACATATGGTATACTTTACCATTAGTGCCCTTAATTATCATAGTATTTGAAAATTCCCTATTTGATAATTCTAGTATCTGTATTACAACAGAATGTGTTTTTTTTTTCATTATCACTTGTTTCTTCTGTGGTTTGTTTTTTTTTTTTTGTCTTTTGACAAACCTTAAAATTTTTGCTAACTGAGACATGTCAGTAGCAAGTGAGGTAAATATGCCTCTAGTGATTATAGTTAAAAAGAGAGTAGCATTATCTTTTGTGGTAAAGCATATTCTTGCCTTTATCCATAGTTATATTCTGCTCAACATGTACCTTCTGCAGAGTAAGTAAAATAGCTTCCGGGCTACCATTTCTGATATCACTTACGCCACTATGAAAGGTGGGCTCATACTATTTATTAAGGTTGAGAAAGAGCACCAATATCTATGTATGTTACAAATTAGGTGCTTTTTTTTTTAACACAGTATACTGATGCTGCAAGAAGATATTCTCTAAAATGATTTCCTAAAAGTAAATGAAGCTAGACCAATACTTTTAGCTGTTATTCTGTCACTAATACAGTGAATCGAGACACAGGGAATAATGGTTTAACTCCTTTACAGCTAATCATTACAGATTATGTTGAGACAGGACAATAAGCTGTCTGCTTCCAACAGAAATGTTTAATTATTTTTGTTTTTATTTTTGACAATTTTATGTATGTATAAAATAGATTTTAGTCACTCTGCCTCCTGTTTCCTATCTCATCATCCTTTTCTCCCTCACTGAAAATGTGGTACTTCCCAAAAAGTCCTCCTCCTACTTTTATGTAAGAATGAGTGTGACCCATACTGAGTTTAAGGGTTGCCTACATTAGTTTGTGCCTGTACACTTGCTAGTTGTCCCCGTTTTTCTGTACATTGCTGATAAATAAAGTTATAGTCTTAGTTCAGCTTGACAGGAGAGTCTACACCAATATTAGGGGCAAAGGGAAGTGGCCACACCATATCAGTGTGTCCATAGGACCCCTGAGAGAAGAAAAATACTTACCTAACAGACCAGCATATCTGGTCACGTGTACCAAGGAATGCCTACTTCCTTAACTAGCTCCCTCCACCTGATTTACCTGCTCAGAGACCACCCATAATGGGTTGGGCCTTCCTTGTCGATTATACAATCTTCTGTCTTAGCTTATTTATTCTTAACTATTAATTCTTTACAAATGTACTCAGAATTCAAGCCTTCAATCATCAAGTTGACACCTGTGTCTAATTATGACCGTGGTATATGGACAATGTATCTGTGACTACGCCACTAAAGAAAGTGGCTCCCCTTTTCATAGCAGCATTAACTGTCAATGGTTCTATTTTTGTGCAGGAATTCAGTGAATTCATGGGTGCAGTAGCCGTGTCACATTCACAGGACAAATTGTTCACCAGTGGATTTTTGGTGCTCCTCCCCGGCCCTTTGGCTCTTACATTCTTTCCAAAATGCTTATACTTTTGAAGTTAATTTGTGATAAAGAATTCTATGCCAATGAATTCTCATGGCTTTCTAAGCTCTATTAAAGAAAGTCATTTTCTTGTCTTTGCAAAGTTAGTCAAAGCTAAGCATCAAATTGACACTGAAATGTTCACATCACAGGTTCTTACATGTAAAGGTCAAGGAATCAAAGACATACAGTTGAACTGCTTTACTGTCTTTTGGCAAAGGACCCATCCATTTACAAAAGAAGCAAGAAGAATAGGGTCAGAGAAAAGGTCTGGGCAATTTCTTTAAAACCAACCCTCAGCTGGAGTAGAAGGAAAGACCAATCCTTAAGCCTAAAGGCAGAGAGTCACTGACAAACCCTCTAATTACAGAGGAGAGCAGTGAAGGTGCCTGTGAAATGCCTGCCCTGTAGTGGCTCAAATCTGTAAAGCCACCATTTGGCTCTGTTATCACAATTAAAATGTGCTTTTAGAAAGGAACATAACAGTTCCCCAAGGAAATGATTTCAGCTGTAATTTTATTAGAGAAACAAGCCTAATTATGGATGTGACTGAGTCCCTTTTGAAGAATTCTCTAGGACCTTCAGTGAAACATGTAGGACTTAAAATACAAACCTAGCTAACAGGTAGGGAAGAAAAGATTAAAAATTTTTTGGGAGCATGTTTGTTTGTTTGGCTTGAAAAATATAGTTCATGTAATATGAGGTGATTCATTGCCAAGAAAAACATAGAAATGTGATCCAGGATCATCCACCAGATATGAGCCACAGAATAAAGTGTTAAATCAGATTAAATGCACACATTTAGTCTCACACAGAAACCATTTTGCACATCACCACTTTCTTTTCTTAAACCTTATGCTGTTGACTCCTGTTACTAGCTAAAGTTAGTCCAATGTCACAAAAGTGAATGATAAGACAATGTCTTATCCAGAGGGACTTTCTGTGTTCTCTGGAGTCAGGGATTTGGGGAAAGAATCCAGCCAATAGCTAAGGTCTGGTGCCTGACACCGAATAATAATATCATCTTAGGAAGACAGACAAGTTGACAGTAGTAAGCCAAGGAGAATATGAGTTCAAATTGATAAGGGGCTAGAAAAGAAGCGACTGATCTTTGAATAATAACTTGCAATACAGTGATAAGTTAAATGAAAAGAAATGCTGGATCTGCTGAACTGACAATTAAACCCAACTGAATGGGATTTTTTCAGAGAACACATTCTAATCCCTTACCTCACTGTCCACTATTCACAGCAAGATAGCAACTGATTCTTCCACTGTGGTCCCAGCTCAACAGAATTCCAAGAGAAAAAAGGGCTCTTAACTGCCTGTGGATAAGACGCATAAACTTAAATGATCCATATAAGACTTATGGAAATGCTAACTGTCCCAACTTGACATCACACATTGTACTCATGTATTAAATTATCACAGTTATCCCTAAATATGTATTATTATTATTATGTCAATTAAAATTAGAAAAAGTAGACAAAGAAGACTTACAACCATTGGGGAAGGGAAAGTTAATATAAAGTGGAGTTGTTTTGTGGTAGATCACCTGAAATAAATTTCAGGAGGCAAACAGAATTAGATTAGGAATGAAAGAGAAACAGCATCTGAAGCTGAGTTAACCTTTGGGTCCCAATAAAAATCACTTCTTGGGTAAGTAATTTGAATGAATATTCTGTCACCTCCAGCCCTGGGTCCCACTTCCTGGAGTCTGCTCAACTGTGTGGCTAGCTCTTGGAGGGCAGTGTGGTCATTAGGATAACTGAGGAGAGCAAGGTGGTCATTAGGATAACTGAGAGAAAAAAAGGGAAATCCAGCAGTGGTTCACACTCCTTAGACTCTACCTGTGGGTGAGGGAGTGAGTACAACAGGGAATGGAGACATCTGTGAGCAATTAGTAGTGAGTGCAGCACACGCACACACACACACACACACACACACACACACAAACACACACACACAAACACACACACACACACAATGTGGAAGAAAGAGCTAATGAAGAAGTCTGAGGGAAGCAGTCAAATTCCCCTCAAACTCTGTTCTAGGTCCCTTATAAAGAGTCACCCTCATACCATACACTCAGGAGGAGTTTGTGGCCCTGTTCACCAATCCTAGCACAGCACTAAATTTCCCTCGGAAAAGGTGCAAAGTGTTAAGTGTTGCCTTGAGGTCTTAAGTGATTACATTTTCTACCCAAGAACTTAGGCTCAGCACTTTCCTTTCCAATATTAGAAAGTGGCTTTCTTAATCAACCAATTTCTCACAAAGAAACCATACTTCATATTAAAGACACTTTACATGTGAAACAATGATAGAAGTAACACTCTGGAGTCTGATTAAAGATTCAATAGCTAAAGTCCTTGCCATGAAAGTCAAAGGACTGGAGGTGTTTTGAATTCCTAGATTCCCACCCAAAATGCCAAGCATGTGTGGGAGCCCACTTGTAATTACATCCTTGAGGACAAGACCTGGAAATCCTCAGAGCATGCTGACTATCCAAATTAGCCCTTCTGGAATAGCCTTGGCCTTTGAATTTAATTAGAGATCCAGCCTCAAAACATAAGGTGGAAAAGCAATCAAGATGACTCCAAGTATTAACTTCAGGCTTTCATGTTCCTGGACACACATGTGCCCACTCATGTACAAATGTGCACATACGACTATAAATACCCCATACACACAAATATTGAGCATAGGGAAAGAATAGGATAATACAGAACAGAAATGCAGATACCAATTAACTGGCTACACACTTCTGCAATAGCTGCCCACCATCCATTTCCCAAAGCACCTGACTCAAAATCATGCCTTGGAAAAATGAAAAATCAGGATGACATACTGTCTCCATTTCTCTCAAATGTTAAGCCACTGACAGACAAATGGTCTATTACATGAATATACTAGACTATGTTCCTTTGATAAGTGATTTACTTTGCTTTTCCCCATAATGCCTTGTGTCTTCCATCATTAAGTAAGCATGTACTGAATGACCACAGTCATTTGAGGATGTGTTATTTAGCATCAGTTACTCCTCGGCCGTTATTTAGCATCAGTTACTCCTCGGCCTGCATCCGCCAGAAGGACACCAGTCTAGAGCACAAACACTTTGCTGTATGATTCAATTTGCTGGTAACTTTATAATAATAGGTATGTAACAAATGTTTCCCGAGGTGCTTGTACCAACAGCATGTAGAGAGGGCTGTGCTGCTTCATGCCTGGGAGTCTAATCAGCCACCACAAGCAGTGCAAGACCTCGAGTGGATTCCCACCCCTTCCTGTTGTCATTTTGTCCTCAGCTCACAGCACTGTTCCACACATCTAAGTTACTGTGTATCTGTCTCCTCCACTTTAGGTAGGGGATTGGGTCTAAATTCTCCAGTATGCAAAAGGTGCTGAGCACATTAAAGCACTCCATAGACACACGTGGAAGGAATGGATCAAATAGGCAAGAATGCTGGGATTCTTTTCTCCATCTGGAGATTTTAGTTTCGACAAAATGAGTGTTACATGGGTCCAACGAGTCCTATTCTTTTGAACACCTCAAAAGGAAACCTTGCAGACAAAGTTCCCTTCCATACCTTAAAGCAGAACTTCTAGAAAAGCAGTTTACTGCCTTCGTGTCTGCAAATAAACTGAGGATGAGCAGATCTCAGGACTTAACACACTTAGGTAGCTTTTATTCCAAAAGAACCACATGTACAGACAGCTATGGCTCAATCCCCAGCTGGCTTCTTTCCAGAGCCTCTTTGAGGGTTCCCAGAGACAAAGTAGCCTCCACATCAGGCCAGACAGGAAGATGGGAAATTCTTTTACTTTATGAACAAACCCCACATGAACAAATACCTCAGAACTTAGACTTAATCCTTTACGTGGTAAACAGCCAGATTTCATTTACAGGAAAAACAGAATCCAACTAAAGGCTTGATGTTCCTAAAATGGTCATGCACCTGACAAGATAAATTACTTTTGGCTGTTCAGGATTCACGAGAATTTATTTGTGAATCATCCTTGTTAAGTTTTTGGCACATGGAGAAGACTGTCTCTTGCCAATGGCGATTCCCTATTTACTCATGCTTCTGTAGACTCTCAAACATAACTAAATAGTGCTCCAAAAATAGTAACTAAAAGAAGTACTAGCATGAAAATTTATTACACAAAACATTTGGTGCACATTGAAAGCTTTTATACTTGTAGAACATTTGCACTTCAAAAGGTTTCAAAACAGTAAACATTAGTATCTAACAATTCATCAAAGAATTTTTTCTAAATACCAAAAAGAATTGTTCCAACATCTTCAACTATACTTTTCATACTTTCTTCAAATATAGCCTGATCAAATGTCTTTTTCGAGTTTTATTAATTAATTGTCCAGGCAAATGCATCTAATTCAGTCTACCCACCAGACTCTGTCTGAGGCATAAAAACAACCAAAAAAATAAAGTAAAATATGGCTGTTAATCCCTTGCCTCTAAGGATCCTTGTGCCTGTGATCCACACTAGACTTTGGGAGTTCAATGATATGTTGGTCATTGCGCAGGTCATGCAAAGTCCTATTTTGATTACTTCGGCCCTAACTTGTATGGAGTATCTTGCATATCGTTGCTCCTCCCCATCTTTCAGCTCTTATATTCTTACTGTCCCCTCTTCCAAAGGGGAACACAAAAAAGAGCTCTAGGCAATGCTACTGAGTCCTTACACCTCATCAGAGAGGAGGACCCAGAGGGAAGTTTGACAGACACACTAAAGGATGCTCTAAGAATGGGGGGGGGGGAAAGGGCACTGGGAGAAGGAGAAGGAAGGGGAAAAGAAAGAAGAAAGGGGGAGGGGTTCAGGGAGGGGAGAAGGGAGGAAGAGGAATGGGCTACTTATCAACTTTGTATGAGTGGAAAAAAAAAGTATATGATGGTCTTTAGTGTGTTCACAAATTATGTAACCATAACCATAGTCTAGTGAATTTTAAAACAGTTTCATTTCTGAGAAACTTCATAGGAATCATTTACAATTTCTATCCTACCTGTAATTGCAGGAGAGCTGGTTTCAGCGTCTGTAAACTTTGAGCCACCTGAAGTTATCACACATGACTGTGCCAACAGGACTCCAGTGTTTCAAAACCACAGTCAAAGATTCTGACATAGCTCCAATTCCTCTTGAAACTGGGCGCCATAATGGATTCCACCTCCACATGCATTCCTGGAATTCTGAGTTCACAGCATAGAGCCTCCCCACCAAGGCAGTCACGAAGAGCTGTTCAGTTATGGCTGGCTCTGTTATGGATTCTTCCACTTGAAAACAGACTTATGGACTGTTCCAGAATTGTCTCTAATTAGACACAAAGCTAGAACAGAAATAATCTGGCCTTCATTTCTACTTCAATAAAACTTTTTCTCCAGGAAATATATTCAGGCAATTAAAATTGGTTTCAATTTTTACTTGCCAAACCTTTATATTCTTTGTTCTTAAAAGAAGGTTGGGAAGTAATGAAACATGGATTTTAAATCTGAACTCAAACTCCCTGGAGATACAACATACTTAAGTAAAAAAGTATGGCATAAACTAATAGATGTTCCAGATATGTTTAAAACTTTTTATATAAGGCTTTCAGCTACCTTTAATTCAGCCTGTACTTAAGACTGTACTTCATGAAAAGCTCCACCCATGAAGTTCCTTTCCTTACAACTTCAAGGCCCTCATTGAAGAAGCAGAATTTTCTGGACAGGAAGAAAGCTGTAGAAAGGTGGAGCCATTTTCCTTGTTGACACCAGAGCCCCAGATTCCTGGCATTCCTCAACCATAAGTTCAAAGTTCCAAGCATCTTATACTAAACAATTTCTCTATAGGGATGGGTCTGTTCAATGAATTTAACTGGAAACTTCACACACACACACACACACACACACACACATTACAATTTGGTTAAATTGGCAAATAGAAAGCAAAACCACTTCTACTTTATATTCAGACTTACCAGAGGGACTTAACATCAAGAAAAATCAAGTCTTTGATGAAAGGTGAATTTATTCATAAATTCAAACTTAATTATTATTTAAAATCTTTTCAATAAAGAAATGCATATCTCTTATCTTCCCTACAACTTCTGACAGTATTGGCTTCTTTACTCTCCACCTGAATCACAGGTTATCACTGGAATGTTGATGAGTGCTCTGATCCGAGCTGTCCACATGGTGACACTTTTCCAGATGGCACCTGAGGTGATTTGATACGGTCAGGTAGATCTCACGTTGGAAAAATACTTAAGGACATTACATGAGATAGCTTCTCTCTATGCACTAACTGCAGGAAGCTACTACTGACTTTGCTAGAAGCAAGCGTTCCACTAATGATCGAAACAGACCCATGTACCTGAGAAATAAAGGTTAATGTTCATTAGCCACAAGAAGCTACAGTTACTTGGAATGATGAGGAAATGACAAGCTATTGAATTCAATGCAACAGAACAGGGCTGATGACCCCAAGACTTTAGAGACTACCAAACCTAGCAGTATCCATATATTAGAGACACAGGATGGGTGGAAAAAATAAGACACCAATGCTTAAAGCATAGTTATTTAGTATTTAGAATTTCAAGATGTTTTTCTGCATGGTTTTGTTCAAGTAACCGCACAATTTAAAAATAAAGTAGTTCTAAGCTTCATGGTTGAGCAACCAATTGGGTCCTAAGCTCAGAAATTAGTGGTAAATTCATGATCCATTACCCAATTCCACACCCAAGACGAAAGCTTCTTCAGATGACTTAAGTCTTCAAATTAACCTTAATGAGCTATTGCCCTATCTTACGCTTCACTGCTGTACTAGAACTTGCTATCACGGGCTGCAGCAAAGCCTCCTAATTCCTCTACATTTGTTCTTCCCTTCTAGGGACACATTTTAGGAGAAAAAGATCATCTAATTTCACTTGGTGGCCCCTCAAAATATTCCTGTCT
Organism: Typhlomys cinereus; assembly: GCA_023101885.1. Taxonomy (NCBI): domain Eukaryota; kingdom Metazoa; phylum Chordata; class Mammalia; order Rodentia; family Platacanthomyidae; genus Typhlomys; species Typhlomys cinereus. Next base: position 9,530,727 of record JALPQD010000031.1, on the reverse strand, counting down.
GGCATGGTGAGCAGAGCTTACAGCTCTTGAGCTTCAATGATCGAAAACTTCTGGAATGCAGTGAATCTGTATTGGGAAAGGATAACTTCTATTCAAAAGAAAGTGTTGTACATGTTTGTATACTGAAGAAGATTCTGGTTCTGTGATCTTGCAAAAAGGACATGAAAATGACTGCTGAAATCAGAAATCAAACCTAAAGAAATTTTTAAACAAATCAAATAAAACAAAAACAAAAGAACCTGCAGGTTAGCTTCTGCTACAAGAAATTACCTTGGATACGAGAGAAGGTAAGTGAGAGAAGGAAAAGGATTCATTCACATATTGATTCTATTGACAGGTTTGTCAGTATGAGAGAAAAAAGCAAAGCTATAGGGTTTCACTAGAGAAAAGCAGTTGGAAAGCAGAAAAGGTGAAGAAAATTTGAATGTTAGCCAGATGTGCATGTACGGTACTAGGTAGTCAGGCATTTACTAGGAAAGCATACAAATAATCCCATAATGGCATAATCAATGACTTAATGAAGCAGAAAACAGGTACGAAGTAGAATTTCTGGTTTATAAACCTGTATTCACACAAAGTACATACAATGAGAGAATTTTCTATCAACCAAAATTCTTGTAAAAGAAATAGTATTTATTTGAGGCCGTTCTTAAGAAACAAAACTAGGAGTTGGGGATTTAGCTCAGTGGTAGAGCGCTTGCCTAGCAAGCGTGAGGCCCTGGGTTCGGTCCCCAGCACCGAAAAAAAAAAAGATAAAATTACCAAAAGACCAAAAAAAAACAAGGGAACAAGAAACAAAACTAAGGGCTCCTTCCTGTCTTCTGGATGGCTCAATTTGGGTAGAATTGTGTGGCTGATACATGTGGAAAAAAGAATTAGCAAAGTGGATAAAAGAACACAAACTATGACCCTGTGAGTCTTTGCTAAATACTAAATGAGACCAGATTCTCTGTGAATACTGACGTGGAGACGTGTTGCACTCGGAATCTGCAGGAGAGATGTAGAAACATCTCTTTAGGGAGCCAAAGCATGGAAGCAAAGGGCCATGAGGATCTGACATCAGAATGTGTACAATTGTCTTAGACTTTAAATTGATTCAAAGTGCATAGAGAAGAAGAGATTTATTCCAGTTCATAATTCCATGTTACAGTCCATTGCAACCAACAGGCGAGGGAGCTGGGGGAACCTGGTCACATCACATCCATGAGCATGAGCAGAAAAGAGTAGGTCAATACATGCGCGCTTGTCTACTTGTTCTCTCTATCTTTATGCAGCCTTGGACCCTAGAGAATGGTGCCACCACAATGGGCAATTAATGCAATCAAGATAATCCATTACAGCCTAATATTAGGCTGACCATTAATTCTGAACATCACACTTAGCAAAATGAAGAGCTGACAGTGGTTAGATAAAGATGCAATGTATTCAAAGATCAGAGATTCCTTTGGAACCAACAAGTTCTGGTTGTGACTATGGGTGCCTCCTAATGACTTCCTTACTCCTTCATGAGAAACCCCTGCAGGGACACCAGAGAGCAGGGGTACTTCTAAGAAATCTTACTTCTAACTCTTAGAACTAACCAACATGGAGAGCACATAGCATCTGAATCACTAATTACATAACCCACTGTTTGACTCTCCCGCATAGCGAATCACAGTAGGCGGCTTAGCAGGACCGACAAGTAGCACAGTGATTGAACTCTGCAACATGAAGCTTGCCAGCTTGCAGGCTAGTAGCTCAAACTCAGTACTTGTTCTCTTTGCTCATGCATCCATCCTGAATACTCCCTGTGTTCAAATGTTCTTCGTTGTAGGTCACTCACATATCATCTTTCCAAGTAAGGAAATGATAGACTCTCCTATGACAAAAATACAATTATGTCCTGCCTCTAGTTCAGCATCCCAGAAAACATATCCTTGTTCTGGTCTTTGTCCTCCTTTATGATCCATCATCTCTGTGCTGTGTTGCTTCCCAACATCTCCCATACTTTCTGCAGTATCCACAAACAGAACTTTCAGAAGTTAATGCATCTCAGATCCCAGATTTCTTCTGTAATCCCTTCCTTTTGCATATGCATATGCATGTGTATATGAATACATATCAATGTGTGTATGCATATGAGATACATCTATGCTTGTATGCATGTTTCCATGTATGGCCACATTTGTGTGTGGGGGTGCACATGCATAAATAAATGCATATGTGCATGTGAAAACCTCGGGTTGTCTGGTCTGGGTAGAAAGCTTGCTGTAGGTATTCCCTGTCCCTGCCATGCTTGCCCAGCCTTTATGTAGAAGCCAAACTCCAATTCTCACTGAACCGCCTTTCAAACTCTCCAAGAATTTCTGACTTTCCTGACACTCCTTACACATCTGAGTACTAGCATGGGCATTTACCAAAGCCTAGGTAGCAAGACACTGGAATTCCAGAGCTCTCCTAAGGCCTACAGACCCTTCTGAGCTCAGTATCTCCTTCCTTTACTCTTTGCTTGAGGATCTCAAAATGACCATTGACAATACAGAAGGTAATAACTGTTCCCAGAACTCTAAGTCTAGTAATTTTCCTAGCCCCAGCACAGATTTGCTGAAAAGTACCAGGTGTAGAAGCCAAACGTCTGCAAGTAATGTGACAAAATATCAGGTCACCAAAAGGAAGATTTGATTATCTTCTGTGGCGTTACCTCTTAGAGTTACAACGCTCTTCTGACACATACATCTTCTAGCTCTGACTCTTTTCTCTTTCCACATTCTTCCATTCAGGTTCACTTTTCAGTTGTATACGTTGATGTTATAGGAAAATCCTGGTTCCAAACTACAGAGGGATGAGTGCCAAATCAAATCTGTCAGTGTAAATGGCTTGGCCTGGGACAGTCACAAATCTCTATAAACTTCAGTGCCATTTCATGTAACATTTAACAACCTTAAAAGTAAGATAGGATTTATAAAAAATGCTCAGGACAGGACTTTCTGACCAGTCAAACAGGCCCAGTAAGAATATCTACTGTAAAGTAACATCCTTTGGTCTGCAGAGTTGGCTCAGGGGTTAAGACTCTTCCTCACAAGCAGAAGGACCTGAATTTAGATCCCAGACCCAGCTGTGGAAGAAGGAGCCTAGGAAACTTGAGAGAAAAGCAATAAGGAGGTAGAGCAATCCAGGATGTTTCCCAGAGTCATCCTTGGACTTCCATAAGCACACAGTGTTCTTTGACGTGTGTGTGTGTGTGTGTGTGTGTGTGTGTGTGTGTGTGTGTTCAATTTTTTTTCAATTAACAGCCTTCTATGTGTCAAGCATTATTCTTATCAATCTTAATGTCAACCAAGTCTTCCCAAAGGGCTTTAAGAAGCCAGGGCTCCTTGGCTGTATTGAATTCAAATACCATCTACTTTGCTAAGTGGTCTTACAGCTCACCTCCTCACATTTTATAGACTTTAATATGTTTAGTAGAGATGTACACAAAAACACAGAATAAACAGCTACAAGATTTAAGATCAGAATTGGATAAACATTTATCCTCAGAAAAATGCTAAAAATGCAGGTAATGTAGTTATCTGGAAAGCAAGAAGAGGCATGACTTGGGTAAAATGTAAAAATAGTAGAAGTCAAGGCCATGCCATGTTCATCAACAACTTTTTATTCATCCTTATGAAAGAACACAGAAGCAGTCCTTAAAGACCTAAAACCCCGGAAAGAAGACCCCAGTCTCAGGAGTCTGGATGTCCTAAGGGATCCAGGAATGCAAAGAGCTAGAGAAAGGAAAACTCCAGAACCTGTTACTTTTTATTCAAGCCCTGTAAAAAAGGGAGGTGAGGATGAAATAAATAAGACCTGGGGGAAAAAAGATGAAGACGATGGTGAAAAGAAAGCGCAAAGTAGCAGTGAACACAGACTTGCAGAGGAAGAATGCAGAGACAGCTCTGAAGAAAGCTGAGCGAATTGCCTGTTGTCCGCACAGCTTTGGTAGGATTAGACCATTTTGTCTGTGGCAGATACCTTGTGTGCTGAAGGACATCTTGGCTTCCTCGTCAGCCTCAGCCCAAACATACAGACACTTCTGTCTTGTGCGCTGTTTACTAATCTTTTCAGAATCAGTCATGGATAATGAACAGATCTGTGTGCAAAATCTGAATGCTCAGATCTTCTTTTTGAATGATTGATTTTTGCATCCTGATTGCTTTTATGGGAATTTTTGTCACAACCTTCATATGTTTTGAGATGATCAGATTTGAGATTATATTATAAAGCCAAAGTGCTTTTCTCTTTCCCTTTCATATTTCAAACTCCTTTTCAAGTATAAGGAATGCCGGTTCTGACACTCTGCTGTTGAGAAGAGTATTTTTGAGCTCAGATGATTGCATGTGAACTGCAGAGAGGTGGGTTCGCTTGGCTCTGGCTGCTGCCAAGCCTGGTATACTTGCACATGACAGCAGATGTCTCTAACATAGCTTCCTACTTACTCTGCCTATGAAGCTCATCACAGTGAGAGCCTCACAGGATTCAGTTAACACTTGGCCTGTTTCTGAAGGTTTTGATCACACTGTCAGTCACCTTCGGGAGCAACATGACCATGTAAGGCAAAAACGAGTAGCAAATTACCCCAGCAACTGAAGATTCTATGAACTTAAGTAGTTTAACGAACTTAACATTTCCTGTGGCAACATGAAGTAATTAAAGACACATTTTATCCATGAATTATTACTCCTAGTACATAGATCAAAACCAGACAGGTGGGTTTTAAATCACTTACCTGTAGTCTCCCAAATGAATTTCTACTGAAAAATAGGAGGTTTAAAGGAAATGGAAAGCTGTCTTTAGTAAGCAGCCAACCTAACTGTCTCACGTAAACCCTGGTTTAAGTCTCCTTCTCGTTCCTCACATCAGGGTAAACAACCTCAACATCCAAACCCAATGGCACTCTCTTGGCTCTTACTGCCTCACACAAACCAGAGCCATCGCCACTCAAACATCAGCTTCAACTACAGTATTCTCACCTGGCTTCCTTACAGAAACTTCCCTCACTCAGGCAACAATCTGGACCTCAACAGAGGTTTCATTTCATGTCTCTTCTCCCTCAGCTTACTTACAAAAGACTTTCATTTCAATAACAAATTTTCTGTAATATCATTACCAAACGCCCTAAAATTGCCTTAATCACAGTCAGTCCAAACCCAGCATTAGGCAATGCTGATTATAGTTCCGTCCGTGCCTACAGCTGGGCACCTGGGCATTAAAAATGCCAAATATTGACTGTTGGTGTTACTCCACACTCATGAACACTGACAGCAAATGAGTCCTCAGCAATGCTAGGCAATCCCACTACTGTCCATCCTCTATCTGTCTGGCATCTGCCCACCACCCACATCTTTAGATGACTGTCACCTAAAAGAGGGATGCCATTTCTCAGGGCACCTTTATCACTAGGCAGGTACCACCCACACAGCCTCCAACTACTTTCCTACTTCATTCTGCTCCCTCTGTTCATCTAACTCCATTTGGGTTTGAGCTTCGACACCATCTTACAAATGAACAGTTCTCCCTTTATTACCCTTTTGATTTAACTTTGCAACCATGCCTTTAAACATACTCAAATCCTGCACTTTAAAATGCTCTGATTCAAACTCAAAATGTTCCTTGCTACTGCACTAGTCACAATAGTTAGCTCAAGAGTAGGTTTGCAATCCAAGTCAGCCCAATCAGAGAGAGTTTTGAAGCTGCAAAGCAACTACAGAAAGAGAAACTTTCTTTTTTTTCTGCCTAAAGATGATTGATGTGTGCAGGAGGTCCAGCAATTACCTTGCCATTCTGGGGTAGATAGAGCTTGTCTTGTCGGGACAAGCAAAAAGCTGCGAAGTCAAAGGCAGAAAGTAATTCTAACCATGTTGGTTAAACCCTGTGCTCAGCTACACCTCAGGGTCTTTCAATTAAAGAAGCCAGGAAATTCTCCTTTGGCAACAACCAGTTTGAACCAGGAGTTCTTTTACTTGTGTACTAAATGTATACTAAATGAGTATAATTACCAAAATTTTAAACATGTATTTTTCATATAATAATCAAGAATATTGGCTCCTGTTATACAACCAATATTCTAGAATTGTAGATCATACCATCATCTATTGCCATCTTGTTCTGGGTCATTCCATTCAAAAACATAGTATTCCATTTGGAACCACAAGTGAATCTTTTTCTAACTTACAAGGTCTGAGATTGGAGGACCCTGAATTTCTCAGAAGAAAATTTGCTAATAACAAAACAGAAAACTATTCTTTCTGGGCAGCTAAAAAATCATAAACATACCCTTCAGCAACTCATTCAAATATTTCTAAAACACTACACAGGCCAAATTAAACAGACTTCCTGGTTGAAAGTGGCTTGTCAACCTTTGTTTCTACCATTCTCTGTTTCCTAGGTGATTTTATCCAACACTGAGCTTCCATCTATCACTGAAACACCAAAACCGTCTCATTTTTATTTTTGAGTCACGAACTCAGCTGCCTACTCAACAGTTCCACTGGGACGTTTCAAATTCATCTCAAATTCAGTTTGTTCAAAATAAAACTCATGATGTTTCCTCTACACCTTCCCCCTCTTCTACCCAAAACTGGCTTTTCTCAGAGTTCTTACTGCAAGGAGAATGAGACAACGAGAGGAGACAACTTGTTATGCTAGCATTAAATCCTCGTTGAGAGAGCAGTTTTAAACAGGGAGTCAAAATAACCCTAAACTGCATGTTGGACTTACAAGTCTTTCCAAAGCATTTGACAATCTTCAATGAGGAAATTGGAAATTTCTAATAGAATTCCAAGGATGCTAATAATTATATAGCTTATAAACAAGTTGAGACTAAGACAAGATTACTTTTTTAAATTATTCACTAAGGTTTCAACTTAGCAAAGTTATATCCTACTAGGTATAATGACAAGTGGGATGCACATAACTATAAACATGTCAGTACTCCACAGACATTTTTCCTGTTCTTTGGAATAGGTCCTATATGATTCAGGTATTATTTGAAAGAAATCTTAAAAAAAAAAAGAAGGAAAATAGCTTCTAAGACACCATTAGAATGATTTTTTCTGCTTAAGAACTTACGTGGCATTTTAAGTTATACAAATTTTCAATTTCATTTTCTATTCCCTCCCAACTTCTTCTGAAGATATTTAGAAGTAAAGGTTCAGCACCACAAAAACCAAAAGAGAAAAGATTATTCAGAGATATCCAAATGTGTTTCTTTATCTGTCTATTAGTCTAACTATAGTTTTCTAGCAAACGTATCATCTGACTTTATCCTGACAATAGCTAGAGAGAATAAGCAAATATTCTTACTATATTCTGGCACGATATGAAATCACTGTATGATGCAATGATACCATATGTACCATCACATTAGAAGAATGATCACTAGAAAATAAAGTCATACAGCATGTCTTGTTTTCAGATTTGTTAAAATGCAAAATGAACAAGATAAATTGTTTCAGAATCTGTGGAAAAAAATCAGAAGCCTTCCTTCGCATCTCATGGACTAGAAAATGTTAAAGTTAGCAAGCTGAAAAATGGGCTTCGATATGCAGGATGTGCTACCTGGGTCATCCCTAACCTGCTCTTGCATTTCTACATGATCTCTACATGTGTGTGCATGTGTGTGTGTATTAGTCAATTCAACAAACGCCTTCAAATTGACATAGGTTCTAAGACAGACAAAATCAGAAGTTGACTTTTCTTTAGCTCCTCGATGGCCTAGGAAGGCTGCTGGCAGGAGCTCTATGCCAGGTGTGCAGCCAAGTCACTGCATCATTAATTTCCCTGCTAACCCAGCAGGAGGGCAGATTAACACAAAAACTTAGAGTTGGTTATTTTAAATGTGATTCTCAAGATGTTTTTTCCTTATAAAGTATTGCTGTTAGGCCTCTAGTCAAGCTAAATTTCTTCTGTAATAAAATAAGTTTTTTGTTATTCCTTTATTTCAAAAATACTCATTTGGAAATGTGCCATTTTATGCCTAATTACTACAGAAATTAAATGCAAAGCATTTAAGTAGAAGTCTAACAATATTCATCAGTCTGTTCCAGCGACCTTTGGATTCTAACACCCAGATTCATAAAATCCAAAAATTTCATGGTAGGGTTTTGATCAAGGAAGACTTGATTCATTACCAGGTTTTTTTTTTTATAAGCAAATTTAATTAGTTTACATTTTGTGCTTTCCACAGCACCAAGAGCAGTATTCTGAACATAGAAGCTGAGTATCAAGTGAGTAAGAAACATAAATAATGAAAATGAAGGTAGAATTGTCTCTGCTTTCGTAAATTTTCCTTCTTCTTAGCTCTGTGCCAGCTCTGAAGAAGCAGCAGGCTAAGCCAGTTTCTTGTGGCGCCTACAGGGAATCTGCCTTTGTGTCAAAGACACACCCAGTTTTACGCTGCAAGGTTTCCAGGAGCTGACGCTAGTCATCAGGCATGAACACAAAACACATATCTTCAAGCATTCCTAGCAACCTATCAAAATGTTCTAGCACCATGTCCAAATATTGTTCGTTGTAGAATTAGACCTACTGGAGTCAGATGCTACATGTGACCTTGGGCAATTCAGGTCACCCATCCCGCTTCCCCACTTACTGTTCCTCAAAGCTACTACAAAGAAATTAAGGCAAGAAAACATCAGTGGCAAACTCCAAAGCCTTCTACAAAATCAACTGACACTTAAGAATGCTAGTAAAAAGCCCTGCTTCCCAGAGACTTCCTTTGGAGTCCCTTAAGATGAAGTCCAGGGACTTTTCAAAAATGTGAATACAACCACCCCATTCCCAGACTTGAAGACTCCTCCCTTGCTAAAGGATAGCAGCACCCGTTGAGCCTGGCAGGCAGGGGCCCACAGAGTCTGCTCCTTTGGTTCCTTATTTCTTACTATACTTTTTAAAGTCAGCAAATACACAGTTGCTCTCTAATCATGTTCTACAATTCTTGAATCCTAAATTTTTGATGGAGTTCTGGGCCATAGTTACTCCTTTGAGCACTGTTAAAGCACCTTCCATCGACTCCTCTAACCTGGAGTTTCTGCCTTATTCTTATCAGGAGTCCCAATACTTAGTACAAGACCTAATTCATGGAACCTCAATAAATGTTCCCTGAGAAGGGAGATCCTTATTTGCATATTACAAAACACTAGAGCTGAGGACAGAATCCAAAATTGTTACATGTAAAAAAAAAATTTAAAGGAAAGATAGGGTTACAGGTTTGAGTAAAATTATGGTATGTCCATATCTCTTTCCCAAATTCCCTGAAGCCAGATGTGTTCAGAAATCAGAAATTATGACATTTTAGAAAAGTAGTATGGTTCCTACACCTTATATTCCCAGGAAAGTCTAGGTCAGCATCCCAGACTCAAACATAGCCATAATGCTGCCCCAAACTTAAATCAATCCTACTAAATTTGATAAATGAAAACTATAAATAGACTCATTCCTTTAAGTCAGGCCACATTAAATGGGTTGGGAGAGCTTTCAGAACATTTTGGATTGAGGAATTAGGAACTGGATGGTGGATCCCTGGTACCTTATTAGTGAACACACTTCTTTCATATACCTTTTTTTTGTTGTTGTTCAGAAATTCACTATGGCAGAACTGAGCTTTATTTAGAGAAGAAGAAGGAGGAGGAGGAGGAGGAGGAGGAGGAGGAGGAGGAAGAAGAAGAAGAAGAAGAAGAAGAAGAAGAAGAAGAAGAGAAGAGAAGAAGAAGAAGAAGAAGAAGAAGAAGAAGTCACCCATCCAAACAGATAAGTTCAATGCTGATTAAAAAATTGATTCAAGTACTGCGAGGGTGAAAGGATTCCGAGTCACAAGTAAATAGTCATCATCTCTGGCAACTGCAATAACCTTTTAGACCATTAAAAAATTACCAAAGAGAGGCTGGGATATAGTACTGAAGGGCCAAGTGAGGAAGCGGTGACATATGCAGCAGTGTGCAAATATTAGCTGCACTCGTGCGTGTGTGTGCACCTAAGGTTGTTAGGAGCTAACTCCTGGCTCTGATTTCTAAATGGCTCTCCAATCCTGAGGCATGTTCAGACCAAGGCATTCTTAGTCAAAATCAAGATGTCCCAGACCAATGAGTCTTGCTTTCAATATTAAAACAGAATTCTAAATGTACAAACACATGAATTAAATTATTTTAAACAATCTGGAAGACTCCCATGCAATACTTCATGTGAAAAAACTTCTTATAAAGCCAAGTGCTAACAAGACAAACCAAGACAGTGGCAGGCACTTTCCTTTTTGAAAATAAGCATTGTGTTACACAACTGGGAAGACAAAAGGGGGATATAATCCCATTTCAAATAAATTCTAACATCTGGGCACCCATGCATGGCTATCTAATGTAACAGTTCTCATTTCAGGGATGAATGCTGTCTTAGGTTTTATGTCTCAATTGAATCTCACACTAGAGGTCAATAACATGAATAGTTACCTGCTATTTACCCCATGGAGCCCTCACTGCATTGCAAGGTAAGGTTCTTACGATAAGCTCAATTAATCCTCACTTGGATCACATAAACTATCTCATAAGGCTATCATCCCATTTTACACATAAAGAATTTTATCTTTCAACAAAAATCCCAAATGGCTACAATGTCACTTCTTGTCAATTATTTGCTCTCTGCTCTGAGCAATGGCACATCTCATGCTCTTCAGAGCACACAGCTCTATCCTCCACTATAAATCATGTTTCAGGAAACATGAGGGGCATGGACAACTCTCTTGTCTATCCCAAAATGAAGTTTTCTATCTCTTTCAACATGCCCCACCCATCCATTCCTTCCCTTTCATGCATTGAAGGGATGAGAGTCTGTGCTGAAGACAAAAATACACAAGGGGCAGTCTTGTTCCTCAAGTTTCAGTCCAGATGTGTGAGCAAGCAACGTACACGAGGCTCAGTTCCATGGCATGGGACTAAGAGAAAACTGCCCCTGGTGAAAATTCAGTGTCCACAAAAGACTTCAAAGCTTCTGGATCTGAAAATAGGGTTACTTCATGGACTCTGAGCAGCATCAAATGGCAATGGAAAGATAAAAGTTGAAAAAGTGTGTGGAGAGCAGTATGCTAGAGAAGCGAAGGTAAGTAACCCCAAGTCTCAGTAATCTTCCATGCCTGCCTGAACCCTCAGAACAGCACCCAAACCTACAGAAGGGGACAGGCAGGCCCTTGGGCAGACATTGGAAAAAAAGAGAGCCTAAGAGAGTCTGGACACTCCTTTGCAGCATGACTTCCAACTCTCCTCTTGACATCCTTTTCTTAACACAAGCCCTATGAATTCTGATAACTGGTTTCTTTCTTTTTACTTCCCTTCCTTTTCCTTTTCTATTTTGAAATATATGCATGGACGAGATACATTCATGTGGGCAACATGAGCGTGTATGTAGCTGCTCCCACCTAAGTTGATGTCAGGAGTCATCTTCAATTGCTCTTTCACCTTATTGTTCTAGAGACAGGGTTTCTAATCAAACCTAGAACTCAACTGTCTCACTATTCTAGCTAGTCAGCTTGCTCCGAGGATTCTGTTTCCAAGGGAGAAATTATAGGCAGTATGCCACATCCATCCCCAACATGAGTTCTGGGGATCAGAACTCCGGCTTCTTCCTTGCTTTAAATGCTGAACTACCCCCATCCCCTCCCTCCCTTTTATAAGACTAATATCTATCAAATTAGTTATGACTCATGACCTTGAGTTGAAGTCAAGACTCTCTTTTTGCAAGAGTTCTTCATTCTGAGGGGAAGCATAGAAAACACAAAGCTAGAGCCAGACAAGCTTTGAAAGGGAAATAACTATATCATGGATCACATAACCTATAACTTCAATATCTAGTACAACAGGGAACAGTAAAGAGTGCAGAGTATTGGGTTGTTCTTCTTCCTAATGGGCTTTCTTGTGCTTTCTCAAACTGCTGTAGCTTGTCTGCATCTGACTCATGGACACCCACCTCCTCTTTAACATAAAGATATAATTCCTCTTGCTATATCACACACTTTTTATTTTTAATTAAGGAAGATTTAAATGAACTGTTATGGGGATTTCCTAAAGACTGTATGATAGTTAGACACACTCTTATTTCCTATACAAACTCCTAGTGACAAATCACGAGTTCGAGGCCTCATTTCCCATAAGACAAAGGGAAGAGAAAGAGGAAAGTATACTTCAAATCACGAGTCCAATCTCCACTTGCTGGAAATGTGCTGGGTCACAACAAATACTAGAACACTTCAAAATTATTTACTCATACATACACTTAATGCTGCCAAGTTTACTAAAAATATTTATAGAGCTTTAATTCTATATATTAATTTTAGAACAAGACAAAGTAACTGCTTGGTAAGAAATCATTTATTTGAAGAGAGAGAAAAAGAGAGAGAAAGGTGGGAGCAGGCTCAAAGGCATGCCTGTGATCAGAGGAAATCTCTTTCCTTCCATTCTGTGGTTTTTGGGAATAACTCAGGTCTTCAGGCTTGCTTTTAGGCATTTTTACCTGTTCAGCTATCTTACTGGCCATGCGTTTCCTTATCTTAAATTTAATGCTTTGCCTTTGTAATTAGAAAACATTGTGAGAGAGCTACTTTCAGATTAGAAAATGCCTTCTTCCCCTTACGTTTCAGCCACCAATTTTAGTATCCTTTGGCATATTTTCCTATGACAGTTATTATTATTGTTCCATTTACCTTAAAATGCTCATTATTGCTACTTGTGCGTAAGAGGGAATTTTTATGTTAGGAAGAGGTTTTCCTTTCTCAGTAAACTCATTTCCTTTCAAGAAATAAATGCTAATATTTTTTATTTTTTGAGGTATACTCTAAAGTTTTTATTGTTGAAATTGTTTTGGCTTTTGCCATTTTGAACTTTCAATTGGTTCCTATACCTTCTCATATACCACATCTTTTCAAATTTGTTTTTGAGGATTTAACTTTCAACTCCTATGAGAAGTTTCTGAATTGATTATTGTAGTCTGTCCCAGTCTCTAGTTCTAAAGAGAAAAGCCAACTAGTTTTAAAGATGAAAGTCAGGCAAATATAGTAGGTATAATGATTGTAAGGCTAAAATTTTAAGGCATGAAAGAATAATAGGCATAGTTTTTAGACTTTTTTGGGGTAGTTACAAATTTGTATATGCGCAAATATTGCAAGTCATGGGAATGATTCCAGAATTTATTCACATAAATAAGGCATCTGTCCAGTATATGTACATTTGTATATATCCTCATGTTTTTGAGATCTTACATAGAATAAATTATGCACTAAAAAAAATCAAGGTGACAAAGAATGACTACAACTGGAAAATATATTTTAAAATAAAGAACCCTAGAAATGCTTTAAAATTCACAATAATCTGAATAATCTGCAAATTACAATTAAGGGTCCTGCGATCATTATAGATGCATAGTAGAACTGTACAACCTCGGTTTACTCCACTGTAAAATTAGAGCTATATGGAAAGGTAGGAGAATGGAAGGACTGGAGGAAGAGAAAGTACGAGAATTTAATTAGATGCACAAGGCTTTTTTTTTTGTTGTTCAAAACAATGAATTTTGCTGTACACACAAGATAGAGCCTTTTGAGAAAGGAACAAATTCCCTCTTCCAATTAAAAACTTTAAAACTTTAAAAACTCAAGAAAAAAATGGATGACAATAAATCAGCTTCAATCATCTTAGCAGAAAATAAATTATCTATATGCAAATGTCACTTATGAAATAAAAATGACCACCTGATATAAACCGTTTTCAAATAATTTTGTATGTAGTTCCTAAGCAATGTTTTAACTTAATTCTGTGTGTCATAGGGCACCACACAAGGATATGGTGGCAAACATTACCATTTCTCATCATCTCTAGTTAACTGAAGAGAGCAATCTACTTACCACTATCACTGTAAAGTAGAAATATGAAAAGATTACTCTTAGGCCCTAAAAAGGAGTGAAAGAAATGTCCTGCTTGCAGTTGAAGGATGACATAAGCAATGGTACCACTGAGTTCAAGAGAAAGTGCAGAATGGAAAGCCAGAATAAATTCAGTCGTAAAGACAGAAAGAAAGGCACTATCATTCCAGAATATTCACAGTAACAGGGACATATCGGAATGGGAAAGCTAGAGGACTGAAATATAGCAGTTGGTAAGACAATAAAGGCAAATAAGATGAAATAGACCAGCCACAAATCATTTGGCACCGGAAAAGCACTTGCTATGACGGAAGAATGGAAGCAAGTCTCCAGGACAATGACCACAGTGGACTGGACGTTCCTCTCCCTAGTCCTGGGGAAAACTCATCATCTTACTCTTTACTGAGGTCCAAGATTAGGAAATCACTTGACTTTGGTGCATGGTTAACTCTGGGGTTGGAACTTACTCTGAGCACTTCAGGACCTGAAATCTCAATTTCAATTAGAAAAAAAAATTAAATCTAATCTTTCACTCATCTCTCCCTCAGTGTTCAGAGTCACCGTGATCAAAACTAATCCACTCAGTCACTTATGGGATAGTAAGTAAAAAAGAATGGTTATTTATAAAAACAAATGGTAATGTTTAGTGACTTGGGACAAAAAGAAGAAATATAGTTATTTACCTATACAGGAGCACTCATCTCCCAAGTCAGCTGTCATCATGGGATCTGAGTCCACTGGGCAACAGCAGGTATTAGGGACAGGGAGGGAGGAAGTGTAGACTACCAGATCCTGAAATTACTGTAAAGCTTTGCATTTCACAATGTAAACATGGCAGTCACCCTAGGAAGTCGGTGTTACTAGACTCATCTAAAGACAGAAACTGGGGATCAGAAATGTTGATGTAGGACTGGTGAGATAGTTCAGCGGTAAGGCATCTGCTCATAAACCTGGCAAACTGAGCTAAGTACCTGAAAACCCACACTGTGCAAGTCCCTTTAAGACCTTATATTTTTTCCTTCTTTAATTCCTATTCATCCTTTAGGTCTCAGCTCATCATTACTTCCTTGGAAAAGTTGCCTTAATTTCTTTGACTAGGCCAAGTACCGCCAAAGAAATGTCTCTGTGGAACACTAACAACAAAGATCATGTAACACTTTATGCAATTATATTTGTGAACAAAAGCTTGCCTAGTTTATTTCTGTTGTTTTGTTTGTTTGTTTTTGTATGTGTGTCTGTGTGTAACGGAAGTGCTATGTGTTCTTATGGAGACCTAAGGGTTGACTTCAGGAATCACGCTCTGTTCCTCTACCTCCTTACTGCTGTGCTCTGGAGTTTCCCAGGTTCTATCTTCCAGAACCAGAAGTACAGGCAGCTTGCCATTTCCGCCTGGAGGTTTCTACATGGGATCCAGGATCTGAACTCAGGACCTTCTGATTGTCAAGCTTAACCCCTGAGCTATCTCTCTGGCCTAGATTTTCCTATGTTCTCTCTTTCATATGCTAGTCTGGGAAAGAATCAAGAACAGACTGAGATCCTACCTAGAGCTTGACAATGTGCCTTTTCTTTCTGTGAAATTCTTCTCAAGATGTGGGCCAGCACTGTCAAGTGAAACCATGTATCTATCTATCCTTCATTCCAATGTCAGTGAAAGACTTTGAGTCAGTTTCTTCTCCAAAATCTGCTATGATTAAAAATAATATCCCTACCCCTCTCTTAAACTCAGCCTACTTAAAATGCAATAGCTGCTTATATTGAGTAACAAGTGTCTGATCTTCTCTTTTTTGATATTCGCTGCAGGTTCTAACGGCACTCACTTACTCTCTGCTTCTGCAGAGGACAGTGGTAGTCAAAGGCTGGAATCTGGGAGTCACAGTGATGGCTGTGTAAACCCAAGGCCTAAGGACAATCTCTTTGTGCCTTTCTTTCTGATTCTGTAAAATGAAGCTAAAAAGAGTATATCAATAGGAGAATCAAAAGAATCCATTAAATGTCCTTAGCACACTACATGTGTGGCTATTAGTTGTTAATATAATCGATAGTACATTAAGGAAGCATTACATATTGACTGTAGTAAGGTCCTTATTCCCAACCAAGATATTTAAAATTTCCCAGGCAAAAAACTGCATATAGCTGTAATTGTAAGGTAATACAGCTAATCTTAACAGGGAAACAATGTTTGCTGTACTTGTGCCAGAGCCAACAGTGGGACCTGACCCACATCCTAGTTACACATCCAGGAACCAGTCATTATTTATACCCACTCAGAAAACAAGGATGTAGGAGGGCCTTACTATGCCTACCACAATGTATATCTGTGTTTCCTCAGTGCACTGTAAAATTCAAAAACAAAGCACTGCTTGTACATTTTGGGGAAAGGGGAAGGGATAAGTAATAAGTTTAAGCATCTGTCAGCAAGTCCAAATCTGCCCTGTAAAACCTACACACATGTGTAAGATAATGTAATCTGAGAAGGAAATGGTTTAGATAGTCATGGCAGATATTCACAGCTACCAGGGACAGGGTAGCTGCTTGTTAGTAACACCCGGCTCTCTGCACCTGTTAAATGTATCCAGGGAAAAATATGTGAAAATGGAAGAAATGAAATCCTAATTTCTATAGGAAGTTTTGAGTGTCTGGTCACTTGTCATCCTCAAGAAATCCCTAAAAAGCAATGCCGCGCAGCACTGAAGGTGACAAATACAATGGCACTCTATGAAGACGCCTTGTGCCACAGAGTCTCAAGAGGACAACACAGGCTTCTGAGCAACCATGTCTACCAGCAGGGCATTGGCAGCTCTGTCTGCCGTGTCCATGGGGCTTAAACACTGACTCTTGATGGAAGGAGGGGGGTGTTGGAAGGGTGACAGTTAGTCTTTGGGGATGGTCAAGTATATTCTTTGGTCTTTCCTGGATCCTTCCCATCTCACACAACTGTGTGTGTGAACACAACTTGCTGAGAGCATTCTCTTCAGAACTAATTTCTGCAGGTTTTACTACACACCAAAGATATTAGCCTACCTTATCTCAGGGAAGAATAATTTTCTTTGAAGATCAAGAATGAATAAATGTTAAAGAAAACAGTCATACTCTGCCTCTCCCTCGTCAGATTTTTATATAAATCTCCATCTAGAAAAATCACGTTTTCTACACAGAGCATAATTTCCAGTGACATTATGCAGCAACCTGACCCGAAGTGTTTTCTGAGGAGCTGTTTGCAGTCAGGAAGACAAAAGGAAAAAAATTTAGTAAGGTCTATGGTTCACTTGATCAGTTCTGGCAGGATACTGAAAAGCCTATGGACCACAAAGCACAGGACTCAAGGAATCATGTCTGGGGACAATCATGTCTGAGTCCTGAAGGCAGACTAGGGCCACTAGGACATTTTTCACCATGTAACCCCCACCTGCAGAGACCCCAGAAAGTTCCTGACATTCTGCAACAGGATGGAATAGAAGACAGTTTCACTATTATTTTAGCCTTTGATGATTCTTTCATTACTTACAAAAGGAGGAGTAGTATCACAGATTGGATCTTAGATGTCCCTGAAAGTATCAGCATAGCTGCACACTCCAGTAATCCCTGGACTTGGGATGCTGAGGCAGGAGGAATGTCAGTGGAAAACTAGTCTAGAATATATGGTGAGATCCTTTTCAAAAGCAAACAAGCAACAACAATAAAGCCACACCAAACACATTAACTGTTCCCCAAAAGCTCATTGCTGAAGGCCTGGTTCCTGACTGATAGAGCGACAGCTGGGGTGGGAGGGGTGCAAGCATGGGAAATGGAGTCTGCAGCAAGGAAGATAAGTTACTGAAACCACATCCTTAAAGGGGATCTTAGGACCCTGACACCTTCCCCCTTCTCCATTTTACTCCCTGGTCTCCATGAGGTGAGCAGCTGTGTTCCACAACACCTGCCCCACCTTGAGATTCTACCTTCTATGAGCCCCTAGTGATGCGCCTGAGCTGCCAGGGGATGACCTCTGAAACTATCAGCCAAAATGAGTCTTTCATCCTTTGAAGTCATCTATCACTGTGTGGCAGTATGAAGGGCAGACCAACAGTAGGATGGGCAAAGGCAACTGGTAAGACAACTAAGTTTGACCCCAAATCATGTTTTCCTTCTTTACCAACTGACTTTTTTTCATCTATAAAACTAAAATATTCAAAATAGCAACAATCACATACATTATTGTTTCAATTAAAGGAGACCATGAAGCAGTGGTTTCATTTACTCTCTTAAGCACTTCGTGTTCACACATGAACAAAAGTGAGATTCCAAACTTTTAGAAATAATGTGAATTTGTTTTTAGTCATTCACGAAACATTTCCCTTACTTGGAGACAATGTTTTGTTGCTTTCTGCAGTGCTGGGGACTAAACCCAGGGCCTGTGAATGCTACACAAGTCCTCTACCATTGAGCTGAATTTCTAATCTCTCAAGAGGCTTTTTGCTATTTCCCTCATGCTCAAAGGTCATTTGAAACCAATGAAAAATATTCAGAAAAATACTATTCTAAAAAATTTGTCAACATTCCTTCTATCCACCCAAAATAATTCTATAAAATCCAGGTGAAATCCAGGTGAAATGATTTTAAGTTTTCAAGTGATCTCATAACTTCACAATTGTTCAGGCTACACACTCTGGCTGAAACACTTAGGAGCTTCCTTGTGAAAGGGTTTTGGGACTTTGTCCTTACCTAGAATATTGCAGGATACAATCATGAATCAGTGACAGGTAATCCTATGACTATATATTTCAACTGTTCACAAATGTTTCATAGAACTCTCATGTTGCTGTTATTATTTTAAGTAATACCAGGAGGAAGAGGAGGAAGAAGAAGGGGAGAAGAGAGGAGGGGGAGGAAGAAGAAAGAAAAGTAAGAAACTTTAATAGATTCTTACAAAAAATTAGCCAAATTGCCAATATATATGTAAACATGCTAAAGTTATGACAGACTTCTATATAAACATCAGAATCATTAAAACGAGAATGACTTAAATAAAATGTTGGTATGCAATGGAAC
The DNA here is from genome assembly GCA_023101885.1 of Typhlomys cinereus. Classification (NCBI taxonomy): domain Eukaryota; kingdom Metazoa; phylum Chordata; class Mammalia; order Rodentia; family Platacanthomyidae; genus Typhlomys; species Typhlomys cinereus. Next base: position 9,511,787 of record JALPQD010000031.1, on the reverse strand, counting down.
TCTGCCGCGTCCTTATCCGATCAATCTGGTAGACAAGGTCCCAGTTTGGTAAAGATAGATTCAAAGAAACATCTTTTGGAAAAAAGATATGGCGTTATTTGAAATAAATAAGAAAAATAAGGAAATGTAATAAGGAAATCCTGTAAATATGAGACTATGCCATCTGTTCACTACAATCAGTGCACAACTATTTTTTATAGAGCACGTAAGTTAATAGAAAATAGTAATAAGATAAATCCTAATATAGTTTCTACCATAGTGACCTAATATAGGCCAGCTTATATGACAACAGCCAGAAAGCTAGTATCCTCCAAAACGAAAAATTAATGTATAGCATGTGCCCCCCTCCAACAGATTCTATATCATTTACAAAAATGTATAATAGATATGGCACACATATAGTTAATTGTTACAAAAAACATGTTCCTTAGTGAAATCAAAAAGAGCTCAAACCTCCTCTGTGTATTTTAAAAATGCAGTCTCTGTTAAAACAATGACAACTATGTGGACTCAGATCCCATGGCTATTTGGTGGAGCATTACAGATTAGCTAGATTTGGAAATACTGGGAGAATGGTTCTGTTAAGTGCCTTTACCCTCAAGCAATGGGTTAGGTTCTTGAAAAAACGTCTATTCTGAAGGTGATTTTTGCTGACTAGGAGAATATGTGTCTGTTTGAAGGTGCAACATTCTTTACCCCCAAATTTTCAGTATAAAAGTTGTCACAAAGTTTCAAAAAACTGGGTCCAGATTCACTCATCCTAGAGAGTTGTATGTGTCTGTTCTCCATTTGCAGAATCCTTACCTGACCTTAGTAGCGGGGAAGCCCTGGTTTGGAGGCCCGGGCTCTGGCCTGTGGCAGAACTCTAATTCAAAAACTGTTAGGTTGAACACATTTGCTTCCTAGCAATCAGAAACGCAAACCCATGATCACCAAGAACAGACATGTGTTCCTCAGGGCTGATCTTACTGGGATTAGAAATCATCCAAATATGCACCATTGGTTGTGATATATTCATGCACTGAAATGTGATCCAACAATGAAAATGAGTAAACTACTGTGGCATCCACAACATAGATGAGTCTCACCACAAAATCAGGGGAAATCTGTTGTTCACACTTCCAGAAGTAGAGAGCAGACAAGAACCAGTAGTGACAAAGAGGATAGGATAGAGAAGGTTCAGAGAAGTTCGTTAAAGTGTACAAAATTTCTATTAAGAGAAATAAATGTAGGAGATTTATTGAACAACAGGGTAACAACATAACATGTATTGCATCCTTAAAAATTCCTACTGAAATTTTAAGTGTTCTAACACAGAGGTAAACGCATGCTGCCGGCTTGATGTCACCCTTCTGCAATGCATATTCATATTAAAACATGCTATCTACAATAAATAGAAACTATTTTATTTGCCTACTAAAACAAGTACAAAAATCAGGCACAAAAGAACACAAATATATGAGTGTATTTACATAAAATGCTCAAAATTAACAAAAGTGATTTTCAATATGAGAAATTGTTATGTGTCCAGTAGAAGAGGAAAAAAAAAAAAGCTCATCCAGATGTCTGTCCCTATGCAGTTAAACTTCAAACATGATATAAGTGGATGCTCACTGGCATAGAGTCTGTTTAAGCAAGTTATCTAAGAACTTAGAGAACTAAGTCAGACTTGACTCCTTTAAACCTCTATAATGTATCTATAGAATTGTTTAGGTAATTATAAGAATCTAAGGATATTCTATACACATATCTTTCTGCATGTTTTAAATTTCTTCCTGAGTTCCAGGTTAAGAATTATCCCTTTTATGCCAGTCAAGAGAGCACTTGGAATACCAGATACATCATAGACTTGGAGCAGTTACAGTCTTAGTGCAAAGAACTAGAAGATTGGTAGAATCAGAGGATGCCAGGCCACATCCCAGACTCTAACAGTCAGATGTCTCATAGGTAGCAAAGGTTTGAGAGGCACTGGACTGATTCAAACAGCCAATTATTTGACCCAAATAATAGACTTCATGAGCCTCCTCACCACAAGCCTGGGTCCATATAAATAAACAAAGATCCTATATTTGTTACATGTATATTCCAAATTCAGGGCACAGTTTTCTGGAACTTGGGAGTGGATTGAGGGTAGGGGTACAAGGAAGGTCAACAGAAGGGGAGATGGAAAAGCATTCCTGGTCTCCTTTCTTTGCTACTCTTGGAAAAGGAAGAAGGAATGTGAAGGCCGAAGCGGGGAGCGGGGGGGGGGGAGTGAGTGTACTAAGATACTACATGGAACTTTAGGACTTAGATATTTCCCCTATCCTTTGTCACTTGTATAAGAAGTATGAGTGACAGAAGCTGCTTATGAGAATTTGCTGTCACGAGTAAAGGAATCAGCTGTTAAGTGCTTAGAACCATGTCATGTATAATCTGTATGCAAGTGTTATACAATAAAAAAATACACTGACAGAAAGATGAATAGACTAGATGGTGAAGGGGAATCCCAGAGGAAAGGCAGCTGTGCTCAACACCCTATTGATTCTCTACTATATGCCATATGTGCATGGTGTCCTCAGAGATTAAAAAAAAATGAAGATCCTTGTTTTTGAAAGTGTTCACAGTTTAGTGGGGCTGGAGAAAAAGGGTTGTTTCTAAAAATGGGGTTCAAGCTTCAGGATTTTTTGTTCCATCGTTTTAAAAGACTATTAGGAGCTAAAGAGACAGCTTAGGTGTTAAGTTGTCTCACAAGCAGAAGGACCTGAGTTTAGATCCTAGATCCTACATAAAAGTGCCAGGCAGAAATGGCAGTGGCCTGCACTTCTGTGGAAGTGTAGAGCCTGGAAAATCCCAGAGTGAAGCAAAAATGAGGTAGAACAATCCAGGATGATTTCTAAAGTCAACCTTGGTCCTCCATAGGCACACACAGTGCTCTCTGACACACACACACACACACACACACACACACACACACACACACACATGCACACGCATGCACTCATGCATGCAAAAAAGATAGGCAGTGTCATAATTAGGTACAGGTATCAACTTGATGGTTAAGGGTTCCAGCTCTGGGCATATTTGTAGATAATTACAGTTGAGTTAAGCCAGAGTAAACATGCAGGAGATTGTGCAGTTGATGGTGAAGACCCAATGCTTGGTGGGTAGGACTAGACCCTGGACAGGCAAATAAAATACAGAGAGCTGGTTAAGAAAATTGGCATCTTTCTGTGTACGTGCTGGTCTGGCAAATAAGGATCATCTCCGGCCAGGTTCTCTCAGCCTTGGTGTTGGTGTGACCTCTCCTGTCAAACTTGACTAAGAACTGTAAACCTCTTGTTCTCTTAAGCCATTTGATAAGATTTTTATCAGTAACCATGCAGACTAACTGAAACACAGAGAGAATGAAGAATGGCCTAAATCAATCAATAAACAAACAAACAAACATACAAACAAATAAATAACTAAATAGAGCAATGCTTGATCCACAATGTCAGAAAAGTATCTGAAAGTTTCAGTTTTTATTTTCCAGTCAATGAAACTGGGAGGAATGTCTATCTACATTATAGCTTTGTGCTTCTTGCTTTAGTATAATATCTTGCCTTCAGAGTAGAGGGTTTTTTAAATTAGTTATAGAGGTATGGATTTAATTTTAAAAGGACTGACTTCAGGAACACCCAGCTTTATACTCCTTCTCAGCAGCAGGACTACTTCCTTATTGCTATGTAATGATAGGGTAGATTAATGTCTTCAGGAATAATATCGACTTCGCTGACAATGTGTTCCGAAGCCATCAAAAAGCAAAGACAGCTCGCTGACTCACACCCTGCCGACCAGACTCAGACACCAAGAGTTACGCAAAGTGACTAGATGAAAGTGCAAGCATCGCCAGTCTCTTGCCTGAAAGTCAAGTCAGAGTACAGAACAGGGTGTCACCCTTATAAAAGTCATGAATTTCACACTGCAACAACTGGAATTGGCTTGATTTACTGCATTTGTGGCTTAATTCACTTAAGTTTAAAGAGACGATTCTTACTTTTTTTTTTCCCAGAAGAAAGTCAAATGACTCTGTCAACTGAAAACACACTTCCCTTCTGTTTCAAACAATGAAGGAAACAGAAACAGAACAAAAGTAACAACAATCACCAACTCACCTCCTGTGACCCTATGAGGACATAATTACCCAGCTAGTACCACAGAGTACCAGCACATCATCTTCTAGCCTGAAATACTCTCATGCCAACCCCAAGATCGAAGAGCATCAGAGGAGGCTGAGGAGGGCACAAGGCCTGGGCTCTAGCTGAAAGAATCCCGGGCAACATCAGGTTTCGGTTCCCAGTTCCTCCTAGGTTTCTCCTCATTAGCAAATTCCATTTAACTGCATCACAATTTGCAGACTCAGAGTAGATAAAGAAATTCTTAGATTTTTATCAAGTCTACAAGGAAGCAAATACTTATCATCTCATCCTTGGAAACTACCACTGGGGCTGTCTGACAGTGGATATTTGAGCATCCTTTATTTTTTTCAAGCACTAAAAGAAAGTTGAAACCTAGAAGTTGGCTAGACAATAGTGGGCAGATACTCCCATACCAAGGAACTGAGAGCTCAGGATGGGTGGCCTTCTGGGCAGCACAAAGACTATCCATGGAATCAGACTAGATATTCAATCAACCCCAGGACTTGATTTCACCAAAACTATGGTAATATGAAAACCTCTTGCTAATTTTCTTACAGACTAGGATTTAATCATATATACATACATACACACACACACACATATGTGTGTGTGTGTGTATGTGTGTGTGTATATATATATTATATATATATAAAGTCTCCTATATCCTATGTAGGATTTGCCCTTTATTCCTTTATGCTTCCTTCCCTGGCTCTCACCTGAATTCCTGGTCCTTGTGGGAAGGAGAAAGCATCTAGCACTACTATTCCCGGCACATCATGCTAGGCACATTTCCATGAGCTTAGTTTTACTCTGATCTTAGATACTATAGGAAAAACTGGCCTACATAGTAATTAACTTGTCAAGGTCTGGCAGCAAATGCTTGGAGTTGCCCAGTTTCAGCTCAGTTCTGTTCCTCTGCAATATATTGGCAGAGGGTGATGCAGTGAACCACGCCATCTGCATCCACGGGAGAATGTTAGACCTACGGAATCTCAAGAGTTATCCCATCCTTTTTAGCCAGATTCAGCCTTCAACAGGATCCCCTGGATCTTCCTGTGTGTGTTTGAGGAGTACAGCTATACAGTGCTAAAGAGAGAAAAATGTGTCTCCAACAACAGGGCCACTTTCAGGGCCCCATTAATGTCAAGCCTCAGTTACCATCACCGCTCCTGAACCCCAATATGCCAATGCTTCACATCATGCCAAGGAGCACACAACTCTGTTTGGTCAGAGATTTTAAGAAACATGGGAGAGGGCAATCCTGATAGACTGCCACAAATTAGTAAATGACACTAAAATGTCTACCACAGTCAAATCTTAAGAAAGCAACTCAGCTTGAGTCGCTGACTCAGCAAGTCCTCTGTTGCCTCAGGATCAGGAAGCCTAAATATGGGATTTGTTCCACCAGGGAAATCCAGACACATGCAAATCTGAAGAGCACAAGGCATTTGCTATGAAAACCCATCCTGCTGATGCAGGGGAAAAAGAAACACCCTTTCACACATACACACACACACCCTTTATTTTTAAATTCATAGAAAAGATTTTAGTGAGAGTTAACTTAGAATCATAGAACACTCAAAGACAAACAAGGAAAAAGGAATAAGTCAGATGTTTGCTTAGCATGTATATGAATATAGGATGAATGCACTGTGTGTATTTGTATAGGCATGTGGGTGATGCACATGTATGTGAAGGTTCACATATACATGACTGTGTGATTGCAAAGGCTGGAGGGCAGTATGAGGGCAGTAACAAGACCATCCTCTTGTATCTTATCTCTTTTCTACCTTATCAGTCTTCTACCTTATCCTTTTGAGTCAGGTCTCTAATTAAAACCAGAGTTCCTAGCTGGTTAACCAGCTTGGACTGGAATTAAAGGAGGTTGGAGGGGATCCATGCCTGCCTGACATTTTTTACACAGGATCTGGGGATTTGTGGGTGGTTATTTTGCTGGTGCAGCAAAGCTTTAACCACTAAGCCATCTCCCCAGGTCCTCATGCCACTTTTTGAAACTCTCTTTGGAATTAGTCTCCATGGACTTCTTCCCATATCTTTTTTTTTTTTTTAGATAAACCATCTACCATAAAATTTGCTCTTCTAATATGTGCAGTTCAACAGTTCTTACACTTAGGCAACCATCAACATCTAATTCCAAAATATTTCATTGTCCCTCAAAAGCAAACTCACACCCATCAATGGTCACTTCCTATTTCTCACTCTCATTTCAAACACTTTAGATGGTCTCACTCTGGACATATGGTAATGCAATCCTATAATACGTGGCCCCTGCATTTGCTATTTTTCCCCACTAATGTTGACTTGCATTCCCCTGGTGACTAATAGTACTGCACATATTCCCATATGCTTGCTCAAAGAAAGAGCTATGCAAATCATCTTCCTACTTTTAAATTTGGTACATATGCCTCTGTCTTGAGGAGTTGTAGAAGTTTATGCTATTTCTGAAAGTCCAGGGAAGAATCCTCTTCCTGGAAAGTCTTTCCCCAGTAGCCATCATTCTTCACCTGAACCAGCATTTTAATGATTCCTCTGAATTATCACATTGTGACAATTCTAATATTGAGTTTTTTTTATTTTTTTTAAATTTATTTATTTATTCAACTGTGTGTGTATGCGTGTGTGCGTGTGTGTAGAACCACGGACAAATTCGGGAACCACCATGGACACCTCTACCTCTTCCTTGTTTACTCCGCCCCGGGATTCACAGGCTCCGCCCTACCAGGACCAGAAACGCAGGCCGCCCCCGCTTCCGCCTGGCATCTATAGGTGGGATCTGGGATCCGAACTCAGGACCTTCCTCCTGCAAGGCAGAGGCTTAACCCCTGAGCCACCTCTCCAGTCCCACATTGTGACAATTCTAGTATGACCTTTATTTCTGTTACTGCTCCTGCTCTTGTTGTTGCATGAGTGGTAGGTGTGTATGCGTGTGTGGCAGGTATGTATAGGAGTGTGTGTGTATATGTATATGTATGTATGCATATGTAAGATGTCATATATTAGTCCACTATGGTTTAACATATCTATTCTCTCTTGTTGAACCAGTCCTCGCCTTTGCTGAGTGCTGCACCTCCACTCCTAACCACTTTCCAGGGGGCTTTCCTGTCATCATTAGAACCTATCTGCTGCCTCAGGTGAGTTTATAGACTAGAAAATGAATTCAATATATTCTTTGATGATCACAGAATTGCTGTCTCACACAGGTGTGGCAATTAGATGTACAGGTGTTAACTTGACAATCTTCAGCATACTTTTTCCAGCCATCTGACATACTGTCTGACAAGAGAGGTTTGCCTCTATCTCAGCAATCCCTGCAGATATGATGTATCTAGCTCTTGGTTTCTGGTTTTGGTATGAGCTCTCCTGCCAGGTCAGACTAAGAATAAATGGACAATTGTAAGACAGAATAAAACTTCCTTGTTCCACTAAGCTCTTCCGTCATATTAGTAGCACATAGGCAAACTGCAGCACTGTGCAAGGCATAATCTTTTCTTGCCTTCCTTAAAGGCCAATTACAGATAGGTACTTCAACTTGTCTTCACACACCTGTTTCATCATTCCACCAAGCTGAAATGCTTCATCTTTCTAGGAAAGTAAGGCTCCACATTTCATACTACTACTACACCCCAGTCCCCTTACGGAGATTCTCTTTGTTGCTACAGCTTGCTTCCTTCTGAAATAAACAAAACAGCAATAACTAATCACTTATACAGTTTACTAATCAACTAATCATAAAAGGTATCTAATGTTTTAGGCATATACTAGATGAAACTACCATACCCATCATGGTATTAAAGATTATGTAAGAACTGGGGACTAAGGAGATGGTTCATAGGCAAAATACTTGCCACACATGTCTGATGACCTAAGTTCAGATCCTCAGCTCACACATAAAAGTTGTGACAACAGCAAACGGAGGCCAAGAACCTCCAGAAGTACATGGGCCGGCCAGTCTGATACAGTAGCAGTGAAGAGACCTAGCCTTAGACAAGACTTGAAGAGTCTCTTCTGTCTCCACAGTCTCACAGTGGGACACACTCCCACACTTACAAATATGTATATACATGCTTATATAACACACACACACACACAATAACAGCAGCAAAAATAAAGATCATGCCCCCATTATGAGCTTGGTCTCATAAAAGAAGGACAAAACTTCTATTCTTAAGCTTTATCATGTATTTTCAACATGTGGAACTGGGAGCTTAATCATAACTATACATCCTTAGTGTATTATCTGTTATTGCTTATATATCATTTTATATGTCCAATTTAAAAAATCAAGACATAAAGGTAGACATGCTAGGGAAATGTCTAGGGGAGGTGGGAAGGAGAAGGGGTATCTATGATCAAAATGCATTGTCTACAATTATGAGATTGTAAAAGAGTAAAAATAAAAACAAAATTAATTTAAAAAATAAAAAAATAAAGATCATATTAGAATTATCAGAATGTGATGATTCAGTTTAAGGCCCCAAAAGGCACACATACAGCCACAGATATGTTCTGTGTTCATGGAAATGCTGACTTGAATAAATATAACCAAGTGTTTGTTGTTAATGCCATTTAAAACAGGACTTCTCAGCATCTTTGATATGATGATACACATATTGAGAATCTCTGTATGAGGGGAAAATAATGGGCAATGCTTAAGCTGCTTTGCCCTTTGCAAAAGCATACCTATAACCAACTCTCCAACACAACAGTGTTCTCCACACATACTCCGGAAACTGCTATGCTATTGAGTCACTGCTCAGTTCTACTAGCTGACAGCATCACGTAAAAACCATAGCTTTTGGGGGAGGAAGGGAAGGATGAGTACTCAATATGCTTGCAAAAGTAGAAAAAACTAATAATAACAATAAAAAAGAACCATAGCTTCACTGGTATAAGAAAATAAACGTTCCTTGTTTTCAGATGCCATCAATTGGTAGGCACTCAACTCAACACTAGGTTACAGGAAAAAAATGTGCAGTCAATGCTTTATTAATGTTTAAGACTTGCTGAATTTCTGAAATTGGAAAACGTTGAAATGTGAAAAAAAAATACATCTTACATTGAGCTAGTGCAACATTACTGGGATTCTTGTTTGAAAGTTTGAAAGCCTCCGGGAAGGCTGAGAGCAGCAGTTCTGGAAAGGTCCTTGGCTCTCTGTGACCCACCAGCAATAACCCTGATGACCAAAGAGAAAGAAAGTATCATGACTGCCTCAAGACAGACTGATTAAAGACAGCAAAGAAGCCAGAGAGTTGCTGCTGAGAAGAGTAAACAACACTGATAAGGAAAAAGGCTTCTCCTGCGGGGGAGGGGGGGACAAGGCTAAACTAAACTAAACAAACAAAACAGCAAAATGGAGAGGGTAACACCCAAACTACAAACATTGAGTTATAGGAAGGAGTTTTAAAACAGAAATGTCCCCTACTTTCGTGGGAGAAACTATCTGGAGGAGCTATAAGAATTACAACCCAGAGACTGTGCCTTCACCAACTGCTGATTGCAGTCAGGAAAGCAAGTTGGGGGCCTTACAGATTTATCTACTAAGACATTAAGTAGGCCACTTGAGGTTTTGAATAGACTTCAGATTTGCTGATAAGTTTCTCCCTAATTAATCACTGAAATGTTAAAACAAAGCACAAATGTGAAGCTCAGATAAAGCATGAGTGTGAGCTGGGATTCCACTTGGCAGAGTGACTCCAGAACCAGTGAAAGTGCTGACCAACTTCATCATCTACCGGGGCCGTTTGAGTGCTGCATGACATAAACTTCATTTCTTCCTCAGGATACTATCTCAGGAGCCCTATGGAATCAAGCAGGCTCTTGGTAGCTATCTGATGCAAAGCAACTAAAATTCAGGGACATAATCCAGGTCAAGGCACATCACAATAAGAGCTCTCACGCTATCATGGGTGGTTCAGAAAATAGTGTAAGACTGGGTTGAGATCAAGCTTGGTTATGAGAGCTAATTTACCTTGGTACCCTGCTGACATCACATAGTTGCCCCTGGAAACTGTAAGTCACTGCCAAGGCTTCAGAAGTTATGGGAGGTGAGATCATCATAGGTCAACTGTCATAGGGTATCTACGTCACACTCCTTGGGTGAGTTGTTCACTCGGAAGAGACACCACTGAAAATTCTTTTTAAATTTGCGTTCGGGTGCTTTTAACCGTCTGGTAACCATATCATTGCAGCTGACAACAGTGTGAGCAACCGCCCTTCCACGATGTCTGAAAGCTTCAAAGGAAGTTGAGCGCTGCTGGGCTTTATATTAGGATTCCTGATCTTGGTCGACCCATGAGTGATCAGAAACCAGAGACCAAGCACTGTACAGTAAAGAGAAAGGAGAATCTTACATTTTCATTAAATTCATTCATCTGGAGAATAACCAGAACCTAGAAGGTGGAAAGTGGCACAGGAAAACATGAAATGCTTAAGCAACTTCCTGAAACACCTGGACGAAACCCCGTCTCTACACATGAGGTACTAAAACAAGGGCATTTTGGAACAACTCCCATTTCTCTATAAACTAGCGATTATGTAGGTATGGCCAGGGACAGCGCATGAACATCAACTGAGCCTAGCCAGAGATGTAAACTACTGGGGCTGGGAAGATGGCCTGGCAAACAAAAAGACCTGAGTTTAGATGCCTAGATGTCATGTAAAAAATGCTGGGTAGAATTGGTGGTAACTTATTCCAGCCCTGGAAGGCAGAGCCTGGGAAACCCTACAGCAAAGCAGTAGAGAAATAATCTATAATGATTCCCAATATTGCCATTGGGCCTCCACAGACACACATACTACCCTCTTGAACATATGCCCATATGCAAAATACACACATGCATGCATGCCAAGAAAGAAAGGAAGAAAGAAGGAAGGAGGGAAGGAAGGAAGGAAAGAAAGAAAGAAAGAAAGAAAGAAAGAAAGAAAGAAAGAAAGAAAGAAAGAAAGAAAGAAAGGAAGAAAGAAAGGTGCAAATTATCGGTCCTTACTCTAGACATAGAGAATAAAAGCTTGGGAGTAAACATCAGCCACCCATGAGTTAGCATACCTTCCAGGAGATTCCTCATGTTCCTATTGGAGATGGTCCCCCACTTCAGACTCAGGGAAGATGTACACCTGGGAAGACTAAGAAGCCTCATTAGGCCCTTATTGACTGGGTGACAGACAATCTGTCCCATTCTTAATTCTGATGCTGCCTTTTAATCTCACAGATGTATTTCACCAGTGAAAGGTTGAGTTCAAAATCATGGTGAGACATCAGCTGCAACCCAAGGCCTGCTGCTTTCATTAACTTTGGGTCCCTATGAAAAGCCTTTCTGATATGACAAATCTGGGACCCAGAACTGGGAAAGTTGATTAGGCAACTCTGGCGGTCATCTCTACTACACCACTATGTCCTTCAGAGATTCAGGAGGGATTTCCAATCTGCAGAATCAAGAGAGGACTGTGGTGTGAGTGTGTGTAACTGACTATTCCAAAGACTAGTGAAACCTCTTACAGAAGATTGCACTGTGTGTGTGTGTGTGTGTGTGTGTGTGTGTGTGTGTGTGTGTTGTTGGAGTGCTAGAATTATGCATTAAGTAACTTTTAAAAACAGAGTACAGAGATAATCCCTAAGGCATGGATAGCATTTTAAAGTTTTAACACTTCAGTTTCCATTATCTTATCCAAATCTCACAAAAACCCAGCGATAAAGAGATATGGTCACAGACTTTTTCCTCCTTCATTTGGAGAAAACTGAAGTTCCGAGTGGTAAGTGTCTATCAGCCTTAGGGCTGGAACTTGACTGCAAGTCTCCCTGAGTCTAGAATCTGTGTGGTATATGAACACCATGTAGTCTCTACATCTGAAAGTCTTTCCCAAATAAACTGCTTCCCTAAAAGCCCAAAAGTTACCCAGCCGAAAAGGTGAGTTCTAAAACATGGCCCTTGAGCAGTAAGCCGGTGCCCCTTTAAGAACTTAACACACAAATCCAACAGCCAAGGTGTTTAGCCAAAAAAAAAAAAAAAAAAAAAAAGGAGAGAGAGGCATATTTCTAGCCTGCATAATCGTTTTTGGACTGATTCCCACTAGCAGCCTGTGAGGCGAGGCGAACAGCCGCTCCACACTGCCTGGGCTAAAGCTCCCCGCCCCCCAGGCTATGACAGCGCAGCTCTGACTTGTGCACAGGCAAAACCCCAAAAACTCAAAAGAAGAAGCAAGAAAGTGGAGCCTGGAGAAACCGTTGACATGCTCTCCAGTAATCTGCGTTAAAACTAGCTGCAGGGCCCCTGAGTCGCCCGGGGCCAGACCTTAGGAAAGGACGGAATGGGACAGATGTGGCTTTGGACTGGCCTGTCTATTCTTTCCCACCCCGGCCAGAATGGAAAACTAACCGAAACTGGAGCGGCATAGTGTGAAGTCCTGCGCGATTACAAAGGCAGATCTACCGCCACCACTCCCAACACCAACACTCTCTCCTAAGGAAACGGATGTCATTCTAAACTCTCTACCTGACCCAGGTCCCGCAGTTGGTAATGATAAACCAGCTGGGGTGGCAGAGAATTGCAAAGGATCCACCACCTATTCCAGCCACTCCGACCAACCTAGCGTGTGCGCTGAATTCTCGCGCGCACCGCCAGAGCGAATTCTCAGTCCTGTGCCCTTGACCGGGTTGGGAATGGGGGGCAAAAGACCCTGGGACGGGAACCCATGCCAGTCAGAAGTGCCAGTCTCAGTTCCCTCAGCGATGATTTTCCTAGAAGACGACAAGGTTCACATATATAGGGGAGCTCCTCTGATTTCAGCCGAGGGTGGCAGAGCTCAGGCTAGGGGCGCGGCGGTCTACAGAGTCCCCATAATGGGAGCCTGCAAGAGGCACCTTTGGGGGTCCTACTGGTCCTACTATGGTGGAAGCAGTGTGGACATTAGGGCTCCAACATCAACTTTCTCAGAGTCAACTGCCTTTCTGCGGGCTTTGCCCTATTTCGTCCGCACACCGGGTCCTAGGTTTGGACAGGATCCAGACCCCCAAGACCCTTTCCGCGCGCACAAAGCTGCTTTGCCTAGGCATGCAGCCCCCTCACGCCCGCCAACTTGAAAGCATCTTTCTCTGGGTTCCTGCCCCACTCCTCCCGCCCCGCAGCCCATCTTCTGCCCGGCTCGACGCAACCCACCCGGGGGCTTGAGGCAGCGGCCACCGCATGCCCCGGCGTCCGGGCCTCCCCACGCCCCAACCCTACCGTGCAGCCCGGCTCGTGTTCCGGTGGTGCACGCGTCCCAACCGGCGACACTCCTCCCCCCCGGGGTGCTGCCCCGCGCGGGGCTCCGGGATTCGGGCGAGGCTGGGCTGACCGGGTGCCGGGCTGGCGGCGGCTCGGGGCTCCCGCGCGGGCTCCAGCTGCGGCGCGCGCGGGGAGGGAGGGGTCAGGAGTAACTCCCGGGAACTCAACTCGAGGCGCCCGAGCCCCAGCTGCAGCCGCGTGCCCGCCCGCCGCCGCCGAGTGCGAGCGCCCGAGCACGGCGGCCCCCCGCGGCCGCCTCTGAGCATGCCCAGTGCCGCCGTGGGCGAGCCCCAGCGCCCTGGCCCGGGGCAAAGAGCGGGGCCCCAGGGCCCCAGGCTGGCCGCTGGCTCACAACGCCTAAAGTCAGGAGAGGAGGCGAACACCCACGGCGCTCCAGCGCGCGGCCAGAGCCCTGGGGGTCCTGGGGACACCCGGCCAATGGAAGGAAGGCAGTGTAGTTACCCCGCTTGTGTGAAGTTTGTGGGCTAGGGAGGTGGGGGAGCTGCTCTAAGCACTCTCCGCATGACTAGGTTCTGAAGGACAACCAGGAAAGGCTCTATAGGAAAAAAGAAAAGGCCCAGCAGGTGGGCTCTGGGTCCAGTCCCCAAGCAGCACCTAGGGTTACAAACTGTTAAGGGCCAATACCGTCTGGTTAGCCATGTAAATGATTGAACCCTGCGAGCGGGAGAGCGCCGAGAAGACAGAGTGATCTTCTGTTCTATGTGCCCAGGGCTGTCAGGCAAAAATTCAGACCTGGTTTTGCTGGACTTGCTGATTTTTCAATAAGTGATAGAAATCTAGATTCGTTTTTTTTATGTCAAATACCCTATACTCTGGTTATTGACAACGGATTCAACTTGTGTTCCAATCACTGCGGATCAAACAAAACATGTCTGATTCCCTCTGCTGCTCAGTCAATCTGAACCAAGGAATTCTGAATTCTTTTACTGAAGAGGTACCAAGTGCTTTAAGTGTGGTTTAAGAAAGGTGCTGGAAAGGATTCAAGATGATTCAGACTGCTTTCAAAGCACAAAGGGAAATAGGTTTTCCTGACAGGAGAGAGCTACTGATAAACGCTGGTATGGTCAAAAACAGGAGTAACTATTATAGAATAGGGGTTTGAGAGTTCACTCTGAGGAAGCACGATTAGTATTAAGCACCTGGGTGTCAAGTCATGCCACTTGAATTGCAGAGCTCCTTCAAAGCATTTCCAGGTCTGACACACAAGAAAGTACCAAAAACAACAATCCTGTTTTAAGTTCAAACTTTGATATTTTTCCATCTTGCATTTTTTGTATTGGTCTTTTTTTTTTTTTCAAATTGCTGCATCAAAATATTAATCTTGATGACTGAGTTCTTTGGCTCACCTTTCTATTTTGTGCCCTGCCTATCCTAGCCAGGCTCTGCTTGGCTGGAGTAAATTGGGCAAGAGTTGGCATCACAAGAGGGAGGAGGCCCAGACAGGCTGGACTGCCAGTCTGAAACAAGCCTGGGGAAAGAATGTTGTATAAACCAAACTCGGATCTAGGAAAATAGAGAAAACAAAGAATGTGGTTTGTAGAGGAAGAATGGGAAAAATGGGGATAGCAGTTTCAGGAACATCCAGGGCCTGTGAAAGAGTCAAGCAGATTCTAGCCATCTCCAGACAGAAACAAAGTGCGTCAGCTTTGTACTCCAGGTAGCACTTGGGGGCCTTTCTAAGCCCAGTCTTTTCTCCATCAGGTATAGAGTGAGCAAGTGTTCCTCTTCTACACTGAGCTTTCCTCCTCCAAGAAATGGAAAACTGTTCTCATTGTTCATGTGAGGTTTAGAAGGTGTATGATCATTCTACAATAGTGAATTTAATCTAGTTAGAAACTGCTCTTCTTATCTATACATCCTCTGTCAAATATGAATTAAACCAAGAAGGTTTCACTGCTTTACAAAAGTTGTTTTGGCAAACTTGATCTATTCAGTGAATTCTTTTTATTTTATGTATTTTTAATTTTTTTAGTATGTGTGTATGTGTGTCTATTTATCTTTGTATGTATATCAGAGGGTACTATGAATGCCTGTAGAGGCCCAAAGATGACTTCAGGAATCATCCTACCTCTTCTTTATTTTGCTCTGGAGTTTCCCAAGCTCTACCTTCCAAGGCCAGAAGTGCAGGCAACCATCATTTCTGCTTGGAATTTTTATGTGGGATTTGGGATCTGAACTCAGGACCTTCTGCTTTCAAGTCAGAGACTTAACTCCTGAGTCATCTCTCCAACTTCCCAGTAAACTCTTTTAATGTCCTGAAATTATAAAACTTTTGAATGAATCACGAATTTTGTCATGTAAAATATTCCTATACTATCCTGGAGTCTGTGGCCTGTCACATCCTGCTTCCTCCCACTTTCTTTTTTAATCTTCCTGTTCCACTTTTTATTTTTCTCAGTATTCAAGGTCTGGTCAAAATCCCTGCCCCCTGTTCAAAATGCTCTCTAAACTCACAGTTTCTCAGTGTAGCACCTACATGAACCAGAAACCTGGGACTTCTCTCCTTTCTGCTGTGTTGTAGGGTTTCCCTGCAGGTGAGCCCATCTAAACAGACAATCATTTTAAGCATGCAGAACACTGAAAGGAAAAAAAAAGTGCTTAAGTGTTTACATAAGGTGCCTTCCAGAAATTATGGAAAAGAGGAAGTACCTAGCCCAAGTCCTATCATCACATGATAAGTAATTACAAATATTTGCAAAACAAATAAAAGTTTCCATCATTAGCATTTTGTATGTCTCTGTTCTGTCTTCTGTGGTTCCTAAGAATTATTATTTTGAAGAATCATAATAATGGTAAGGTCATCCAGAACAAGAACGGCAACAGGAACAGGATGTAAACATTTATACAGGGAGGGGCTCTACGCTTTCATGAGTAAAATCCTTTGCTTACATTTCATGTTGTATGTGTGCATTTATCTTTGTGTACTTGGTATTTAGTCCTCTGCCTCCCACATTGCATAGTAAGCATGCTCTTTATCTGCCTCTGCTTTAAATTACTTGCACTTTAAATGTATATTAGTAAATAACATATATATTAAAATATTATAATGAAATGCAGTGTAAAAAAAACACACCTCAGTATAAGAGAAAAGCTGTTTTCCTTCTTTAGGAGCTGTTATTCAGAGCTGGTATATCAATATCTCACCACGGAACAGAGAGGATGCCAGGAGATAAGGACCTATCCTAAGAGATGATTCTGGACTAATGCTGGACTGGGGGCGGGGGCATAAGAGGAGAGGGGGGCCTGTTTACTCACTGATTGGAGTACTAGTGGGTTATTCTAGTGGTAGACACTGACTAATTATAGAGGAAATAGATGGGGCCAATGGACTACACATGCAGAGGTGTTATGCCCAGATTGCGGGTCCCAAAGACCGGCAGGAGTCCAAATCCATATGCAAAAGCAAGGAGACTTATTCAATCCAGCATGCTGGGGTCCACCACTGAACAGAGAAAAATGGTGACCATGAGCACAACTGAGAGACTTTATTAGAGAGAGAGAGAAAGAGAGAGAGAGAGAGAAAGAGACTGGTACCAGGACTTACGCACATAGGCAAGGTATTGTGTGTGCAGCTTGGAATTACATCTCCACACAGTTTTTATACACGAGGGACAGAGGAGGTTGTATGCCCCATCAAAGCAGTTTCTTATCTGCATGCAGGCTTCTTTTTGGCCATCCAGCTAAACAGCATTCCAGACTTAGAGTCTGGGTGGTATGTTCTTATCCAGGGACTTTTATGACTCCCTTAAGCTAATTTCTGTAAAGTCGCTCCGGTTTATTGGAATCTGAAATTTAGGCCTAGCTTGGAGTCTGAGGCCTGTCATGGTGTTAGCCTACCTTGGTCTCTTCAGAAGGACATGGGAGAGGAGGAAGAATAACTTGAAAGAAAAATCTATGGGGTGGGATTAGTAGAGGGAGAGTTGGCATTAAGAGATGAAAACAATCAAATTCATTGTATTTGTATATGAAAGCTTCAAAGAATTTTAAAAAAAGGTTTTGTTCAGGCCTGCCAGATGCTCATCAGATAGGGCACCTGCTCCCAAACCTGGCATCCTTAGTTTGATCCCCAAAGCCCATATGATGGAAAGAGAACTGATTTCTGAAAGTTGACCTGGCTTCTACCCTTGTGATATTTAGGAGTTTTAGAGTAGCCATGCTGGTACAGTGGGATTACCCTAGAGGAACACCCCCTGTTGATAGGGAGGAACTGACTCCAGTTCCCCATAGAGATAAGGTGGTCAACTTCCCCCAACTTTTGCTTATGAAAAGATATGGAGATGATTCTCCTTTACAGATAAGCCCTACCTGGAGGTAGGCACAAGATCACCTGGGATGGACCTCAATTAGATGTAGAGGACCAAAAGCTCCAATTAGGTTTGCAGAAACTGGAGCTAACCAATGGGGAAAAGCTACTTTTTCCTGGGTCTGACTAAGGGTATAAATGTTCCAAATCCTGGCAGCTATCTTGATGTCTGCTCCTCATGTCACTCCACATCTGGAGTCCCTGAGTTCTTTTCCAGCTCTTTGACCCTCATGGACTCCATGATTTCTCTAGGGTACCTACCCCTTATGGTACTGCATATCTGGAGTCTGTGAATTCCGTTTTTCTCTCCTCTAAACTCTGCCTTAATCCTCTACTTGTGTTCTGGTTCCAATCTTAGATGCCGAACACAAGAACCTGGTTATATAAAGACCCCCAGAAGAGTGACCCTGCAACAAAATAATATGCACATGTTTTCTCTCTCTCTTTCTCTTTTGCTCTGACCCCTCAGTCTTTCTCAAATAAAATAAAATATGTATTTTTAGAAAGAGTTGCTATTGTCATTTTTCTTGCGGTAGTTACAGAAGTACCTTAGGTCTATGGCAACAAGCATAGTTCTTGCTTTTAGTCTTTTAAATCTAATTATGAAATGCTAGAACTGTAAACAGCCCTTTAGTTCATCTAGCTGCCAAGTTTAGAGTCTAAGTTGCTATTATTGGTGGGAAGAAAGAAGAAACATGAAAGCTGCATTCCCTTGCTTGTAGGATAAGAAATCTTATAGTTGCAAGATCACCAGACCCTTCGTGAGCATTAAGAGATAGAAAAAAAAAAAATTGAATTCATCCAGGCCCTAGAACTCACAGTATCCATTCTGAAGCTTTACTTAAAACATCCCAGTAAGAGATAGAAGTTTCTATTAGGTAGTTTAGAATATGAATTTTAGAGAGTATTCTCTCTTTTAGGTTTCTGTCTATTAAGTTTCTATTAGGCAGTTTTAGAACAGAGTAGTCAGACTGGGAAGGTTCTTGAAGTTCTTCCTTCCCCATCCCCCACTGGGGTTATTCTAAAAGAACACACTCCACCAGTGGGAACTGGCTCTAATGGCCCAAAGCGATAAAGTCACCAACTTCCCCCAAGCTTCTGTTTATGAAATGATATGGAAATGAGCTCCTCCAGTACAGGTAAACTAAATTTCCCAAAAGAAACAGCTTAGCTCCCAGATGACCAAGTTGATTAACAGTATGAACAGACCAATCAGAGAGAGAAGACCAAAACCCCAATCAGATTTAAAGAAACTAAAACTAACCAATATGGAAAAGCCACTTTTCCAGAGCCTGCCTAACCCAATAAATATTCTATCAGCCTTGAAACCGCTTCCTTGCCCCACACAGACAATGTGTCTGGGAGTTCCTTTCTTTTTCTCCCCTAATAAATATTGCCTTAATCCCCCTATCACGTAGATGTCTTAGGTTCCTAAGGCTACAGAAGGAGCGCTGTCTAAATAACAAACAGAACTGGGTGTGGTGGCTCATACTTAAAATTACAGTACCTGAGAGGCAGAGACAGGAGTATTTTCACAGTTCAACCAGGGCTACTTAACAAGCCCCTGTTAGAAAAAATCAAACAACTGGGGATGGAGAAATGGCTTTGGGGTTAAAGCATATGCCTTTCTAAGACCCAAATTCAGAACTCAAATCCATATGAAAAGTAGAAGTAAGGGCTGGAGAGGTGGCTCAGGGGTTAAGCCTCTGCCTTGCAGGCGAAGGTCCTGAGTTCGGATCCTAGACCCCACGTATAGACGCCGGGCAGAAGAGGGGCGGCCCGCGCTTCTGGTCCTGGTAGGGCGGAGCCTGGGAATCCCGGGGCAGAGTAAACAAGGAGGAGGTGGAGGTGTCCATGGTGGTTCCCGAATTCGTCTGTGGTTCTACACACACACATATACATACACACACATACATACATGCGCACACCACACGCACAATTGAATAAATAAAAAAAAAATAAAAAAAAAAAAAGTAGAAGTAGCAGTGGACTGTACTTCTGGCCCTGGAAGGTAAAACCTGGGAAATCCCAGAGCAAAGCAATAAGGAAGTAGAGGAATCCAGAATGATTCCCAATATTATCCTTGGGCCTACACAGGCACACACAGTACCCTCTTCTACACACGCTCACATACATCCATACATGTATGCACCCACACCTGGACATGCCAAAAGAACGCAAGAAAAATCAAACAATCAATGAATAAACAAATAGCATGGAATAAGTTAACATGGTGTGCCAGTTAAGAACTGAGCCTTTAGGCATGCCTGTGAATTTAGTTAAATCAAGCCTCTGAGCAAGCCTTAGGAGAGGATTTACTTATTGTGGGAAGATGCAGCCCATGATGGGTGGGATTATTCTCCGTGCAGATGGATAAGATGGAAAGAAAGCTGGTCGGTTTTGGAAACTAGTGAACTGGAAGGTGTGCTTGGATCCTTGCCCCTCTCTCAGCTCTTCCTGTGGACTTGGCATGGCCAGTATCCTCAGTTGCTGATGCTGGCATGATTCTCCTGCCACGAAGGACTATATGCTGAAATCAAAAAGTAGAAGAGAAATTCCCTTGTTCTCTAAACGTTTGTGGTTTATGCACACATTACAACAGCAGGAATATGAAACTAAGACACATAGACTCAGAGTTTGATGCAAGAAAATGATCATTGCAATCTAAGTATTTTAATAGCATCAATTTAATATACACTCATCAGTTGCTGTATGCCTTTGAAATTAGTGAAATCTTTACAGTTTTTAAAACTCTACACATTAGTTTTTCAGATCTTCATTTTGCTTTTTGTTGTGCGCGCACACGTGTGTCTGTGTGTGTGTGTGTGTGTGTGTGTGTGTGTGTGTGTTTTGTGTGTATGTGTGTGTTTATAGGAGAGCACTTGAGTGTTTGTACCTATGGAGGCTCAAGGGTAACTGCTCTACCTTCTTGTTGTTTTGCTGTGGGATTTCCCAGACTCCACCTTCCAGGACTGGAAGTGCAGGCTTCTGCCATAACAGCCAAGCATTTTCACACGGTTTCAGAAATCTAAACTCAGATCCATTTGCTTATGAGTCAAAGGCTTTAAACCCTGAGTCAACTCTCCAGCCCCCAAATTTTATTTTGATGATGTAACTTAAATAAGAAGTTTAGGAATCAATAAACTTGTCTATTTTTAGGATGATTGGTCATCATCTCTTGAATATTGGCAATTTCATGTGGTTTGTTCTTGTGTCCCAGGGTTGAGCATTGAAGCCAAAAACATGGAGTGGTTAAAAGAGGATTTTTATTAAAAATAACAGAAAAATGAAGAAACAAGAAGGTCAAGGAAGAAGCTATAGTTTAGCTTTAAGGTAAAAGAGTATTATTGGAACAGAGGAGATACTTTAAGGTTAGAGAGAATGGGGTAAAAGCTGCTTGACAGAATGATGGGATAGTGGGAAGGGGCCAAGCGGTGGGGAGAGGACCGGTGGACTTACAATCATTTATAGTCTTGGACATTAACAAGGAGTGGCCCAAGAGTTATAGGGACGTGAAGCAGTGAAGACTGGAGGTATGGTGTGGGTGGTTTTTATAGGACTGTATTCCTCGTTACACTATCGGCCCAATAGAATTTATTCTGTTATAATCTTGGTTATTGTTCCCAAATTAATCACTTTTTTTTTTAAGAACTAAAACTGTCCATCCTTTTAAGAAGCTGAAATAATACTCATTTTCTTATAAGAATCAAGTCATTAACCTAACTCCAACAAGCCTGTTAAATATTTCAAGGTTCTAATGTCAACTAGGTTCATTCTAGGTTCTGGGAGCTAAACTGATTCAACCCAAAAGAAAAGAAAGTTTCTTTTCCTAAGAACAGGAGCAGCTTTGGTTGGTCTTGAAACAGGCACAAAGAATGTGAGCCCCTTCCTGCTCCTTGGGTAGCTTCCCCCCCCCCATCATCTCCTAAAAGCCCTTCTCTATACCTGCCCTCATCAGGCTGGACTTCACTTTTCAGGCTTACTGGACCGGTCTGTTACTCCCTTTACATTACAACCAGTATATTTTCAGCATGCTATCAAGTAAGAATTAATTCAAATAGCTTTATTAAATTTACCCATGCTCTCTCTCTCTCTCTCTCTCTGTTGTTAGATTCAGGTGTCAACTTGACAGTTGCATGCTGTTCGGGACACTGCTATGAAGTATTTACAGTTAGGGTAAGTCCTTGAACAAACCTACAGATAAAGACCCAGCCCATAGTGGGTGAGGACACTTTCCAGTAGTGAACCAAATAAAAGGAAGTGCCAGGGGGAGGGACTTGTCCTGTGTGTCCTTCCTTGCCTGTTGAGTTCACTACTGGTCTGTTGCTGCCTTTTCAGCTACTGCTGCCCCCTCTGTTGCTATTTTTGGCTGACACTGGATCGCAGGTCTCCAGCAGGGCTGCTTTTCATCACCAACCTCATAGCCCAGCCTCTTCAGCCTTCCAGTGTGACTGGGGTTTAAGACTTCCCAGGGATCATTCAGTCTTCTGTGACATTCAGTTCAAGAACTGAGCAGCTACAGGCTGCTACTGCTGCACTACGCTGATTTGATTTTGCAAGTTATTTTAGTAATTTTCTTTATATGTACATGCATTCTGTTGGTTCTGCTCCTCTAGGGAACCATGACTAATACAGTGTGCAAGATTATCCATCTTTGCAAAACCATGTCCACTTTGAAGAATAGTTCATGGCTTCAAAGAAATATAGCAAACTTCTGGAGGATAGAGACCGCAGGAGGGCTGCAGTGGGTCACTAGACAGTGAATGCTTGCCTGGCTTGCACATGCCCTGAGTTTCAGCCTCAGGCCCACACACTAGAAAAAGAAAATGAAGACTGACAAGAAAGAAAATGCAAGTAGGAGATGCAACACTGAGGAAGGAAAGGATCATTCTGCTGCCCTTTACAGTTTCTTTCCATTGTTCTTCAAAGCTATGGCTTCTCCCTAAGTTTTGAGTTCTGTTTTGCTTTTCACAGTACCCCCCCCCAGCCCCCTTTGGCAGCAACAGGGGGCCTCTCAGGCTGGTGAAAGGTTCTTGACTGTGCAGATGTACATGATCTGTAAATTGGGGAAGAAACCTGTCACTTCTAAAGTGACAATAGTTTTCCGGAGTTTGGGAACCTGCAAGTCTAAGATGGGTCAGTAGAGCTTATGCTTGATGATCTGTTTTGTTCCTACACAGTTAGCCTTAGACTATGATTTTAGTTAGCTCTGAGAGTTTAACTAGTTACAGCTGGTATCTGGCTCTCTCTCTTTTTTTTTCTTTTTTTCTTTTTTACCTAAATGCCAGGGCACAATGTTCTGTCTCTAGTTTACTGAGTATATGGCTTCATTCTCTCTGATGCTCTTAAGAGCCAGCATAAACATTGACTGCTGACATCAAATTGATTATCTTTAGTCCACTGTAGGGCAGACCATTTTTAAAAGATCTGGCAAATTTCTGTTCTTCAGTTTCTTCCCTCACAGTTCTGTTGGTTTCCCACTGTTCTCCCTGCTCCTTTCTGCTTCTTTGGTTGTATTACTTTATGTTTTATGCTGTTTCAGAGTTCATGAATCAACATAGAGAAGATCAATATAAGAGGTAGAAACAGTTCTGCAGGAGGATGAAAAAAATGAAAGCAATTTTCATGTTGTAAAACGTCTTGCTTGTAAAAGGAATTTGCTTATTTGGTAGTACTTGTAGATAACTTAGCTGCATCTTTCCAAATACATGTGTGATCCTATAAGTGCCAGGACAAAGTCTTTTGGGCCTTTAGTTTCCCCCACCCAATGCCTAGCACAGACGTAGGAGCCCATGAACAGAGCACAATTACAACCTGTCCCTTTTTGAGTGAGTCATCAGAATAGAGATGTTAATTTTAGAGATAAGAAACCCAATATTTAAAACACATAAAAGTGTAAGATCTTATCTGTATTCAGCTTTATAACCAAAAAAGTACACGGCACTATTAAAAGTCTAGAATAGAAACAATGGACAAAGGAAAGACTTTTGAAAGAATGATTAAACTGTGTAAAATAAATCTGAAATAGGACAAAAAAAAGGGGCTAAAAAAGAATTTCAGAGAAAATTGCACGCATGATGAGATGGGGGGGCTGTGGAAAAGTCAACAGGAAGCTTCATGGTCAAGTTCAGCTTGTTGCAAACTCTAGTGGTTAATCTGGTCAAGATGATGGGATTAGGGTCACCTGGGAACAAATCACTGGCCAGT
The DNA here is from genome assembly GCA_023101885.1 of Typhlomys cinereus. Classification (NCBI taxonomy): domain Eukaryota; kingdom Metazoa; phylum Chordata; class Mammalia; order Rodentia; family Platacanthomyidae; genus Typhlomys; species Typhlomys cinereus. The sequence goes on along the minus strand of JALPQD010000031.1, from coordinate 9,487,815 downwards.
CTATGAAAGGTTATTTAAATCAAATTAACTGAGTTGGAAATCCCACCCTGAATGTGGGTGATACTGTCCCATGGGTTGGGGTTCCACCCCAACAAAATGGAGAAAGTGAGCAGGGCAGGCGATAGTGTCCTTCACTCTGCTTCCTGGTTATAGATGCAATGGAACCAGCTGCTTCATACTGCTGCTGTACCATCCCCACGATGGACTCTGCCCTCACGCTGAAGTCAAAATAAGTTCTAAGTTGCCTTTTGTTGATATTTTGTCACAGCAATAAGAAAAATGACTTAAGAGACCATCTTACAGATTTTCCAGTGTAACTCAACATCGAATCAGAACAGCTGCCAGTGCTGGAGAGATGGCTCAGGAGATAAGACTCTACCTCACAAGCAGAAGGTCTTGAGTTTGGATGCCAGGTCCCCTGTAAAAATGCGAGGCAGGAACAGCAGCCGCCTACACTTCTGGCCCTGGTGGGTGAAGCCTGGGAAATGCCAGAGTGAAGAAGAAAGGAGGTAGAAACTAGGATGATTCCTGAAGTCATCCTTTGTCCTCCACAGGATACACAGTATCCTGTGACATACACACACACACACACACACACACACACACACACACATGCATGCGCATGCAAACTCAAAAAAGAAAAGAGCTGCCATAGAGAAGCAAACCCATCTTCACAAGGGACATCAAGGAATCTGTTGACGAAGCAGTATACATGGTAGAAATTGGTTTCAACTCCTTACTTTAGAACCTTGGGCAAATTCGGCTTCTCTTCATTATTACTATTTTTGCATTTATTAATTTTTCTTTTTGGGGGAGGGCACACATGTTTAGAGGACCACTTGCATGAGTCTCTCTTCTCCTTTCAACATATGGATTCTCAGGGACAAAATCAGGTCCTCAGGCTTGGTGGCAAGCCTCTTCTTTTGGCTGCCCTTAACCATAACATTTCTTATCTATACAGCATACATATGTTCTTGTAGCTTTAACTGGAAGGTTAAAGGGCAGATCATATTTAATATGCTTAGCATGGTACCTTGCCCAGAAACTGTTCAGCAAATATTGCTGTTTAATTTTGTGGCTATCCTTCTTGGTAACTTTGGAAAAAAAGGAAGGACGAAACCAATAATGTGTTTTGAATTTCTAGATCCAAGTGTTTCTTTGAAGGATAGTCTTTGCCACTGGCAATTATAGTTTTATCACCACATATATGATAAAGTATCTCTGGTTTCACAATGACAAATTTATATCCAAAATATTTCCACCTTAAGCTGGAGAGATGGCTTAGGATTTAAGACTCTGCCTTGCAAGCAGCAGGTCCTGAGTTCAGATACCAAGTTCCACACGAACATGCAGCAGAAGTGGCAGTGGCCTGTATTTCCAGCCTGAAAGGTGGAGCTTGGGAAATACCAGAGTGAACCAAAAAGGAGGTAAAAGCAATCTAAGATGATTTCTGAAGTCACCCTTGGTGCTACACATAGAGCCCTCTGATACACACACACACACACACACACACACACACACACACACACACACACACTAAATAAAAATAAAAATTTTAAAAATTTCCACTTTCTGCCAAAATTCCCTAGTATTTCTACCAATTGCTATATTTACAAAGAACAGGTTGATGAAGTTGGATTCACAGTTTAGACATTTTATCATTTGTGTTTAATAGGTTTTGACTCAAATACTTGCTGAGAAATTATTTCTCTACCACAAGTAATTTTTAACAATGATTTCTGAATTTCTGTCACAGTTATCTAAACATAGCTCTCTCCTTGCTTTCTAGAAAATATTTTATTTGTTAGCACACAGCAAAACTGCAAAAGAAAATCAACAAACCACAATCCAGAACTTCAGAGACTCTATATCAACCACCTAGAACTAGGCCAGCTTAGTCTCTCCCCATCTTGAAGCTCAGGGAAATTTGCGGAAGAGGGGGCGGTAAGAGTGTAAGAGCAAAAGGATGGGAGGAGCAATGATATATAAGATACTCTATACTAGTTAGGGCTGAAGCAATCATAATTGGACTTTGCATGCCCTGCGCATTGTCCAACACACTGTTGACCTCACAAAGTCTAGCATCTACTAAAGGCTCCAAGAGCCTTGGAGGTAAAGGATTGGCAGCCACAGCAGTGTTCCTATACCTAAGAGGAACACGGGAAAGGGTTCAGGGAAAGGCCACAGGGTCCTTGTATGTCATCGGAGAGGAGGTCCCAGAGGAGAGTCGGACATGCACAAGAAAGGACTCTCTGGGAATTGGGGCGGGAGGCACTGGGGGATGGGGAGGGAGAAGGGGTGGGGAGGGGGAGCAAGGGGATACGGGGGGGGGAGGAGGAGGAAGGGAGGGAACTGGTGTACCTAATAAGTTTGTATGAGCTGAAATAAAAAAAAAAAAAGAAACACACAGCTAGACAGAGACAGAGAAGATGCAGCATGCATGCCATCGCAGAGGGGGAGGCCAGAGGATAACTTTTGGAGGTCATTGCTCTCTTTCCACCATGTGGGCTTCTGGGTACCAAACTCTGGTCTTTGTACTGGAGACCGAACCTAGAGCCTCTCACATGCTAAGTGCTGTCACTGAACTAAATCTCTAGCTCATTATTTCTTGATCATTTGAATTAGAATGGCTTAGGAAATGGTATGTAGCAGAAAAATTAAGATACACAAGAATCGAAGCACCTTCGTTAGCTTGAATGTGACTTGCGGTTCTGTGTTTAGTAGACTAAACCTCATTACTGCTTCTCTCATTTCAGTAATATTTTTTAAAAGACTTGTTTTTAGTTTAGAATGACCTTGTCTCCACCAAGATCCTAAAGACAAAGAATCTTTATTCTGCCAGGATACACATCAGTCGCTGGCTACACAAAGCCACTGTCTCACCCAGCATTTCTTTCCTGCTTATTTAGAGATGATAGAATCTATTCTCAGTCTGAGGAAAAAGGAGAGGTCTCTGGCAGTGCATCTTCATTTCTGCTAAGGTTCCTCAGCACCCCTCCCACACCCACCAATGAAAGAAGCCTCATCCCTAGAAGCTTTCTAGGAACAAAGGATGTGGGCAATGCTCCACGATGCTGACCTTTCCCAGGGTTCCTGCTTGGTCTCAGACACATAAAGTCCAGGATGCAGATACTCAAAGCGCACTTCTTGAAGTAGCAACTTAGAATATCTAGGGACTTGTTAGAGCTGCACTCTGCAGTCCACTCTAGACCTGGTGAATGAACACCTGCCTTTTAACAAAATCTCCAGGCAATTCATTTACACATGAAGGTTTAAAAAGCACTGCATTAGGATACTTGGCCAATAAAAACTGGAGAAAAGAGAAACAAAAAAGTGCCTTTGAAGGTGAAATCAATTTTCTTTGCCTTGGTGTCTTTGCTTACTTTAATCTCCAGGTCAGATTCCATACATCTAAGCCCTCCTTTGTCTTTCTTTGAGCTGCCTACAGTGCCAAGTCTTATGTCAGCCAGAGGCATCATCCTGACCTGAGTTTACACTAACTGTTCATGAATCTCTGGTTTACACTAACTGTTCATGAATGCATCCACAGGGCTAATCTGTCTTGCCGGGGTCTTCTTGGGATCTGATATTCTGAGGAGTATGTAGCAGTGGATGGAGAAAAAAAGTCTATTTATTGAAAGGAAGGAAGTGACTTGTCATAGTTACTCTGCATGGTTGCTGATAAAATCATGGCAAAACTGCTTAAGGGAACAAGGATTTATTCTCGCTTACCATAGTTCAATTATAGTTGCTTGTCCAGCTTAGTTGGAGAGCTCATATTAATATCAGGAGCCTAGAAAACTTGCCATACCATGTTAATGTTATAGCTGAGAGACGGACAATCCTTACTTGCCAGATCATTATGTCTGGCCAAGTGTATACAAGGATGCCAACTTCTTCAACCAGCTCTCTGTGTTTTATTCATAGGTCTAGAGATTAGTCCCACCCACCATGGGTTGCGCCTTCCCATCAACTACATAGTCTCCTGCAGGTTTGCTCCAGGCTTAACTCAACTACTAATTCTTTACAAATGTGCCCAGAGCTTGAACCCTTACCCATCAAGTTGATACCTGTATCTATGACAGGACTGATGTGTAAATAACTCTGGAAACATGCACTTGTGGGCACAGAACTGTTTTTCCTGGCCATAAGTTATGTGGATTGACAAGGTTCACATCAGTCCATCACAGCACTTATCAGCCAGATTCTGCCCAAAGCAGACCTCTTCCTATTACAGAAACAGAATCAGAATTGTACCCTGAGGAGTTGACCGCTGCTCTAAGCAAGCTGTACTCTGTGAAAGGATTGGCTCCTTGCCCTGTGTCTTTTGTCTGCCTGCTGTCTATTTCCACCCAAGAGTTAATATCTTCATTTTATTTTTTAAAAATAAAGTGTGTTAGTTAGATATATATAGTGTCGACTACACAACTGAAAGCTGAGCTCTGGGCACATTTGTGGTGAATTAGTCTTTAAGACAAACCCTAAGCAAGCCTGCAGGAAATTGCCAGATTGATGTAGGAAGATAATGCATAGTGGGTGGGATCAAGATAGAGGGAACTGATTCAGTAAGTTGTTATTCTTCAGCATACATTGGCTGACTTGCTGTCTGGCTAGTGATGTTTTCCCTTCTCCCAGCAATCCTTGTGTATATGGTGTGGCCAGTTCCCTCAGCTCCTGGTGATGGTGTGAGCTCTTCTGTTAAACTAGGCTAAGAAAAGTAGAAAAGAATCATAAGAAAGAACAAAACCCCTTGTTCTCTAAGCTCTTTGGCTATGAATTTATTGGCAACATGAAGGCAAAACAAAGGTATTTGAGTGATAGGGGACCTTTTTTAATGTCTGACATTGTTATGAAGAATGTTTTGAAAACTTTAGAGTTTATTATTCAAGTATCTGTACTATATCTTTAGGAAAGATAAGAATGGATAACTTCTCACTGCAACTTAAAAGCTAAAAGAATGAGATGTTTTATTACTTTTTTGAATAGCCAAATGGATTAAATGCTTTGATTCTAGGTCAGATTTCTTCGCGATGTCATAGTAACAATGTCTTTTGACAGACATCCTGGAGTTGCTGCAATTTTACCACCTATAACATATGATGAGAAAGACTTACATGATATTTGACTTTGGTAGTGTCAATATTGCTGGTATTTATAAATTAAGCAGTTGGCCACATGGGCAGATTTCTGGCAGGATCTGGATACACACGGAATAGATATGTTTTCTTTCCTAAGTAATTAAAAGTATGGCCAAGTCAGGCTCTGTGTCAAATGCAGTTTGCTCTGCAGGAGGCTGAAGTAAGAGAAGTTTTGAAATCAGCCTATACAGCACAGGAAGACACTGTTTCAATAGTTGCAATAAAGATCCTGCTTATACAATATTAGATATTTCATAGCTACTATAACTTGTAGTATTTTTAATAACAAAATTTGTGATCTCATGGGACAAATATTCAGAAGCTGTAATCTTTTGTTTCTTGGTTCTGTTAGGTTTTTACTAAGGACATAGCTGTATTATAGCAATACTAATTTTAATAGGAAAATGGGTCATATATTTCAGAAAATGGGCATGTAATTAAGTATATTTTGTCTTATTAATTTAATGAATTTTTATGTATATATTATAAAAACAAATGCTTAACGAATGAGCATGTTCTTCAAGCCAACCTAACTGAAAAAATATAGAATATTAAAGTATTATTGCAAGTAATCATGTATCTAATATTGATGCTCATTGTAGGCCAGGCTCCATGCTAGACACTGGGAATAAAACAGTGAGAAAATAAGTCTTCACAGATGACCCTCGATGACATAAGTCCTCACGTAGCAGGTGCACAGTATAATGAAGAAAAAGACAGCAGAGTAAATAAATACTTATAAATTGTGATTGATGCCATGAAGTAAGTGTTAAAATGTAGAAGGGTGACCTAAGCTGGAAGGAGAGATATTCATCATAAAAATCTTCCTGAAGAAGTACAGGAAGTATACATTAGCTGAGAGAAGATTGAGGAAAGAATATTCATCAAGAACCAAAACAGACAGGCTAGAGCGATAGCACAGGGATTAAGCCTCTGTCTCAAAAGCAGAAGGACCTGAGAATGGATTCCAGATCATATGTAAAAACCAGAGTGAAAATGGCAGCAGTCTATGCTTCAAGCCCTTGAAGGCAGAGTTTGGGAAACTCCAGAGTAAAGTAACAAGGAGGTAGAAGCAATGCAGGATATTCCTAAAGTCACCCTTGGTCTTCCACAGGAGCACATTGTATCCTCTTCTAAACACACACACACACACACACACACACACACACAAACATACACACACACATCGAAAAGAGAAGGAAGATGCTGGAGTGACTGGATCATAGTGAGGGAAGGATTGTGAAAACAAGGGGCAGATAATGTAATAATCTCCAGATGTATCTTTTAAATCCTTGGAAACCCACTGGCTTTCTTGGAAAGCCACAGACCTCTGTCCACTTTGGAAGACCATTCTTGAGCTATGTGGTAAGGTAAATTGAAATAAATGAAGAGCAGAAGAAGGAAAAGCACTTCAGAGAACATTGAAGAGACCAGTTTTGAATCCCAGCATATAAGGGAAACAGATCAAGCCATATTCTGCAGGTGGGAAAAATAAATTTCCTAATGCATTGGTAATAGGATGAAAGCAATACGTTCACTTTCTTCCTTAAAGTACTGGATAGATAATCCTTCACTGTGCTATGCTTAGAAATTTAATGAAGAAAAAACAAAAATTCTCTTTTGGATATGCACTTAAAATTTCATCAGAGAACCAAATTGAAAACTCAAATAGACAGTTGGGTATATGAGTATGCAACTGAGAAAATAGATGTACTGAGAAATTATATTAATATTAGGTGAATGTTGTGGAAAAGGATACATTTTTAGCCCTAAGGAGTTACAGCTTCAATGAGACTTGTTGAGAAATAAGAACTGTCAAAGATTACTTGCAGGCTGGAAAGGAAATGGGTATTCAAGGAATAATCAGCTCTGTTGAAGATACCTGGGAAGTCCGTAAGATGACATTCTCCTATAGACAAAGAATGCTTCACATTAGAATGGTAGTTTTAGAAACAGATTTATAATGTTTAAACTTTATTTTAATAATGAAAACTTAGCAGGCACAATGACTTATACGTACAATCCAGTAGTCAGGAGACTAAGGCAGGAGGTTTGCTGTTAAATTCAAAGCTAGACTGTGGTACATGAGACGCCTGTGACACAGGGTTGTACTGCTAAAAAAAAAAAAAAAAAAAAAAAAGATCGATACTTTCAAGACACTTCTGAGGACTCTTCTAAAGATTTGGAAAACACACTTCATTTTCCAAAACAGAACAGGTAGGGTTTCTAGTGGTTCAAGCAGGAATGGGAAAAATAGTATGATATAAAAATTGGAGAGGTTATCATGGGGTGCTTTAGGTTTTTTTGTTCATGAGTTAAAGTCAAGTCAAATCCTCTATAATTGGTCTGCTTGTGGATTTAGTTATCATTTCTCTCCTAATTTCTCAGAAGGTCAGGCTTCAGTTTGGAGACCTGAAACTTTGAATGAGTGACAACATTGGGTTCACCCACTGGTATTTCTTTAGCAGGAGCTCAGTCTAAATCAGTGTCTTCTCATCAACTTCAACTAACTTTTTGTGTCAATCATTTCTTGCATCTCTCTACTCATCTCATATATTAAACAGATGATCCCCTTATCTCTAGTTTAAGATTAAATTTTCACAAATTTAAAACCTGCCCAGCTATCTATCCTAGTAGCACAGGCTTCCAAATGCACAAATCATGCTTTTGATGAAATACCTCTCACATAGACTGCAGTTTGCTACAAAGAAGAGATTTTTGAATGATCTACAGTGAGTTTATTTCATTGTTTATAGAACTTTCACAAAGTTCCACTTTCCTACAGCAACCTGCTTTATTTGGATGAATTCTGCTCTCAGTTTGGCAATGTGCATCTCTTACTATCACTGAAATCAAAAGACATTTTTGGTTTTGTTTTTAGCATCCTGATATTAGGAACAGAAGAAAGGAAGTGAGAAGAGACAGTCTGAACATCAGTTTTTCCTTTTAACAATTTAGGGAGGGTGTTATGGGTCAATTCCCTTAACTACTCATCCCAAAATTCTGCCTAAATACTTTGACTGTATACTTTCTTTCATGACTCAGACCATGTGCTAGACATGAATTGAAAAAAGAAAAGAGGAAGGAGCCTTTAAAAGCACTGACCTCAATGAAACTGGCAAGAAGCCACCAGCTTCCCCTTACTCTGTACTTCAAATTTAGTTGCACTGCTACATGGTACTCTCTCCTTAAATATAAGCTCTTCTTTGGTAAGACTTTGGTTTTATGCAGACTGTCTTCTGTAACCATCTACAGCTCTATTATGTTTACCAAAACCTGGCCAGTGTCTGTTATGATGAATGTTTCAGGACAGTGTATATCTTCTTATCATTCATTTGTGTTCATTCTTTTCTATTTCCTCTTTGCCTAGTTATTATGCACAATGTGATAGATCTCAAGAAATCATGCTGCCCTCTTATCTTTTTTTATTTTTGACTGCTCATGATGATAAATTTAATATCCTTGTCATGGATGGAAGTACACGTGATTCAGTCAAGATGCCTAGTTACTTCACACTGTACCTCAAAATGTATCATAAAAGTCACATAAAAGAGAGTATGGAAACTGTAGCTTTAGAATAGCAGCTAGTCCAAGGGAAATTTAACAAGACAGAAATGAAGACTCTTAACAAATCATTCTCAGTCAATTCAAATTTTGCCAGTAATTAAGTGTCTCTAAGAGAATGGTTGGCTCACCAAAAATGGTTTCAAAAATAAAGGAGCTTCTTGCTCAGGAGTACTGGGGACACTGCAAAGGAATCTAGTGAGAGGAAAGAAGTGCAATTCAAAGAAGTCTGGTAAAGTAGCCATTCTACTGTACCATTTAGCTGTCAAGTTTAGCAAAGATCTTTTACACCAATATTCATTTCTTACCATCGTAGTGTAGGGTAGCTGTAATTTGGAATAGGATTTATAGACACACGTGCATGGCTGAAATTCAGATAAGATATTCCAGCGTTTCTTTTCCTCAATAGAGATATTCCCAGCCCTGGTTAGTTGCCTCTTCAGAATCAAACCAGTCAGAACAAATTTTTCCCTCTTATCTTTATGTAGACATTTCAAACTAAAAGCTAATCAAGACACTTCAGAGATAAATTATATCATATAAACTGTATCATAAATCTTAACAGACATCTACAAAATAGTCCACCCATCAGAAACAGAATATATTTTTCCAGCAGCCCATGGGATATTATCTAAAACTTATTATATTATAGACCAAAAAAAGGTCTTGATAAGTAAATAAATAAAAATTCGCATATCTTAAGTCATAGTGAAATCATGAACAAAAATCTATAAACTTGGAAACTGAACAATAATACTGATCAAAAACATAAAATACTGAAATATATACTATTGATTAATTAAAAATTCATGAATAAAATTTAAAATTTCATAAAGTCAAACAGAAACAAGAGTACAACTTTCAGAATAATTGGGATACAGTTAAAGCAATTCTAAGAGCAAAGTTCTTAGCTATAGGTGATTACATTAAAAAATCAGAGAGATTTAAAATAAATAATCTAATGATGTATAGCAAGGTCCTAGAAAATTATTCCATAACAAGCTCAAATGCAGAATAAGGCAATAAATAATGAAGATCAGGGCATAAATTAATAAGATGAAGACTAAAAAATACATTCAATCAATCAAACAATGAGCTGGGTCTTTAAAAAGATAAATAAAATGAACAAGCACATAGCCAAATTAATTACTGAAGAAAATTAGTTAGCAAATAAAACATAAAATGGATAATGTTACAATAAAATTCACTGATATCCAGAGAATTACGGACAATGTTTCAAAAACTTTTCCATTTTCCCAAGTTGGAAGGTGTGAAAGAAAATAAGTGTGTGTGTGTGTGTGTGTGTGTGTGTGTGTGTGTGTGTGTCTAAATGTGTACAGAAGAAGGCACTTGAATGTGTGACCTTGTAGGCCCAAGGGTAGCATTGGAAACCATGCTGGATTTCTCTACCTCCTTATTGCTGTACTCTAGGATTTCACAGGCTCTGCTTTCCAGGATCAGAAGTATAGGCTGAAGTCATTTCCACTCAGCATTTTTGCTTGGGATCTGGGATCTGAACTCAGGTCCTTCTGTTTGTGAGGCAAAAGCTTTAACCACTGAGTCATGTCTCCAGTCCCAATAGGTACATTCTTGAACATTTATAATATTATTATATAATATATTATATATAATATAATTATATAATATTATATTGTAATATAAAATAAATAAATAAACAAAAGAAACTCTGAGAAGCAATAATGTTGAGCCAGCAATTAACCCACAACGAAAAGTACAAGGACTGAATGATGAATTCTAAAAAAGCTTTGAAGACATGCTAGCACTGATACTTTCTAACTGTTCCATTAATTAGAAAAAGAAGAAACTTTTTTTTCTCTAACTTTGTAAAGTCAATGCAACCCTGATATTAAACAAGATAAGGATATAACAACAACAGCAAGAAGAACTACAGACCAAATCTATGGTGAACATATATTTAAAAATTGTTGCAATAAAATGCTTGCAAGCCAAATTTAAGGTCACATTAGGAAGATGACACATCACAATCAACTTGATTTCATTTCGAGGATACAAGTTTGGTTCAATATACCCAAATTAAAAAAGACCACACATAAATAGATGTAAGGACAAAAATCATATGGTTAAGCAGACTTAGAAAAGACTTTTAACATAGCTCAACATCCCTTTTTAATGACAAAAGTCTGAAGAAGCTAGGAATAGAAGGGACAGATAACAAAATAATAAAGGATATACATGACAAATTCATAGCCAATATTATTGTAATTGAGAAAAATCTGAGAGGATTTATTAATGAAAATAGTCTGTAATGAAATAAAGATATATATTTTCTGGCTATAATTTTCTTCACTCTTGATATGTAAGATACTCCATACTAGTTAGGGCTGAAGCAATCATAATTGGACTTTGCATGCCCTGCGCATTGTCCAACACACTGTTGACCTCACAAAGTCTAGCATCTGCTAAAGGCACCAAGATCCTTGGAGGCAAAGGATTGGCAGCCACAACAGTGTTCCTATACCTAAGGGGAACACGGGAAAGGGTTCAGGGAAAGGCCACTGGGTCCTTGTACGTCATCGGAGAGGAGGGCCCAGAGGAAAATCAGACATGCACAAGAAAGGACTCTCTGGGAATTGGGGCGGGAGGCACTGGGGGATGGGGAGGGAGAGGGGTGGGGAGGAGGAGCAGGGGGTAGGGGGGGGGGAGGAGGAGGGAGGGAGGGAACTGGTGTACCTAATAAGTTTGTATGAGCTGAAATAATAATAAAAATGTATTAATAAAAAATTTTCTTCACTTTTAATCAGCATAGTGCTTAAAATCTTACTTTAATAAGACAAAAGAATAATATGAAAGGTAGACAAATAAAAGAGGAAGAAGCCAAATTATTTCTGTTTCTAAATTTGATATACGCTTTCAGCAGTTTCAAAACATGAAATCAATATATGGAATCCAGATAGCTCTTCTTTATAATAATAATAATGAACTTGCTGAGAAAATTAGGAAAAAATCCCATTCATCATATCTTCAAAAAAATCCCTGTGAACACACATAACTAAAGAGATAGAAGACCTTTACAATGAAAACTTTAACAGAAGGCCCCAAATAGCTGAAGTAATCCTAAGGAGAAATAACAATGTTATTGGTTTCACGATACCTGTCCTCAAATTACATCACAGAGCCATAGAAACACAAAATCATGTTGAAGGCACAAAAACAGACATGTTAACAATGGAATAGTATAGAAGACCCAGAAATAAACTCACACAGCCATTGATACCTTTGACAGCAAAGAATGTCAAAAATATACATTAGAAATAAAGACGGCCTCTTTGAAAAATGGCAGTGGGAAAACTGTATGAATGTTCATATATGGAAGAATGAAATTAGATCCATATTTCTCACCCAGCACAAAAATATCTTTTAAAATGGGTCAAAGGTTTTAAGTTAAAACCTGAAATGCTAAAACTACTAGGGGAAGAATATTCAGAAAACATTTCAAGACTTGAAAATAATGTAATTTTTTGGAAAAGATTCCAGTAGCATAGGAAATAGTCCTGAGAATTGGAAAATAGGAAGGTTGGGACTACATCTCAGCAGTAGAACATTTGCCTGACAGACAAAAGGCCCTGCTTTTGATCAGTAAGAAAAGAGTGGACTAGTGGGATCACATGAAGTCAGTAAGTTTCTGCCAGCCAAAGAAACTTCAGCAGAGTCAGTCTACATAATGGAAGGAAACCCTGGCTGACTATAATTTTGACAGTAGGTTATTATCCAGAATACATAAAGTACCACAAAAGACAAATCCCCCCAAAGAAAAATTTCCAGTCAACAAATGGGCTAATGAACTGTGTTGCAGTTTGTCTGCATGATTGCTGATAAATGACCATCAAACGGCTTAAAGGAACAAGGGATTTTTTTCTTTTTTTTAAAATTTTTTTTATTTATTCAGTTGTGCGTGTGCATACGTGTGTATGTATGTATTCAGTTGTGCATGTGTGCACATGTATGTGTGTGTGTGTATGTGTATGTAGAACCACGGACGAATTCGGGAACCACCAGCGGCCGCCTACACTTCCTCCTTGTTTACTCTGCCCCGGGATTCACAGGCTCCGCCCTACCAGGACCAGAAACGCAGGCCGCTGGGAAGCTCGGCGTCTATACATGGGGTCTAGGATCCGAACTCATGCAAGGCAGAGGCTTAACCCCTGAGCCACCTCTCCAGCCCCATGGGATTTTTTTCTTATGATAGTCAGGTTATAGTCTGTCCAGGTTGACAGGAGTGCATGCACTAACACCAGTGCCTAGGGAACTGGCCACACCATTTCTACGTAATGGCTTAAAGAGGGACTATCCTTACTTGCCAGACCAGCATGTGTGGCCAAGTATACACAAGGATGCCAACTCTCTCAATCAGCTCTCTGTGTTTTTTTCCAGGGCCTAATCCCACTCCACTTGGGCTTCCCCATCAGCCAGCCAATGTCCTGAAGGTTTGCTCTGGGCTTAACCCAACCACTAATTCTCCATAAATGTGCCCAAACCCTCAACTATCAAGTTCACACCTGTACCTAACTATGACAAACTGTCTAGACAGTTCTATAAAAAAGAAACAGGAATGGCCAGTTGATACTTTTTAGGTTTTCAACATACTTAGCTAACAGAGAAATGATTATTAAAACTACACTGAACATGTGTTTCGCCTCTATTAAAATGGCTAACACCAACAAAACAAAGGACAGCAAATGCTGGTAAGGATGTAGGCAAAGAAAAACCCTTATACACTGCTGGTGAGAAAAAATTGGTGCAACTACTATGGAATTGGTATTAAAACTAAAATAGAATTACCATGTAGCATAGCTGTATCATGCCTGGCCAAATACACAAAGGACTCTCTGTACTGCCCCAACCATATTTATTGTTTCACTATTCACAATACAGTGGATGTCCATACTATATGTCCATCAGCAGATGAGTTAATAAAGAAAATTATATATGTATTCATATAGTGGAATTTTATTCAGCCATAAAGAAAAATGCAATCATGAAATTTACAGGAAAATGAATGTTACTGAAAATCTTTATGCTAAATTAAGTAAGGCAAATTCATTTTACATTCATGTGTGAGTATAGATCATGACCAAGATGAAGGCTATGAGAAAGTAAAAGATATCTTAAGAAGTAGGGATGTAAAGCAAACACAGATGTAAACAGAGTATATATGACATGAAAATCAAAGGGGTACTGATGGGAGAGAGCAGGGGAGAAGGAAGGGGAGTTGGGGAGAAGTAATAAGAGCAAAAAAGAAATACCACAATGAATACTTATAAATTCATTTGCTAATTTTTAAAAGTAATAAAAAGTGAGTATAAGTTCCTTCCCATCATTGATTCATTTACTAACATAGTGAAGAATAATGTTTGCTAGTATGCAGTCACTTTCCTGGTGAGACAGAATATATAGTGTTTAAACCAGAGATTTGCCACTAGAAGAGCAGCTGTGGGGCCCTACTTCTGTTTTATGCTGAATACAGAATAAACATGCACCAGGAAGGCCTCAGTCCTACTCTAAACCTAGAACAAATCCCAGTCCTCCTGCATCTGATGCATAACTTTCAACCAAACCTGCACAGATCAACCAAGCCACAATCTGGAAGAACTGTCTCTGCAAACTTCTATAATTCACAGGTTTCCAAGGGGCAGCATCAAGATTGGTCACATCAATTAGTTTAACATGAATAGGTTGTCAGGGACTGGATGTTTGTGTTTCCTGGAAATCCACATGGTGAAATTATGACCTATAAGTTTATGACTTTAGGAGATGAGGTAAAATAGGCCCAAGGGATGCTTCTGCCTTTATACTAAACAAGAACACAGAAAGAAGATCCTAACTATGAATGAGGAGATGAGCCTGGCCAGTCACTGAATCAACTGACACTTGATCTTAAACTCCAGAACATGAGACATAAGTTCTGCCATCTAGAAGCTACTCAGGTCATAGTAATTTTTTTGTAGCAGCCAAACAGACAAAAATGAGAGCTAATATATATATATATATATATATGCACACACACATAAGATATATATATATACATATACTTATGAGATCAGCTGACATAAAAGTACATCAATTTCAAAGATAAAGCCTTTCAAAATTAATTATTCCTTTTATTTTAAAATATTCTAGCAAGAGGTTTCCTAATGTTAAAAAAAATTTAAGGAAAAGCCACATGAGTAATAGAACTGCAACAGGCTATAGTTTGGGTACAATTCTCCACTTTGCCCATTTATTAATTATTTTTGCAGTTTAAATAATCATTTGCCCACACTGATGAACTTAGGTAATTTTCACAAAAAATGTAGAATTAGAAACAAGCTATTTATTAACTCAAGTTGCAAAATGAATCATGATCATTGCAGCATTTTAAAGAAGACAGAGAAGTAAATGGGAATAAGCCCAACACAAATGCATCATCTATAAATGTTAAAATTTCATTATTTGTTTATGTTTATCAAGCCTCACATCATTGTGCTGTATTTGTGACTTTCCATGTAGATTAGGGCCGTGCATACTGATCTGGGAGCTGATTTTATCATGAAACATTGTATGCAACCCCTCTCTGTGACAGTAATGTAAAATTGCATAGTCCTCCTTAGTAGTAGTCTCATATTTACGCCCCTGTCTTGGGATATTTATTTAGTTTCCAGGTTTATCTTTTCTTCCATTATAAATAACATTAAAGTGAATACTGTTGGCAGATGTGATGATAGGAGTCTGAAACCTCAGCATGTGAGAAGCCAAGGCAGGAAAAGCAGGAATTCAAGGCCAGCCTGTAGTTACATAGTACCTTGTGTCATTAACAACAGAACATGTTTTTATACATTTCTGTCAGTTTTCAAATCATTTCTTTAGTATAAATTCCTACAGGCGATCTTCCAATACAAAATGCATCTGCATATTTGAAAAGCTGAACCCTGGAAACCCTGGATTGGCAAGATCCACTTACATCTTTTATAACAACCTTCACATGGCATCTAATCAATACTCAGGGCTGATTTTGGGAGATTTCTACTCCACCACTTGTCTCTTATTATACACACAATATTGGCTCTACTTTCATTTTCAACAACATGGTAAGTCCTCTCATTCCATTTTCCCTATGATATGTGAGCAAATGGATGACTTCAGAAATATCTCGAATGGGAAGAAAAAAGTGAATGACTGTGACACAGTTCTTTTTCTCAGAAAAAATTAAAAATTCCTCTTGGCTTCAGTCTTAAGATTGTTTGTCATAATAGCTAACGCAAGCATAACCCTTGATGATACAATGCTATTAAATAGGGCTTGTTGGAAATGAGTCATTTTGTACATATTGGGAATTTTACGGCTAATTTAATGTCACCGAATTTAATTAACTGAAATTGTAATGTACACTTTTCTCAATCAGGGAACTTTCAGCACTGAGACAAAAATGCACAGCTCCTCTATGTAACACGATTGACTGGATTACTTTCTTGGGAGAGAAACTAAGGCACTAAGTTGTAGGTCCTCTAGTAAGAAAAAATGAAAAAAAAAAAACTATAAAGGCATGAAAGCTACCAGAAAGGAAAGAAAATTAACATAAAGAGTTATTTTCATGAGCGAAACCAAGTGTTTTGCAATTATTAATCGATGAGAGTCTGAAGGAGTCTCAGAACTGCAAATGCGGGAAGTGGGAAGTAGCTTGTGAGCCCCCCATGTGCACTCTCCAAACATCTGGAAATTCAAAGGCGTATGAAGCAAAAACCTTCATTTTAAGAAGGCAAAATCAGCAATAACATTTTAAATATTACAAACAAGCTGTGACTGTGAAGAAGGCATGGAACTTCTGAGATTCCTTGAAGAGTAATTATTCAGATGCCTCTTCATTGTCTAACCATTCATGCATATTTGGGGGACAATTAGAGTATCGAGAGGTGACGCTAGACCTTAAAATATTTTCTTCCAAAATACTTTTGGGCAGCTCATTTGTGATTTGTTCTTATGGCCTGTGTGTTATTTCTTTAAAGATTTGTGTAGAATTGTATATTTCAAAGTGCATGCTCAACAATCATATTTTTCTATGCAATGCCACTCAGAACAATTCCCAGTACACTTTGAACAATTGGTTTTTTGGTCTTCATTTCTCTTTATCATGTGAATATTCTGACAAAACCTTTTCACTCAACTGAAACTGACAAATATTTATGAATAACTCTTTGATGCAAGACTATGTTCAGAGCTGCAACTGAACCAACATAGAGACAGAAAGCAGAGGGGTGGTTGGGAGGTCCTGGAGAGGGCCAGTGAGAGGTGACCAAGGGGTATAAGCTCCAGAACTACATAATAGTGATTATTGAACAATACCATGAATGTGCAGATATGACACTATTGTATACTTTATAAATATCATGAGTTTCACTATATTGAAAAACTAACCAGAAAAAGCTAGTAGAGTCTGTGAAGGAGAAACCTAAGGTTGCTAGTTAGATCCAAGTGTCAACTGGACTGTTAACAGTTGAGTCACTCTAAAGATTTAGTTAGTTTAGGAAAAAACTAAGCAAGCCTATGAGAAATTATCTAATTGATGTGGGAAGATCCACCCCATGGTTTGAGGTACCATATCTTGGGGAGGTGGATAAGATGCAAGAAGAGTTGGTTTAATACTTTGGCATACTTTGGCATACTTTGGCAGATGGACATTTGGACATACTGGAGAGGGAGACAGAAAGAGAGAGACAGAGAGAGACAGAGAGACAGAGAGAGAGAGAGATTTTCCTTCAGCTCTTTATGTGGATGTGGTGTGACCAGTTCCCTTAGCTCCTGATGTTCATATGAACTTTCCTGCCATGCTAATGAAATGTAACCAAGATTTATAAGCAAGAATAAACCCTTTATTCCCCTAAGGTGCTTGGGTCCTACATTCATTCAGCCACAAGGAGCTGAAACTAACACTGTAAGTATTCTGCTTCAGAAGTTCATGTCATACAATTTAGATTACCCTTCCAGTCTCCCTACTGATTTTATGCAGCAAACTGTCTCTAATTTAATTTAATAAACATGTATTACTAATTCATTTGAAAGCAGTCACTGTACCAAAAGCTGCAGAATGCTGAGCCATGCAACTCGTGGTTCTTGCCTTCATGTAGTTTTCAACTTCGTAGTGAATAAAGATAGCTATATACCATGGAATATAAGACACAAGGTCATAAAAGTTAGACTGGAGAGATAAACATGGTGCTGAGAGAGCAAAGAGGATAGTTTGATGGTTGGGCAAAGTCTCGGGGATGCCAGAGCTTTGCTAGTTGGAGCTCATGGGTATGATTTTCCTGTCTCACAAAATAGGGAAGAGAATACAGAAGAAGGGATGATGAAAAAAAGTACAGAACCAGGAAAAGGAAGGTAGTTAGAGAATGGAGTGTATGTGCTTGGCTGATGGGAACATTTTATGAGACCAGTTAGGACAAGTGTCATAGTTAGGCACAGGTGTCAACTTGACTGTTGAGGGTTTGAGCTCTGGGCACAGTTGTAAAGAGTTGATGGTTGAGTTAAGCCCAGAGCAAACCTGAAGAAGATTGTCTAGCTGATGGGGAAGATCCAGCCCATGGTGGGTGGGAGTAGACCCTGGATAAATCACAGAGCTGGTTGAGAGAGTTGGCATCCTTTTGTTCACTTGGCCAGACATGCTGGTCTGGCAAGTAAGGATTGTCCATCTCTCAGCTGTTATGCAGTGATGGTGTGGCCAGTTCCCTCGGCCCTGGTGTTGGTGTGTGCTCTCCCATCAAGCTGGGCTGGAACTGTAACCAGACTGTCATAAGAAAGTCAACTCCTTGTTTCCTTAAGCTGTGTGATGGTCATTTATCAGCAATGTTGCAGGTGGACTGCAACAACAAGTAAAGGTTGAGGAGTTGTCAAAGTTGAAATTTGAAGGTGACTTAGAGGTAATAAATTAGAGGTAATTTATTACAACTCTTTGTTCACAGTGTGAATCTTCCCCTGCCAGCGTCTGTAAAGCTGTAGAACGTTTTCTTCTGATCCCTCTAGTAATGGAGACATTGCCATTTTCTAAATCAGTCTGAACTTCTGTTAGATGACTATAAATTTGACAATTCTTATGCTGATTAAAAAAAACCTGCCACCTTTACAGTTCTTACTATTTGTTTTAGTTCTGATTTTGTAATCTACACAAAATTGCATGGAATATTTTTTCCATATCAGTTTTTGTAATATTTGAGTATAGGTACACTTTCTCATTTTCTTTTGTTCAAGTCGATATACTTGGGTCTTGCTTCTTTTGTGACATGTTTTTGAGGGAAAATTAGGTCTTTTCTATCAAACCAAAGTATCACTATTTTGGATATAACTTCCATTTCATAAAGAAATTACTGAGAAGATCTTACCTCTTTTCATAAACATGACTTAAATAATATCCTTAACTCCTGCTAGGCTACTTATTTAAGGCTATGTGTTGCTTCTTACTCAACTGCAAAATATAGTGTGATACTCAGATTCAAACCAAGGAGGTGTAAGGATAGAAAATCCCCACCTCCCTGAGTGAGGCGTAAAAGATCCAATGGACTGCATTGTACATTCGGGTGCTTGCTATACATCCTTCTGGAGAAGTAAAAATTTGCTTTGTCAAGATATCCTGGTTTCTCAAGTGTCACTGAGGGTCTTCATTTCCAGCACTTTGTATGGTTCCTATAAATTCTGCTTGTTCGACTCTCTATAAATTCCTGCATCTTTGTTTTAGTGTATCAGCCAGTACTGATGTATTTCTCTAGGTTTGATGTGACTGGCATTATTCTGCTTCAAATAATAAGCTGAAGTTCTGTTCAGGGTTCCAGCAAACACTGTGCTCAACTGAGACACATTAGATCTGGGGTCAACTAAAACCTGCTCACTTTTTTTGTAAGTGTTAATAGTAAGCTACTTATTCCTAATTCATTACTCAATTTCTGAATATCTAAAGTCATCATTTAAGAATTTCATGGCAGCCAGGCATGGGGAGATTCACACTGCTAATACTAGCAGATGGAAGGCAGAAGCAAGAGGATTATGACTTCTGAATTTAAATCCCAAGTCTCATATAAAAACACCAGGTGGAAACAGCTGCGACTTCTGGCCCTGGTGGACGGAGCCTGGGAAATCCCAGAGTGAAGCAAAAAAGAGATAGAAGCAATCCAGGGTGATTTCCAAAGTCATTCTTGGTCCTACACAGGGATACACAGTGCCCTCTGACACACACACACACACACACACACATACACACACACACACACACACCAGTGTGCAAAATTAAATAAATATATAAAGTATAATTGGATTACTTATAAAAATGGAGTCAGGAAAAAACTGAAAAAGGAGAGTCTCAAAGAGAAGTGGATGATTTATGTCCCACCCTAAGGTTAGCTAGAATGAGACCCAGAAGTTAAGTTACAATAAATTTAAAGGAAGAAGCCAGTGTATTTCATAGTCCAGCAATCTGGGAAGCTGACACAGACAGTAAATCAAGCGTGTTTCTCTTCAAGGTGAAGGAATGACCTGGCTTCTGAAAGCATGAAGAATTTTCACATCCTTCTCTGGGCCTGGAGAAGACTTAGAGAATCCAAAGGATGTTCTGGCAAATGTATTTCTTTCAGGGGCATTCACTCATTTAATTCATTGTCAAAAATAACAATGAGGCATCTTAACTGCTTCTCAAATTCAATACCTAAAATCATAATGTTGGTCATTCCTGCTCTTAAAGTCATCATAAGGCTGTTCTGGTATTATAGGCGCTTGAAGTTAATGAATTGGTCACTTACTTTCTGCTCTTTCTACCACCCATCAGCCAAGCGGCCTTGCTTGCACCACCTGGGCTGCTGGTAACATTGGAGTATGGGGACACTTTATCGCACAGACACATGACATAAGACTACAGTAGCCAGAGGCCATGAACGTCTAGTAGAACCCCAACAAATGGATTTCAATATGCACTTGTCAAGCTCTTCAACAGTTTTTACTAAAGACTGTGCCTTTGGTTTCACAAGTGTACATGCGGCATTGTCGTCTCTTCTTCTAACTTTGTCTAATTACATTAGGAAAATTGAAAATCAAATTCTCAACCACTTTGCCTACTTTCCTATTTTTTCCATTTGCTCAAAAGCCAGCCCTAATCAATTGTAATAAAAAGAGAACACTAATTATATGCCTATATCAAGAATATTTACATACTTTGAAGTTAAATTAGGCATTGTAAAGACCTGCTGCCATTAACTTCTAATATAATAATAACTTCTAAAAGTCCATGAGAATTAGAAAGAATTCCATTGAAACAGAAGCAAAATTACCCTATATTATTACAGTCCTGGGGAGAGAACTTTAAACAAACAACAATATGCTGATTCTCTGTGTTTGAGTTGACATTGAAGAAGTTTAGAGTTTTGCTATTTTTACTGTTAATATCTAACAATTGTAATAAAGGGAAAATATAATTCCATCTAATCCACAGATCTACCCACTTTTTGTTATCCTGTTGCAGAGTAAAAATCACCATATACCCTGTTTTTGAGAAACGGCAACCCAGCTTGGCTAAGATGATGCCTTTGGAGAGCTATAGGACTTTGTTCTTCCTGATTCAATCACTTACCTGCTTGATGGTTCTGGTGGGATCATTTAATTTCCTTAACCTTAGTTTCCTAAACTGAAAATTGTGAATAATATGTATGAGTGCTTATCTCTTAGATATTATGATGATTAAATAGGATCATGTATGGTAAACTCCTGGCTCATAGAAGCAACTCGAGAGTCATTATTTCTAGACCTTAGGTGGTCATCTGGAAAAAAATCGTGTCCACATTATAAAAAGAACATTCGAAGTATTTATTTATTTTGGTTGCTTCAGGGATATAGCACTTGACTGCTGTAATTATAATTTTTTTATTATTTTTTCAATTGTGCATGTATGCATGTGTGTGTGTATACGTGTGTGTGTGTGTAGAACCACAGATGAATTCAGGAACCACCATGGACTGCCTCCACCTCCACCTTGTTTACTCTGCCCCAAGATTCACAGGCTCCACCCTACCAGGACCAGAAACACAGGTCACTCCTGCTTCTGCCTGGTGTCTATACGTGGGGTCTAGAATCAGAACTCAGGACCTTCCGCCTGCAAGGCAGAGGCTTAACCCCTGAGCCACCTCTCCAGCCTTGACTGATGTAATTATAAAATAAGCTATTGGCATATCCCAATACATGGATATG
Source organism: Typhlomys cinereus (assembly GCA_023101885.1). Taxonomy (NCBI): domain Eukaryota; kingdom Metazoa; phylum Chordata; class Mammalia; order Rodentia; family Platacanthomyidae; genus Typhlomys; species Typhlomys cinereus. Next base: position 9,465,877 of record JALPQD010000031.1, on the reverse strand, counting down.
TTGAACCAAAATACTTTACAAAAATAAATTAAAAATATGAAAATACTACTTCCTATTTATTGTTGCAATTTAAATTTTTGAATAATTACATCATTAATGAAGCTTTCTTCTTTGCAAAAAATAAGTTTAAAACTTCTGTTTTTGTGATTTTTGTAAGATAAAAGAAAAATGCTAATAGATCTCAGAATTTCCACAGAAAGCTTTCTCACAAAATCATACAATGTCAAAAAAATTTCTAAATACTTAATTTCTTTTTCACAATAGTGCTTCTATAATATTCAAAAAGAAGTGATTTATTCCCTTGCTCAATACTAAAACCTCACTTAATTAGATATCCTGGTATGTGCATGTATATACACGTATGTGTGCATATGTATGTGCATGTGTGTGTGTGTATGTGTTTGTGTGTGTGTTTTAGTATCTGGAGAAGAACCTGTCATTACAGAGAAAACTAAAAAATTTTCTTCTCATTTTTATCTTTGTTAGAATGCTGAAATATTAATGGTCACTTTTCATCCCAGAAAAGATAAGTGAATCTGGAGCATATGCCATTCCTGTAATAGAAAACTTTGGAAGTCATTTTTAGTCTGACAAGAGTTTGAAATATTGTTATATAGTTAACTCTGTGCAGTGTAAATTACTTTCAGGGACATTCTTCATCTCATTAAATATGTGTATTTTACACACACACACACACACACACACACACACACACACACACACAATGTTTGCTGCTCGCCAGGCGCCAGGTCCTATGTTAAGTGCTTTACAAAAAAAAAATTAGCACATTTAACCACAAAGCAGCATTAGAATGGTTTCATTCCCTTTTGACAGGTGAGCTAATTTAGACAGAGAAAAGTTAACTATATGCTAGGAAATTTATTCCAGCTCTTGAAGAATTTGGCCATATCTAGTTGACTATAGTGATTCTGGTTTTTTGTTTTTATTTTATTTTTTTAAAGGGTTAAGGAAGACTTTATTTAGAGGAGAGAAAGAATTTAACTCATAGACATGGATTCCTTGAAGGGCAAGAGAGTCATTTGATGAGCTGTGCCAAAATGTGTCGTTCTTGTGTCTGGGGAGAGCAACATGAGAGGATTAGAGGAGAGGAAGAAAATAGCTCATGGACTCCAGCTGTGGAATCCATGAGGGGCAAGAGAAAAGCCAGAAAAGAACTCATGAACTGCAGGCATGAAGTCCCATGAGGAGCAGGGGAGCCCATTCATTGACTTGGTTTTTGATGAGACTGGGTGTCTGGAATTTTCCGGTAAAGATAAAATAATCTCTAGATACATTTATCCACATGCATGGAAACTATTTGTTGCAGTATACTCAAAGTAAAGATAAGTGAGTTCATGAGTTCCTATGCTATGGCATTTTGGAACCCTGTTGGTTCCCTCAGGGGGTCGCTTGTGCTCATGCATATGTGACCATATGACATGTGGACCAAATTATACTCTTTGTTTGGAAAATTCTGTCACTTTAACCTGTTATTTTTTGTTATACGTGCAAGTAGACGTTCAAATTTCTTCTCAGATTCTAGTGAATTAATATCCTTGTATGGTATGTGCTCCTTGCCTTTGAGATCCCTGTTATGGAATAGGAATGTGTAGGAAAAGGATCTCACAGATTATTTCTGTCAGTTTCCAGAAGTAAGAATGTGCATTATATGAGAAGTGTCCCTCTGGACATCTGACTATCCAGGGTTTTATATTTTGAGGTTTATTATGAATGAATAACAGAAGTTTCTGAGGACTTTGCTAGAATAAGGTGATGAATTAATAATTGTTTGCTTACTGTTCTCTGCCTCTAGGTATTGGAAGGAGCTGATGAATGAAAATGACTGAAAGTAGCTCCTATAATGAGTGACTGGAGGAAGCAGGATTCAGAAGGATTGATACTTCATATAGAACACTATCTTCTCCACATAGAAATATGAAAACTAGATCAGTTGTTTCTAAAGTATCTGCACTTCTTGTTCTGGAAATATTCTTGATATATTGGAATTTTTTACATTGCTGTTAAAAAACAAATGAATGTGACAATATTTCACATGAATTATGAATCTTCTAGATATACAAGACTGACTCTTACATTTTATCATAGAAATAACAATTTATCCCTCTCATTAACATAACTGTTGTTATGAATAAATGATTCCTTAGTTATTTTATTACCTTTCAGTAAGTAATATATGAAATAGGTGAATGGAATAGATCTTTTGGAACATTTAGTCATGTGATGTATGAGACTAAAAATGAGATTTTCATTTAAGCTATAATGAGCTTGATCTTGTTACTTCAAGTCCAGAATCAAATGGGTAAATGAGTTTCATCAACTGGCTTGTAATTCATGTATTCAGGAAAATGGTTCAGCAGGTAAAGGCATTTGGTGAACAATCCTGACAGCCCCAGTTCAATCCTCAGAATCCAGAATTCATAGGAATTAACTCCACAAAGTTGTCCTCTGAGAGCTACACATGGTACACACACACACACACACACACACACACACACACACACACACACACTAAAATAGAATAAAACTTTTTAAAATAAATTTAATTAATTTTTTCCCAATCATACAAGCTCAATAAGTACTCCTGTCCTTTCTCTCCCTCCACCCTTCCCCAGTCCTCCTTGCACCATCCCCCTCTTTTCCCCTTCCTTTCATCCCCCTTCCCTCCCCTTCTCCCTCTTCCCCTTCCCATTCTTTGGAGCATCCTTTTAAGTGAATGCCAACTTCCCTCTGAGTCCTCCACTCTAGTGAGGTGTAAGGACTCAGTGGCATAGCTCAGAGCGCTTTCTTGGGCTCCCCTTTAGTATGGGAACACTATTATGACTGTTAACCCCTTGTGTCTAAGGATCCTAATGCCTGTGATCCATGATAGACTTAGGGAGATTGTTGACATGTCAGTCATTGTGTAGGTCATGCGAAGTCCGATTATGGCTACTGCAGCCCTAACTTGTGTGGAGTATCTTGCATATAGTTGGTGTTCCCCATCTTTAGGCTCTTACAGTCTTGCTGCCTCCTCTTCTGCAGGTTTCCCTGAGCTTTAGGATGTGGAGAGATTTGGCTGGTCAGATTCCAGATGATTAATGTAGGGTGTTTGGTGCTCTGAATTATGGTTTGTTGTTGTTTTCAGTTTTGCTGTTCTTGGACTGCCCTTGGCTCTATCCTGATTAGTACTGGAGGTCACCTCCTAACCAGAGATAAAAGGCTGTTTAAATGAAGATCTTACTATGAGTTATTCAAAAGTAGATAAGATAGGAGTAGGAGACCGCAGTGAGGGGGAGTCAGTGTCCCATTTATAGGATGGTTACCATCTATCTTCCAGTCTCTATACCCTCCCTGATTGATGAGATCAAACCTCCTCAGTTGCAAGTGACCAGGAAGGGAAGTGAGAGTAAACTTCACCAGATGTCTCATTACTTACTTACAATACTTGATGGTGACCTATTTTCTCTACTGAAGCATGTGCCCCTCTCTCCCTATTTCTGGGGAGGGGGACCCTCCTACCCCTTCTCTCCTGTTTATGATCTTTCCAATTACTGTAGGTATTACAGAGATTTATCTTTGAATATGTCATTAAGTGGGTTTGGTACTAGGATCCACCTTTTAGGGAGTACATACAGTGTTTAATCTTCTGTGCCTGGGATACTTCACTCAATACAGTTTTTTTCTAATTCCATCTATTTCCCAGCAAATTTCATTAATTCATCATTTTTGATGGCTGAGTAGTATTCCATTGTATAAATGTACCACATTTTCCTCATCTACTCATCAACTATTGGGCATTTGGGTTGATTCCATGACTTTGCTATTGTAAATAGTGCTGTATAAACATGGTTGTGCTTGTGTCATTGTAGTGAATTTATGCTTTATGGGGGATTATTCCCAGAAGTGGTATAGCAGGGACATATGGCATTTCAGTCTTTAACTTTTTAAAAAATCACCAGATGGCTCGCCAGAGTGGTTGTATAAGCCTGCATTCCCACCAGCATGTAGGAGAGGTTCCTTCTCGCCGCATCCTATCCAGCATTTGGTGTTTGTATTGTGGATTTTTGCCACCCTGACCCGGGTGAGATGATATCTCAGGGAGGTTTTGATTTGCATTTCCCTGATGGCTAAGGATGCAGAGCATTTTTTAAAGTATTTGTTAGACATTTCAATTTCGTTCCAGGAAAAGTTTCTTTTGAGTTTTGAGGTCCATTTTTTTTTTTTTTGACCTTGATTCTATTTTATTTATTTGTTTATTTTTTATTTATTTATTTATTTTTTATTTCCACTCATACAAACTTAACAGGTACACCAGTCCCCTCCCTCCCTCCAACCTCCCACTGCCCTGTGCCCCCCTCCCCTCTCCCTTCCCTCCCCATACCCCAGTGTTTCCCCCTCCCATCCCCCGAGCATCCTTTAATGTGCATGTTGAGGTCCATTTTTTAATTGGACCATTTATCTCCTTGCTCTGCTCTGGCGCTGGGGAAGCCCACTAGGCTATGCTCCAGGTCCCAGGTAATCTGTGCATCACACTAGACATTCTGCCTTGTTCCCCGGACCGGGTCGGACTCCTTGCTCCTCAGGTAAGACTCTTAGATCACAACCCGGGCCCCAGCTCACCTGCACACGCCACCAGCAGCCAGAGCAGCTGCTCTGGCACTGGGGAAGGCCTGTAGGCCACACCAGAATAAAACTTAAAATAAGTAAACTACTGTACAAATAAACTCCTATGCTTTGGATAAGGGTATTAATTAGGACTTCACTATATATTACTAAATACAAACATAGTTTTCTGTCTGGTAACTCTAACTTTTTTAAAGAATGCCAGAGAACAGAGGTAGACTCAAGTGTATTTGACAGAAAGTTTCATTTCCTTCATAACTTTCTCTGTTCTTTTTCGATATAGGATGACTCATTTTACACAGCTTCATCTAGTTTGTGCCCTGATTGCATATGGAGTAGTCAAGATAGATTTCATGATGGAGAAAATTGTATTTTAGAAGAATATGGAACCCGAGTTCACTGCAGATATGAGTGAATTCATTCTCAGTCCAGTTAAACTGCATGGATCCAACTATTATTTTTCTAATCTGCTACTTTATCTGTTTAGATTCTGAACACTGTAAACCAAATGGGAAGAGTGCAGTAACAGAGTCCAAATTCAGTTAGGTTAATCCCTCCTCAGCACAGGGATTCTCAAAGTGTGAGAGTGTTTTGATCGGGTTATGGATCAATCTAAGGGAAGGATGTTCTTCCTCTGTCTCCCCCACCCCAGGTAAGTGCTGCAAAATTTCTGCAGATAGTAAATTTGTATTCAGTTAACTTCCTTCTCAAATGAATTCTTAGATTTTGTGTTCATAAACTAAAATCTTATCTGTGAAAAAATCAGCCTGTCTGTCACAGATTGTTTGGCAAAGTATGGGGTTTTTACTGAGGATGGATGTGAGTGACAGTTGCTTTATGCAGGCAGTATCAATTCTGGCTTGCATTAATGTGATTTTCAATCACTACTGTCTTTTCTTAAAATATAAACTGTGATTAATATCATCATCATCCATTTATTTCATGTAAGATTATGTGGTTAACCTTATGATTGCAGTGATGCAAGTGTGAACTAATAACAATGTGGCCATTTTTGTAACCAAATTTTAAAGGTATTTCTAATCAGAATTGTCTGCCCCCTGTTGTTAAAAGGATATTATATATATATATATATATATATATATATATATATACACACACACACACAAACACAAACTTTCTCCTATTTTCTTATATATTTACACTTAACCATTAACTACTAAATCATTCTAGTAGCAGAGACTGAGTTGGGCTAAAGAGAGATTTACTCAGTCAGGTAGATTGTTCTGACTTTATGTTGTTGGATTTTGTTCAGTTCATATGGACTCTGATTAAAGAAACAATCAGGCAAATCTTTTTCAGAGATTGTTAAGAATAAATGACCCCATCCTAGATATTAGGGATAGTAATATTATAAGCTATAAAAATGTTGGAGATTGGATTGGCTAGAAGGCTCAGAGGTTAAAGTTTTTGTCTCAAAAACCAAAGAACATGAGTTTGGATACCAGCTCTCATAAGAAAATACCAGGCAGAAATGTAGATGGCTTGTACTTCTGGCTCTAGAAGGCAGAACTTGAGAAACCCCAGAGAACAAAAAACAGGTAGAGCAATCCAGGGTGATCCCTGATGTTACCCCTGGGCCTTCACAGGCACATGCAGTGCCTCGTTCTATATGCCCCCCACACTTATATCCATATATGCCAAAAAAAAAGGTTGGGGAATAAAATGTCTAGAGTCGCTTGCTGAATACTTAGATTTTAGACTTAACTCCTTATACTTTTCTAGCCACCACCTCTGTAACACTATTTAAATTTTTTATATTCTACATTATATAATATGTTCTGTTTTATTTTATGTGGCATTAAATTATATAATTTAATATTGCATAAAATAAAGTAGAAAATTCAGTTTTGTAAGGGTCCAAAGCCACATTTCAAGGGCTCTGCAGCTTTATGTAACTCGTTACTTCTGATTAGACAAAACAGACAAAGAACAGTTCCATCAACAGGGAAAATACTACTAGAAACACTGGATTAGACTACAAAACATTTGACTATAAAACAAATTTTATTCAAGATGCAGCAGTCGCAGCTGACAGAATAATACATAGTACTCCAAAACTTTTCAATATGAAGGAGTAAGAGGAAAACAGACTAATACTTAATCCAAAATAAATAATGGAACCAACTAAATGGAGAGATTGACATCCAAGTTGACAAACTTAGAGAAAGAATGTCTTGTATAACATGTGCCTAACCATTTGCTTAAAACAATGTCACATATTAGTTGAAGTACAATTGGGAGACCACTTTTATTTAAAGCACGAAAAGCTATCATGCTTTCTATAAGAATTAAGCTTCTGAAATGTGTGTGTTAAGACAAGACCTATCCCTTTTCAATTTTGGGCCACCTGCTTTCTATATTCTACAAACAGGCATTGGGATTAATTGGTGGCTAGTGTTGCAAGGTGCGTGCAACTTTGGGCCTTATCTACACAGATGTGCATCAGAGCTGGAACACTTCCCAATTAAGGACATCTCCCATGAAAAGCCCCACTTTCTTTTTTGTTTTTAATTTCTCCCCCCACTCTTTTTTTATACATTTATTATTATTATTTCCTCTCATACAAACTTAATAGGTACATCAGTTCCCTCCTTCCCTCCTCTTCCCCCCCCCCACCCGAACCTCCTGCTCCCCATCCCTCCCTCCCCATCCCCCAGTGCTTTCCCCCCAATCCCCGGAGAATCCTTTAATTTGCATGCCAGACTCTCCTCTGGGCCCTCCTCTCCGATGACGTACAAGGACCCAGTGGCCTTTCCCTGAACCCTTAAGCATAGGAACACTACTGTGGCTGTCAATCCCTTCCCTCCAAGGACCTTGGTGTCTTTAGCAGATGCTAGACTTTGTGAGGTCAATAGTGTGTTGGACACTGCGCAGGGCATGCAAAGTCCAATTATGATTGCTTCAGCCCTAACTTGTGTGGAGTATCTTGCAAATCATTGCTCCTCCCATCCTTTTGCTCTTACAATCTTACCGCCCCCTCTTCCGCAAATGTCCCTGAGCTTCAGGATGGGGAGAGATTAGTCTGGCCTAGCTCTAGGTGGTTAAGTTCACAGACGTTCTTTCCTGATCATTTACAACTAAGGGGGTATGATCTCACCAGAAGGGGAGGGCATATAGTCTGGCAGATAAAAAGTAACCATTTTGCAAATGGGTGATTAACCCCTCCCTCACTGACGTTTCCTACTTTTATTACATCTACCCTTGAATGTGCTCTTATAACAAGACTCCAGTTTAACAGCTTTTTGTCTCTGGCCAGGGGGTGACATACAATGCCCGTCAGGATGGAGTGAAGGGCATTGCAGGAGCAGCAAAACTGCAAAAGAAAATCAACAAACCCCCCTCTTTTTTTAACCATTTTGGAAAATCCCCACTTTCAAAGATAGTGTCTTGAAGATACAAGCTAAATTCCTTGGTCTCCTTTGCTTCTGACACTTAAGCACTCCACTAGAGCAGATAAACAAATCCACACCAGAAGCCGGTAGCCTAAGGAAAACAGACTCCACGTGGGATGCTGGTTGTCACGGTGTGGATGGCAGCATGGGCGTCTAGTTTGGCAGTGACAGTCACACAGTATGGCAAAGCAGATGCCTCCTGCTAGAGGGGTCATGATGCTGACTCTACAGCCACTTCAGCCGGCTCCTGACATGTACTCCTGAATATTGAAGGAGTGGCCACAGTTTTCTCATTGGACAGTTCTAGTTCAATTTCTGGAAATTAACCTGAGTTCAATTCCTGGAAATTAACCCCCCTTTTTTTCTTAGTCACCCCCCTATTTTTATGCAAGCTAGTTAATAAATTTTTTTTTTAAATCCCTGCATTTCAAATTTCGACTTAGGGTGTCAGTGAGGAAGAAAGAAGCCATTATAGTTGTCCATCCTGAAGCTGAGATGCTATTGTTCTGCCACCCCCAAATCCAATCTTCTACCAAATCATCACAGTTTTATTTCTGAAATATCTTACCCATTCCTTTTTCCTCATTTCACAGGGCATTTGTTCAGTAAAAATACATTTCTAGTAGTTATTTCTCATTTACATGACTGATTGCTTCATCTTACCCCCTGTGCTGGTATCTGCCAATGTTTACTCTGTTCAGAGAACTTAGAAGACCCCAACTTTCCCCTGTTCGTTGAATAGTCCCTATTTTATACTTTATGCCACGGCCTACGGTTGTTTTTAAAGCTTGTCTTCTGTTTCATGATAATTGTGTGCTTATTTATTTGATTTGTCTGCTTGGCACGAGTTATATCTAGAATACTTGTACCAGAGCCTGGTTTATAACAGGCATCCAATCCATATTTGTAGCAAGAACAATGATTTTAAAATTATTTTTGCATATTTATCTCCTTATTGTATACATGGACATTAGGATATATATATGGTCTATATAATGGAATTAACAATGGCTTCTGGAGCGCATTAATGGGATGTATACATGGAGTTTGTGGAAGATAATAGCAACCATAACATTTAATTCTCTCAGAATAGACACTGGGGCTGTAAACAAGGGCTTGGGGATTTTTCAGATGGCTTATGTCTTCCATGCTACAAAGAACATAAGTGAGTTATGGTCTCAGCTGCTGAACCTTGCAGCCTTCCCTTACCTGTGCTGAGGATAACTTCTCATGGGCTGCTTCTAGAAAACATATGGGTACAGAAAGGATAGGTTGGGAAAGCCCCTTCCTTAGAAATTGGGCATTGGGTCCTATGGATGTGACTTAGATATGAGGCATCTCAGGCAACTTTGCCAAGACTCACAACTGCAGAACAGTCTAAGATACTTCTGTCAATCATTGACATCAGAATCTGTTGCATGCCTAAGCCTCAGCAAAATTTCTTCTTATTTTTTCTTAAGCATGTCCTTAAATAAATCTCTTTTTAAAAATATATTTTATATTTTAAAGTGGAGGTCAGAATACAACTTCCAAAAGCTAGTTCTCCTCTTCTACCATGTGGGCTTCTAGGGATCCAACTCAGATCACCAGGCTTGGGAGTGAAGCCTTACCCACTGAGCTATCTCATGGGCCTTTTAATACATTTTGGACACATTTAATCCCGTTGTGGCTTCTGCTTATGGGAGAACTCAGACCAATACAAGGTGAGGCCATGAGAATAGGTTAGTCATTTGGAGAGAGCCATGGAATGAAAAGAAGTCAGAAGGAGAGAGAGAAGCTTACAGATCATTGCTATTTAGGGGATGGAGAAGAAAATCTCACAAGAGTCAGTTTGAGGTCTGGGTAAAGTAAAGCAACTGTAAAACTCTTTTTAAGTAGAAAGGAAGCTAAGAAGTCTGGACACTGGCAGGCAACTCTAGGGATGTGGCTTTCATGTAATTTATGCTGAGGTGAACTTTCAGTGATTTACATTCCTGTAACTAACTCCAGTAAATTCATTGGCTCACCAGTTAAACTTAGGTGGAGTTGCTGTTTGTACTCCATCTGAAGTGGACAGACATTTTGTTTGCATCTCTTTAGGAAGTAAGAAGCAATAGCAGCAGTTTCAAGCTGAATGCCACCAGACCTGAAGAAAAAAGTTAATTTTGTGAACATCACCCATTGTTTTAATTCTAATACTTTAAATGCAATATTCCAACTATAATCAATGTTGTAATTGGATCTGACAATGCCAACTCAAGAAAATTAGTCCATATGACTTTTACGTATCATTAGGCAAATTAATATTTCCAGTTCTGTAATATTCTGGGTTCCATATTGAATACATACAATTAATTAAAATAAGTTAATTAAAATGAACTCAATCTTGAAAGACCGACTTATACTTCATTATCTGAATTACTTGTAGGCCAACCAAGTTAGCTTTCTATTACTATAGTAAATACCCAAGCTAGAAAATCTATTTTAGATCATAGTTTTGGAATTTCTAGTTTATAACTGATTGGTCCTGCTGCTTTCAGCCTTGGAATTTGGGAATCACATCACATCATGTCACAATGCAACAACACAATGGAAGAGATCTGCTCACCTGACAGCTAGGATGCATTTGTGTGACTTTTCCTGGGGATACAAGAATGTGAACAAACATGGACCCACTCCAGAGAGGACATCAATAGCAAATTGAGATAATGACTCCATCACAGTCCAATTTGGTGAGCCAATGAATTTATTGGGTTTAATTACAAAGCATTAATCACTGAAAGGTTGTTGCATCACCAAAACCCTCACTCAATGTCATGAGAGAGTTATCTCTTAGAGCCTCCTGTGTTTAATACTTAGCTGTTGTCATTGTCTGAAAAGGTCATGGCACCTGTAGAGGTGGAGCCTTGTTGGAGAAAGGCATGTCACAGGGGGTGGGTCTTGAGGTGGGAATCCCCACACTGCTTCCACTAATAGTCTGCTCTATCAGTCTCCATGATGGACGTGGCTTAACCACATGGCTTAACTTCTGTTGCCTGTTGTGCCTTTTCCACCATAATGGACTGCATATCCCTTCTGGAACAGTAAGCCAAACAAATCTCCTTCTCCCTTAGACTGGCTGTTTGAATGTCTCACAGCAGCAGAATGAGTAACTGAGATACCTAGCAAAGTGACATGAAAACTACATTCTTGGAGCTCTGAGGGACAGAATCTCTTCTCCACAGTAGCTGTTTATCTTGGAGAGGGAGGGGCCTTGTGCATCCTGACATTTTACTTTCTGAATGGCTGTGTTTGTGTGTGTTTATCACTTCGGGGAATCATCCTCCATTGTTTCTCTCTCCATTTTGTTCCATCACCAGGGCAGGAAGCACAAGCCACCACCAGTTCTGCCTGGCATTTCTACATGGGATGTGGGATTCAAACTCAGGACCTTCTGCTTGTGAGGCAGAATCTTAACCTCTGAGCTGTCTCTCCAGCCAATCCAACTATTTTTAAAAATATCCCTTCCACTCTGTTCACAGTGCTGCTACTTTGAGCTTTCATGACTGTCTTTCCAACTGAACAGATCTCTCTGCTGTTTTTTCATTGTTTCTAAAAGAACTATCAGTATCAAAGTTTGATGATACATTCTCATCACCTAAAACTATTTCATTGGTTCCGGTAGTGCTCTTTTTCTTAATCTAGGAGCTAGTTACACAGTTTTGTTTGTTTTGTGAAAATTCACTGAGGAGTTAGCTTATGAACAGTGTTCCTTTGTATGTGTATGAATTAAATTAAAATGTTAAATTTTATAATCTCCTCATGGCCTTGATATTCTTGATATTTAAAGCCCTTTGTGGGGGCTGGAGAGGTGGCTCAGGAGTTAAGCCTCTGCTTTGCAGGCGGAAGGTCCTGAGTTCGGATCCCAGATCCCACTTATAGACTCCAGGTGGAAGTGGGGGCGGCCTGGGCTTCTGGTCCTGGTAGGGTGGAGCCTGTGAATCCCGGGGCAGAGTAAACAAGAAGGAGGTGGAGGTGTCCATGGTGGTTCTGGAATTCGTCCGTCGTTCTACACACACACAGACACACACACGCGCGCCCACATACATACACACACGCACAATTGAATAAATTAAAAAAAATCTTTAAAAAAAATAAAGCCCTTTGTGGTTCTTTTCTTCTCTTTTCATATTCCTGTCTTTACTCTAATCGACCCAGGCTTAATTACTTGTTTTTTTTTTTGCAAACAAACTGTATTTTCTTGGGTTGTTAGCCTTTCTTCTGACTGCAAAGCCCTTTGCCATTTGTTGGACTTTTTATATTATTCATCATCTAAAAATAAATCCAAATGACATTGTTTAGTTCAACTTTTTATTTTTAAGGCATTTTTAAAATTTTACTTGTGTATTCAAAACAATGTTGACAAAATACATTCTCCATTGTTGTGCCTGGTTTTTACTTGACTTTTCCATCAGATGGATATTCCTCTGTGTCCAATACCATGCTGAATGTTTCTTCTCTAATGGCTAACACTGTGTTCAGAATATTAGTGTTGCCGTGTGCTACATCATACTTTATTACTTGTGATAGACCATATGCAGGGTGGTGGTCCCATCAGATTACATGGCCTAATTATGTAATAGCCACCTTGCCTAACATGAACAAAGCCTTGGATATGATCTCTTTTACACACACACACACACACACACACACACACATGCATGCATACATGCACACACAGAAGGAGGTGGGAGAGAGTGGTATAGGAGACAGAGGAGAGAAGCAATGATTCACATCACAAAGCAATATATACAATGGCCCTTAAAACTGAAAGTAAGTAGCATTCTTTCTGGAAAGAAAGAATAAAGACTAACTAGGATAGCATAATGTATCTGTGAAGTAATGCATGAAGTGTTTGGTGACAGTGAATGGAATAACCCTTCGAGATTATAAAAATGGTAAAACAGAAAAGTCAGGTAAGAAAAGGAGGATCAAAGAGATAATAAACTACATTTTGGACTTATTTAGTCTGAGATTGGTGCAAAACACCAAATAGGACTATTTAGAAGTGGTTAGCATTCTGGACTACATTTCAAGAAAGAAATACAAGATACAGATATTTCTAGCATGAGTAAGTCAATAAAGCTGACCAGAAAGAGAATATGTAGAAAGAAAAGAAGATAAAAAGAGGAAATAAGACCAAAATAGGAAACTTGATAGGTATTCAGAAATAGGATGGCACTCAGAGAATTGGAGAATCTTAGGAGAAAAAGGAAGAAAATAAAATTGAACACCAGAAGGTTCTTGACAGTGACAGATATTAGAGATGAGATGCCAAGACTCAGACTATTACATTTGATTTTTAGGTGCTAATGATGATCCTTAAGACTGTTATTTCAGAAAAGTGCTCAAGACTAAATACAGTACTCAGGGTTGAAGAAACAGTGGGGAAGAGAAGAGGGAAGATGTAAGGATCCAGAATGCTCAATTTGGACAGTGTAAGAAGACAGAAAGTGTAAAAGACCAAATGAGCCTTTGTTTTCAGATGATAAGCCTGAAAATTTTGTTCTAGATGTGAAGTTTCCATTTACACCAGAGGTAGGCAGTACCAGAGATAGAAAGGAAATTATTGGTCAGTGGTGAAGACCTAAGAACAGACAGAAAATCAAGGGATTGAGGGTGCACAGATCAGGGGCACACAAAAGTGAAAGGAAGAATGACTGAGGAATATGTAAACTTCAAAGACTTTAAGAATGGAAGTTGGAAGAACCCACATTGGAAGACTTCAATTTCCCTTATTGGAAAATGAAGTAATGGTAAATACAAAGCTTAATGCTGAGATAAGAAAGCTACAGATGCAATATAATGGACATATAGGAAAATGTATTGCCTATGCATATCATCTATATCGGAGATGCAGCTTGTATATGCCTAAATAATTGATCTATGTTCATTAAAAATCCTATCACTCAAAAATAAGCACTTTAGGAGAAATTGTAATAGGTAAAACCAAAACAACTGGTATCTAGACATGGAGCAGAAATGTGAACTAATCTGCTGATGGGTTGTGAGTCCAACTGACTAGAGGAATAAATGTGCTTTTGCCAAATGAAAATAGGAGGGGAATTGGGCTTAGGGGAGAAGATGATATGTATGGCTTTAGGGATTGTGTCTATGTGCGTAGTTAGGCCTGATATAAAACAACATAAAATTGTTTTATATAAAATTCCCATAGCCTCATGTGCATCATATTTTGATAGTACATTGCCATGACCAAATTGAAAAATATTACACAGAGATGAAGGAATTGGACATGCTTAGAGATGAAGGGGAAAGAAGGCAAGGAAAAAGACCAGGTGCTATGAGTCATAAAGATTTTGGGAAGAAAGAGAAGAAGGAATATACCAATTCTGTGAATAGCTAAAAGACTGTCTCTTGAGGTTTCCTTTTAACTAGTGGCCCAGCTATAACACTTAGATTTGAAATGGACCATTCTCTAGTTTCACAAATCATTGTTCAATTTTTCCTATGAAGGAAAAGACCATCCCCATGCCTTACCTTAATGGTCCCATTAGATTATATGTCCTTAAAAGAGTTGAGTCTGTAGGAGTCAAAAATCCAAACAAAACTCCAGCTTGTTTCTAGAGCCTTTGTAAAATGTGCCTTTACTGACATTGTCTTGGGCTTGCCACATTGGATTTATCTCATCATTTTTCAGGAGACGATTTTTGTAGGCTTTTGGGATAAGATGATATTCCTTTTCAAACAGTACATCTTGCTAGTGTGCATAGAAAAAATATTGTTGATAGTAGTGCTCTCTGAGATTCTCTCTCTTTTTTTTTTACTAAGAGGTAGAGTCAATCGGAGAGAATGAATAACATTCTAAGACCAATATTCTTAAGGGAGATTTTTAAAAAATTCTTGATCTCTATTTTTTAGTGGAAACTCCTAATTTCCTTGTAATTAATACAAAACAAGCTATCCAGAGAAATTAAACATTTTTGCGTGTGAATTAATCTGGGGTCCTTTTTTAGGACCTTAGGAAGGACTTATCCCTTGGTTTTGTCAGTGACTGAGAGATGAGATAATAAATAACATCACCCTGAAATGTTCTTGAATTTACAGAATACTAGAGGTAAATAAACAATAATTCTTTTGGATATAACAAAAATATGTAGACACATGGCTGTTGGATGTGTCATCAATAATATCACAAGCTATGGAAGCATCATTTTAATATTTTGTTCCACACATTAATACTGCTAAAATTAAATTCCCTATCAGCCTTATCTCAAAGTATTCTTATAACCACTTAGAAATAGCTTTCTTCCTCTGAAACGTTTTTCTGCCTCTCAGTCATGCATAAGAGAAAATTATTCTGCATCTCATCCAAGCTTTAAAAAATA
Source organism: Typhlomys cinereus (assembly GCA_023101885.1). NCBI lineage: Eukaryota > Metazoa > Chordata > Mammalia > Rodentia > Platacanthomyidae > Typhlomys > Typhlomys cinereus. The sequence goes on along the minus strand of JALPQD010000031.1, from coordinate 9,450,477 downwards.
TGCTCAGTTTTAAGTGTACACTAAAACGGTGCCAAGAAACTTAAAATAGAAGCCTTGGGGCAGAGAAATTGTTTTGCTCAGTAAGTTTAAATGTAGTGTTAGAGTTTAACATAAACCAAATTGACCATCAAGCCTATTTTTCAATCTCCAAGTTGAAAACTTTGAAGAGATGGGGAAAAAGGAAGAAGAAGATAACAGCTTCAGGAAGCTTCTGCTGTTCCTGTGTCTGCTAGAAACTTCCAAACATATATCCTAAGCATGTGGGTGAGCAGTGTTGCTAGGGATTGTTGGCTCAAATTCATTTATTTAAAAAATATTTTTTGGCTACATTTACTAAACAAAAAATACTTTAGCTGCTACTATGTGCATAATATTGCATATATATATAGTTGGAGGCTAAGTTGATGAGGTCTACTTTTGTGTTTTACAAAATATCAGGAGAAAGAATTTATGGGTACTAGGGGTTGAATAGGAAAGGGAGACTTAGAAAGAACATGATTGAAGAAGTCATACCAACTGTCCCGTGCAAGTAAAGTCTGCTACACCATGACCAGTTGTTCTCACTAGAATGATCTTTAATGGTCCTGATTTCATTTCCAAACTTTCTACCTCTGCTAGGATGAAAAAAAATTGCAGAGTGCTTATCAGTATTAAGAAGTCATTTCCCAGGCAGTCAGCCTCAAGGAAGTTCAAAATAATCCTGTTTATCCCCTAGCTATGGTAGACTAGGGGAGCTATTCTTTATCTATTGATGATCTGTTGGCTGCTAGTTAATCCTATATATCTTTGAGGTGTGTATAGAAAGTTTGATGCTGAATTATTTTATTCTTCCAATGTTTAAACTTACCTCTTTAGAAGAGCTACCTCTTGTCTTCTTAGTCTACCAACAATGAAAATGGATATTTGCACCAGGATTCAGAAAGGAAAGACCTTTTGAACCAGAGTTAAAAATAAATTCACTCTGAGCTTTTAAATAAAGCACTTTACAACATGGTAAAGAATGAAAGCAGTTTCTTCCAGCTCTTTTTCCTTTTGCTGTGTATCTCATAAGCCTACACTTTTCTAAAAAAATTCTCTTGGATATCATCTCTGGGTATCTCAAAATTCTTGAAGTTCAATGCTTTGGAAATGAACTCCATACACTTCTCAAACTAGAGTCCCCTTCATTGATAAATAAATATCTTAGATAATGATTAACTCTCCTACTGACTCTTTTTTTATTTTTGGCTTTTTTTAAAATTTTTTTATTATTATTATCATTTATTCAACTGTGTGCATATGCGTGTGTATGTGCGTGCGCGTATCTGTGTGTGTGTGTTTCTGTGTATGTGTAGAACCACGACGAATTCGCGAACCACCATGGCCGCCTCCACCTCCTTCTGCCCCGGGATTCACAGGCTCCGCCCTACCAGGACCAGAAGCGCAGGCCGCCCCCCCTTCCGCCTGGCGTCTATACGTGGGATCTGGGATCCGAACTCAGGACCTTCCGCCTGCAAGGCGGAGGCTTAACCCCTGAGCCACCTCTCCAGCCCCTTTTGGCATTTTTTTTAATTTATTTTTTCCACTCATACAAACTCCCTCCCTCCACCCCTTCCTGGATTCCCTTATTCCCTCCTCCCTTTCCTCCTTCGTTTCCCCCCTCCCTCCCTTTCTCCCAGTGACCCCCCCCCCATTCCTGGAGCATCCTTTAGTGTGCATGTTAAACTTCCCTCTGGGTCCTCCTCTCTGTTGAGGTGTAAGGACTCAGTTTTCTTTTTGCCCCATTTTAAATTTCACTTTCTCTCTTGTGCCTTTCTGACTTTTCTCATGTGAAGTCAGGTGTTTCCATAGTTTTCTATGATGTCTGCTGATTTATTTGTATACCATATCATGATTCTGAACCTCTTAGAAACAACCTTTCTACTTTGGACATCATGTCATGACCCTTAGCCTCTGAAGAACAATGACTCCATCTTGTCCCTTCAGCAGTTACAGTAACCTATGGCATAAGATGACACTCAAAATATTGGTTGGATGAATATAAATATCTACATTAGCATCTTTCAATCTTTTATCTTAATGGACAGGATTGTTACGTGCAGGATATTTTGATTTTCTGAGTAGTGAATGATGTTAATAAGTTGCTTGGGCATTAACCTTTCAATCACCTTAATTTAATTCTTGTATGAAATTTATAAGAAATGTTATTAGTTTCAAAAATAATAATAGTATAAACATATGTATGCTTTTCTTCAAGTTATTTTTTCCTCCTCTAAGACTCCACTTTTCCTCCCCCCAAGATTCTATTTTGAGGTTTGCCTCAAAGGAAGAGTTGAAAACAATAAGGGATTTCTGATTTCAAAAGAAAAAGATCTCAGGCAGAATAGACACTGTCTTCAACTGAAGAGATAATATCTATTTAGAAGAGTCCTGAGTCCTGAGTCCATGTGACTGTAAGAGCTAGACATAAGATTATGGATAAAAGTCATTAAGAAATATTGAGTCATCTGAGTGTCTGTATTTTCTATGTATTACATTTCAGATGTATGAACTTTAAGTTTAAATAAAATATCCATGCCATCCTAAATCTGGATACTGATAAAATTTTTCCAAATAAAAGTTTTTTTTTTTATTGTTTATTCAATTGTGTGTGTATGCGCGCGTGTGTGTGTGTGTGTGTGTGTGTGTGTGTGTGTGTGTGTGTGTGTAGAACCACGGGCGAATTCGGGAGCCACCATGGACCACCTCCACCTCGTTGTTTACTCTGCCCTGGGATTCACAGGCTTTGCCCTACCAGGACTAGAAACACAGGCCACCCCCTCTTCTGCCCGGTGTCTATACGTGAGGTCTAGGATCCAAACTCAGGACCTTTTGCCTGCAAGGCAGAGGCTTGACCCCTGAGCCACCTCTCCAGACCCAGAAGTTTTATTTTTCCAAAATAAAACAAGCCACATCAGGCATGTTGGTGCATGCTTATAATCCCAGCTATTTTGGGATGCCAAGGTAGGAGAATGGCGCTTTTGAAGTCAACCTGGGCTATATAGCAAGTTCCTGTCGAAGGAAGGAAGGAAAGAGAGAAGGAAGGAATGGAAGAATAGAAAGAAAAAAGATAAAGAAGCAATAAAGAGCAAAACTACTTTCTAGTATGACTATCACTTCATAAAATAAAATATAATTTTCCAAACACTAATAGAAGAGATAAAAAGAATATATCTTGGGGGTAAAATTGTGGCAACCTTAAAAAACACACACACTCATTACATTTGATCCTCTTATTTACTTATTAAATATTAATATTTCACTTAAAGCCAGCAGATCAACACTTGAGCACCAGTGCCTTAAGACCCAAATAAAACTGATATGAAACAATAACAGGTCAGTATGTACATATATGTCGAATGTGTATATTAAATTCGAACACTTACATGGGTCTATAGTGACACTTTCTTACCCAAAATAAGTAGCAACTAATAGACAGTCATGATGCTTTGGTGTAGTTTCTGTAATTAGAATTATCTCTTTTAAAAGTTCCTTGATCTTAATGTATTTTCTGTGTCATGCTTTTCTTTTAATCTTTAGTACAAAACAGTGTTTGTTGGCCTGGAATTCTGAATATAAATCTAATGCTGGGCTACTGGGGCTTAAAGTGTCTTCTTACAGAAATGTTACTAAAGATTAGGCCTTGTGGGCCAGAAGGCCAGTGATTTTTTTTTGGTGTGTGTGTGTGTGTGTGTGTGTGTGTGTGTGTGTGTGTGTGTATGTGTGTATGTGTGTGTATCTACTGGTTTTCTGTGCCATAACAGGTGTTTCTGTTCTGAACAAGGTCCAGCAGGAGCTTGGATCATGATTGATATCTGGAGTGTCCTGAGATGTGCTACTGATGAGACACCCAATTCTTAGGACAAGGAAAAATGCCTACTTGGATAAAAGGGGCTTAGCATTAAGGTCATAGTGGGGTGCGAGGGGGAGATTTTGACCTCTGGGGAGGTCTGTGGTAAGACTTCTACAGTAAATTATAAGAAATTTTAAATTTCTAAGTTTCTGAGACTTGATGGTGAATTTGACAGCTCCTTGGAGCTGTGGAAGGCTCCTGGAGAAGTGACATACGTAGTTATAAGCTTGCACTGTCACATTTGTTCAATGTCTTCTGAACACAAAGATACTTCAACAGAAGGGGCTTGGAGAAGCGATATTTTTTTCCCCAGGCAATTAGGTTATGCTCAGGAAGTTGCAGATGACATCCTGTAGTCAGAAATATAGAGTTCTGTCTTCTACCTAGATAACTGTAAAAGTGTAAGGTAAATAAAGTGTTTCAAATTAAAATCTGCAACAGCTATTATGCATATTAAAATGACCTACTTTATGAAGATAAGAAAGTTTTGCTAAATGGCATATCTGAGTTACAGGATCAGTTGAAGATAAATGAGTCTTGTAGATTGAGAAGTACATACTTCCAGATGCATGAAATGTCTGAAAAATCAGACATATACATTTATTTCTGGAGTCAAAGTGCAAGATATATCAAGTTGGTCATTTCCCCATTTCTTCTTCTAAATCATTCTATCTATTGGTTTGAGAACTTTTACAAAGTTTCCAAAAATTAGAATAATGACCACAATAAAATACCCCAAAGCTTTCCTAAGCCCGAGGTATTGCAATTTATTGTGATCCTGATATATGAGTCCTGGCAGTACAACTGCAGGGCCAAAGTGTCATGCTCTGCAGGAGTCATGTGGAAAACCCCAGGACTCAGTCTGACACTTCAGTGATGCTGTGCCCTTGTGAAGAGATCATTTTGGAAGATTCCCAATCTTAACCCATTAGATCGAGTCCAAATAGGTCATGTGAGCTTCTAAAGGTGCAACTAAGTGGACACAGCAACATTAATTTGTACTATCTAAAAGACTAAATGTGTAGGGAAAGACGTGATTTTTGTATCTTGTTTTATTTCCTAAAACAGACAAGTATCCTAGGTTATTGCTGCATGTGTGAAACAAGGATTAAGGTAACTAATAAATAATTAAGGAAGCCCAGTTATATCCTTATGTGAAATATTCTATTAGATGAGTAAATAGGTGCTGGTCAGTGTGTGAACTGTTTTCCTTTCTCTGCTGGAGGAGAGTTCTTTTTGTAATGATGGTTTAATCGTCTCCTTTTTCCGCTTCTATGTCCAAATGGTCTATACCCTCTAGCTTTCTTACCAGTGTATGTTGCTTCACTTCCAAAGCAGTATAAATTATTGGAACTATCTTACAGTATTTGTCCTTAGTACCATTGTTGGACAGGTTAAAAGCACCCTATCAGGCCCATCCTCAGATGGAGCCATAGGCCTGGAGGGTGACTAAGTGGTTATTGCTGCAGAGGTGAACCAGAACTCTCCTTCCCTCATTCCAGGCATCATGAAACGTATTCCTTCTTTCTGAAAATTAAGGCTGAAACCACCAGAAGCCAACAGGACCAGTTTTCCTGGCTGAAAACAACCAGATTTGTACTCATGAATATGTAAGAAACACAAGGTAAAAATGGCGCTGATTTTAAAGCTAACTGCTTACAAGTCTCAAGGACATAAAATGGTAGGAACCTTTATTGTATCTAGAAACATGCAGAAACCTTTACTTCTACTGACAATCCACCTATTCTTACTGATAGGACAGAATATGTCACACCCAAATACACCAGGCCCAATTGCCCCAAGGGTCATTTTGAATTAAAGGGACTTCAAAAAAAAAATTTCCAGCAGGACCAAGAAGGTTGTTTTGATTGTTTGGTTTTTCTTTCTGAGAGCAAGAGATAAAACCACCACATTGAAGATAGCCTCCCTACATTAGAAAAACATATAACACTGATATTAGCAGGATGGGAAGTAGAGAGAGAATTTTGTTCAAACGTATCTTGTTAAAACTATTTTTCACTGGCACGAGAGAGAGAACTCAGTCAGTAATGTGCTTGCCATGTAACCTTGAGGAACCAAGTTTGATCCACAGCACCCAACAAAGCGTGGGTATGGTAATGAGAGCTGGCGAGTGGACAGGGAGGATCTCTGTATCTCACTGGCCAGCCAGCTAGTCTAGACAAATTGGTGAGCTCCAGGCAATGGCAGACCTTGTCTAAAGAAATGAAGTGGATGATTTCTTTTTATTTATTTATTTATTTGTATGTGTGTGTGGGGGGGCACTGTGTGTCCCTGTGGAGGACCAAGGGTGACTTTGGGAATCATCCTGGATTGCTTCTACCTCCTTCTTGCATTGGGATTTCCTAGGCTCTGCCCTCTAGGGAAGGAAATGTGGGCGGCTGCCTGTTCTGCCTGGTGTTTTGATGGGGGACCTAGGATCCGGACTCAGGACCTTCTGCCTGCGAGAAAGAGTCTTAACCCTGAGCCATCTTTCCAGCCCTGAGGCAGATGATTTCTAAGGACTGACATGAGGTAGATCTTTGGCTTACCTGTCTATATACCCATCACCCCCCCACACACATATAGGCACATGTATTCACCCAAATAAAAAAGTCTTAGTTTCGTTTAGTTTAGTCTCTTCACATAATTTAAGCACTTTCCAACTCTGTTAAAACTTCTTTGAATTTTCATATCCTTATGAGAGATCCCATGTCATTTAAAACTTACATTAAATGAATTAGTATGTTTTCACTTCTGTTAATCTATTCTATGCTAGTTTAACTTTCTGACCCAGCCGAAAATCTTTCAGAGGACAGTGTTACAATTGGCTGACTCCGTTGGGGTTTTCTAAAGCATTCTTTTCTGGGTGTCCCTAAAAGTCAGAATCATTTGTAAAGTAATTATGATGGCTTTCTCTAAATTTCCAACCAAGTTCTGAAAGTGGATGAGCTACATTAATTAGAGGCTGCCTTGGTCAGCAGGTGAGGTAATAGATTAAGCTACTAGCCTGGTGTGAGAAAAGTATCTGTTGGCTTAGCTCTGTAGTATACCTAAAAGAAGGCCATGGCCTGGCAGATAATCAATACCTATTAGGGCAAAAATCAATGCGGACAATCAGGTAATTAGATTTTCCCTCTAGTAGTGAAGATTTACCCGGAGGAATCCCTGCATGGCCGTCCCTCTTTCAAAGGTGAGAGTTTTTCTTTAGGAACAACCTGATGTCACCTTGCTCCCTGGGGGCCACATGGCATCAGGATTTCCGTACTTCCTGCTTATACTGTTGTGGACTTAGATTCTGAACCACATCTATAGATGTCATAATTTTCCTTTCTGTTATGGTTTCTGTATGCACCCAGGGTTAGACATAAAATAGAATGTGGATGATCAATCAAGTCAGCAAATAAGGAGGAATCACATGATTTATCAACTTAACTGTAGCATCCATGAATTATCTGAATTGGGGCGATGGTTGTATAGATTTCCCCTGAGATCACATAGATTTGTACCCATTTCATCATGGTTGCTGGTGGCTGAAGAAGGGTTTATTTGGTATACTGAACACCAAGCACTATACTGAGTTCTATAAGACTGCCCCTGCTTTTTTGGAACTTTTCATTTCAAGTACATTTTTGAAGCTTTGTAGTCAATATTCAACAAAGAAGATGGATTTGGTTTTGACTTTACTGAGTTTGGTAGATTTTGTATGTTGTCATTCTCTCATAATTTTAACTGTTATCTATGTTGTGTGCTGTGGTAGAAATTGTTTTAGAAAACAGTATATGGTGATGGTGCCTGTTTTCACTAGTTAGATTGTGGATCCAGCTGTCTCTCCTAGAATCAAACCACGTCCCCTGCAGCTTCCTTCCCTTCCTCCCACTTGTGGCTGTAAGCAAGCCCAGCCTCCCTTTCCATTGCCCAGGACTGAGACAATTTTAAATTATAGTCGGTCAACGATGAGAAACTTCCCACCACACTCTGGAAAAGCTATAAAACACAGAAGCTTCCTTTGTTCTGAGGGTTCTGAGGATTCTAAGACTGCAGAAACTTCTCTGAAGGTTTCAGATGCACCTCCTGCCATGCTGCCCACCACAATTCTCTCTCATTCTCTCCTGATTGGAGCTGTTGTTCCTTTTCCGGTGCTTTCCTACAGCAAGTCAAACCATGGCCCCCGTGGCTGTAAGGTCTCTGTTCTTACAAACAAAGAACAAAGGTCATATATATTTTTATTTTTTTATTTTATACTTTTACAAGCATTTTGGTTATTAATTCCTGCTTTCCTCGCTCCTCCCTCTCTTCAGTGTCCTCCTTTCCTTCACCACTCTCTCCAACTTCTTCCCACCCTTCTGCCTGTGTGCTTCTATGGCTTCCAGGGTTCACTCTGACCTGTCTACTCCTGTGGGTGCTCAGGCCTCAGTGGCATATCAAGTTACCTCTCTTCAGGCCACCAACTGATATGTGCTTTCTCCTCACTAATCCAGACCAAGCTCATATTTTTTAAGGCTCTCCTATTATTAGCTTCCTTTAGCAATAAGCCTCTCTTTTTTTTTTAATTTTTTTTTATTTATTCAACTGTGCGCATGTGCGTGTGTATGTGCGTGTGTGTGTGTGTAGAACCACGGACGAATTCATGAACCACCATGGACGCCTCCACCTCCTTCTGCTCCAGGATTCACAGGCTCCGCCCTACCAGGACCAGAAGCATAGGCCGCCCCGCTTCCGCCTGGCGTCTATACGTGGGGTCTAGGATCCGAACTCAGGACCTTCCGCCTGCAAGGCAGAGGCTTAACCCCTGAGCCACCTCTCCAGCCCCAAGCCTCTCTTTTTTTAAACCACATTTTGTTATTGTAATGCTTCTCATTTCAATAAATAAGGAGTTGAAGGCAGAGGTTTCTTGTATTTCTAAAAAATACAATTTGTCAGTAAAAAAAAGCCTAGAATGGGGAGATACAAGTATATTTCTGTAGCTTATGGGTCCAATCGAAGCAGTATTTCTGGAACCCAAATGTAAGACAGTGGCTGGAGATTACAAACTTGGTGCTCTTTTCGCCTTTGTATCTCTAGAGAATTTGCAACCCCACTTTCTGATTATACAAGCTCTGCACTGAAGAGAAACTGAGAGGTCAGACAAGGATTGCTTTGTCATGGGATTAAGGGAAAGCAAATGCCTTTACCTTCTCTAATGCTAGGGTCGGGTGGGAGAAAATTTATGACCAGTTACTTTTCTCCACTTTGGAATGATAAATACTCTTCTCTGAGCCAAGCCCTGAGTGTTCAAAGTATTTTCTGCAAGTGCTTTGAACATGACCTCAGTTAGTGGAAAGTTTTTCCAAACGATTCTGACTTTTTTCTCCTCCAAAGAAAGCAAACAGTTTCACATTTAAAAAAATTGTAAACCGAATGCAGACTCTAACATTTAGCATCTAGCATCACTTCTAGGGTCCTTTAGCAGGCTACCCACTCACTCATCTCTTGCTTTTCTCTAAGCACCTTTCTTGTGAGGCTTAACTGATTTTCTCTGAGTAGACAGAATTGGAACTCAACTCTTCATATAGGCATAAGATCATTTCTAAAGGCCTTGGCAGTTTTGTCTTAGTGCTGGGAACTTCTTTTTTTTTTTTTTTCTGGTATAGGCTTTATTACTCATACTTTTCCATATTCTATTAAGTCTAAACAATTCCAGGTGAAGGGACTTCTTAATTTAGGACTTGTTAATTAGTGTTTTTATTTTTTTATTTTTTTTTAATTTCAGCTCTTACAAACTTATTAGGTACACCAGTTCCCTCCCTCCCTCCTCCTCCCCCCGTATCCCCTGCTCCCCCTCCCCACCCTTCTCCCTCCCCATCCCCCAGTGCCTCCCCCTCCCATTCCCAGAGCATCCTTTCTTGTGCATGTCTGATTTTCCTCTGGGCCCTCCTCTCCGATGACATACAAGGACCCAGTGGCCTTTCCCTGAACCCTTTCCCGTGGTCCCCTTAGGTATAGGAACACTGCTGTGGCTGCCAATCCTTTGCCTCCAAGGATCTTGGTACCTTTAGCAGATGCTAGACTTTGTGAGGTCAACAGTGTGTTGGACAATGCGCAGGGCATGCAAAGTCCAATTATGATTGCTTCAGCCCTAACTAGTATAGAGTATCTTACATATCATTGCTCCTCCCATCCTTTTGCTCTTACTACACTCTTACCGCCCCCTCTTCTGCAAATTTCCCTGAGCTTCAAGATGGGAAGAGACTAAGCTGGCCTAGTTCTAGGTGGTTGATACAGAGTCTCTGAAGTTCTGGATTGTGGTTTGTTGATTTTCTTTTGCAGTTTTAGTGCTGGGAACTTCTATGTCTTCTTCCTGAGAGCTCATGTCTGAGTGATGCTCCAAAGGCCGAAGAAACTGAATGAAGAACTATGGCCATGCCAAGCTCAAAATGCTCCATATTTCATGAGTGACTGGCAGTGTGGAGGACCATGGACACCTCACTATGATGCAGAGATTTCTAATATTTTCCCACAAGACAAATAACTATGACAGAAGGATATCATAATATAAAATCAAAATATGCTAGTTGCCATCATTACTATAAGGAATACTAAAGGTATTACTGTTACTATAAAGAAAAACTGGACAATTACAGATCAACTGAATAAACACAAAGTTACCAAGAAACATTTTGCTACACGTTGGCCATTTCTTTGTGTGTGTACAGATTGGTTATGTGTGAGGTTACAGGCATGTGCGGTGAAGGCAGAGGTCAGCCTTGGTTGTTCCTCAGGAACTAGCCACATTGCTTTTTGAAACAAGTCTCTTCACTGACCTTCTTGACTTCTTCTTAACTAGGCTGATTGGCCAGCCAGGGATTCTCAGGAATCTACCTTTCGCAGTTATTGGCGTCTCAAGGTGCCTGGTTTTTATTTGTGGGTGCTGAGAATCAAACTGAAGGCTTATGTGGCAAGCGCTTTACTCTCTGAATCATCTCCCTTGCTTCAAGTGATTTTTTTAAAGCAAAATTAACTTCTTCCTTACTGTAGTATTCCCTTTGGACGAGTTTGCAGCTTTCCTATCTGGAAACTTGTAACTCTCCAGGACTGACTAAAATATCAGAATATGGGTTTTACTAGTATCTTTGATGGGTCATCCTAGAGATGCCCCGGGATAGGTAATCTTCTCACTCTAGGTGAGACTTAGTCACTCATGCTTCAGGCTTCAGGCTTAGATGTTCATCCTCTTTAAGGAATCCTTAATAGAGTCTAAATGTGTAGGACACCTGGGTCATGTGGGCCTTTGGGTCGGTGGTGCTACCCATGTGCTCACCAGTCAGTGCTCTGTGCCACTCTTATTACTGTGCGATGATATTCTGCTTGGAGCATCTCTAGCGCTTCTGGTTGCATGTCTGATATTCTGCTCAGCCCATTGACACTTGCCCCAGGAGGCCCACAGCCCAGTTACTCAATTCCTTAAATTCCTTAAATTCTTTCCCTATTGTGTACTAGTAACTGGACTTCTTACTCCAGATTCCAAACACCAGCTTTCCTAAGGCTTCTGCTTCTTCCATGGACAGACACGAGATTTCTTCTCATGCTCTGAATCTCAGCACAGATTCTTTTTTCCTCCTTCTTTTCCTCCTCTGTTTCCTCTTTTTATTGATAAATTCTGTTCTTTGATAATTTCATACATGTAATAGATTCTGATTACTCTCACTCACCCTATTTTATCTCTCACTACCCTTGTCAGACTTTCTCCTTCTATACAAATCTCCCTCCCATATTCATGTTTTTGTTTTGTTTTGTTTTGTGTGTTCTACTAAGTTTAATCAGGAGTATTTGTGTGACTAGGGGCATCCATTGAAGACACATAGGCAGATCATTGGGAGCAGAAGTGAATAGTTTGTCTCTTCCTTCTAATTCTTCATTGGTACCTGGTAGGCTCCTGAAAAGCCGTCCTCCATCTATAGCTAACAATTGATTGGGTCAGTCCTGGGTAGGTCAGGAACCATAGTTGTGAATTCATGATTGCAATGGCTGTGTTGTGTTTAGAAGATAGTATTTCATGGCTCTTTTCCTTATCTTCAGACTCTTACATATTCTTCCATGTGTCCTTCAGTCCCAAGATTGGGATTGGGGGCCCTTACACACTATTGACTGTCAGTATAAAGTAGTGCAAACATTTTGGAAACCAGTATGGAGGCTCCTCAAGTTTCTTTCTTTTTTTCTTTTCTTTCCTTTTTTTTTTTCTTTGCAATGGAGACATTCTGTATTGTCCAAGGTGGTCTTAGCTCCTGAACTCAAGTGATCTTACTGTTTTTACTTCCTAAGTTCCAAGACAACAAGCATACAGCACACCCTGAGCTTTTAACAAATTTTTAAAATGTCCTGATTTTCCTTTCCCCCAGAGCAGATTCAAATTTTCTGGTGTTTCCTAGCTTTTTCAATTTAGAGGACAGATTTCATAATAGATCATGGTATTATTCATATTCACAGGTATAAATACTTACTAGAATGAGATAAAACATAATGGAGCTCCTTAGAGGTTTCTTTCCTTTATTCAGAGGTCTTTGTAAGTATTTTATCAGAAATGCTTCACATCATAGTCTGGCTTCTCTTCACCACACAGAGCAGTCCACACTCCCTAAATGTAGAGAGACAAATGAATAAGAGGCTTGAATTTAGATACTCTACATGCTATAGACTGCTGACCTGCAAACAAACACAGCTGTAAGTACTTGCAAGAGACCATCAAGATCAGTTGTCTGTTGATGTTCCTTCAGGGACAGAAGAAGTGAGGAGGGTCATTGGACTCCCACTTGGGATTTTTGCACTCCCTTATTCATCTCTATGACATTTGCATTTGATTCTGCCCTAATTGTACATGGTATGGTCTCAAGGTATGGTGAGGGTTAGAATATATAGTCTTAGGAAAGTTAAGAAACAGGGACATTTCATCTATGCAGTTATAATGAAGCCATCATCCATGCTGAGGATGAGAGTTTCCAGTGGTGGCTGCTTTGGAGTCACAAGTACTGTTATAAGCAACCATCACCGATACTCCTGTAACACCAATAAACTCATTAGTTTGTGAAATTAGACTTTGACATATCATTGCTTTGATGAAACTGTATCTTGGATGAAAAGATGTTTATGTGGCAGATCCCCAGAAACAGTAGATCACTCTGAGTCCTTAGCTGGCTTTGCATGAACACTCCTTGGTCTGAGATTCAGACTCAGGGAATAAGCAAGTGAAAGAAAGACAGCTTGATTTGAACCCTTGGCTAGCACCTGTTAGTCTTTCCTCCTCTAACATTCTTACACGACATTTGTTACCTGCTGTTATTTGAAGACCGGTCTTCTGAAAGAAAGCAGAGGACTTCCTGTTAGACTTCGGGGAGTGATTTGGTCTGAGTTGATCAACCCCGCTGGAATGCAGAGAAAACTAGAACCACACTCATCCAGATTGTAGAAGCCTAAGTGAATGTGCAAGATGCAAGCACAGTATAGGGGGAGGAAACAGGGATACAGGGACTGTGGTCACTCATCTGGAGAAGTCAGTGGTACCAGGGAGGTCCCCACTAAGCTGGGGAGATGCTACCTAAACTGAGAGACTAATGGGCTCAGCACGTGGCTCTTCCCTCCTTGAATAAGGGTATTAAAAAAGAAGGTTTAGCAGTGGGTCTTTGGCAAGCATTGTCTGAAGTTGCCATACTACCTGGAGCTAAAGGAAGAATCTCAGTTCACCCAACCTCCTCAAGTGTAGAAACCCAAGACTCCTCATAGACTGTTAGGAGAAGAATCACATGAGTCACTTGATAGTGTTTTTTTTTTTTTTCTGCTTAGAAACAGGATCAAAGCTAGAAACCAGATCTTGGGGGGGGAATCATAGGCAGTCCATCACTGCTGTAAGTGTGCATTTTGTGCCCTTGTTCTGTGCATAGGTTACTTGAGCAAGTTATTCTGTATGCATTCCCAGCAAAATTCTGTTCAAAATAACCATTAAAGAGATATTTCCATGCCTAAAGGAATTAGTATCTTGGTGCGAAATCATTATGAACTGTTTGGGGGGTATGGGTTAAATCTTGTTCTAAATTTTGTTGTTGGTGCCCATTACAAGAGATGAATCTTTCAAAGTATTTTTTAAATTATGCAAAATCACTTGACTGGCATACACATCTATCCATATAGATAGATAGTTGGATTGATTGGAATGTATACATAAATAGATCTATATATATGTGTTTCATCAACTTCTCTATTAGTTTTTGAAGCATATAAGAGCAGATCAGAGCAGTCTTCAGTCAGATGGTACAGGGCCAGAGCACTCAAATGCCTTCTGCATAGACTCCAAGGAGACCAAGACTGGGCTTGTAAGAGTAGTGAAAAGGCTTTTATACATGTGCAGAAGAAAGGTAAGAGATGAGAGGTAGATACACCTCCACTTACTTATTCCAACTAACTGTTTCCTAAGATAGTGTTAAAACTATAGAGTGATATTTTCCTAAAGCATTTACATTATTTGTTTTCATGCTTCTAAGTACTGAAAATTGATATTTTGCTATTATCTTCCTGGGAAAAGATTCAAACATTCTGCTCCCTTTGCTGATTCCTGGTTTGCCCTAAAGGAACTTTTTGTAAGAGATAATGAAGTGTTCTTGCTGAATATCTATTTGGTTCCAGACTTTGATGTGCTGAAGTAAAATTTTTGGTGTTGCCTTTGATCCAGTGAAACCTGGAGCTGCCCTTGGCTTCATGAAGCCAGTGGAGGTGAGTGCAGATTGGAATCGCATCAGCTTTACTTTCGTAGTCGCGAAAGAAGTATGTGGGTCAGAACGAAGGATGCTAGAGGTATATCCAAGACCAAGCTTTAGCTCTGACATTTAACAAACATGTGACTTTATGTATTTTACAACTCCTTAAAGTCATTATAGTTGCTCACAGATTGATAGTGATGCTTGAAAGATATAATGTCAGCAATTATGCCCAGTACAGTATCTGGCACGGAGTGTTGTTACATACTTATTGGGTGTTTATATCAGGAAGGAGGAAGGGAAATAAGTGAGATGAAGACATCTGTCTTAAATACGAGGATGGCAGAGCCCCTGGGCTGGCTTGCAGGGCTTGGGCAGTCGTGAGAAGAGCATTTGGTGTCCAGATTGTGACTGGGTAGCACAGAGATTATAGAGCTGGGTAAGAACTGTTTTTTTTTTTTTTTTGGTGGTCCACATCTGTCATCCCAGGACTTGACCAGTTTCATGGCAAGAGGATCATGAGTTTGAGACTGGCCTGTACTATAGACCAAAAAATGTGTTTCAAAGGGAAAAAAGTCTAGGTAGAGAAGTTAGCCATATCTAGGAAAATTTGGTATATTTTGGAACACTACATATTGCAAAATAACGAACCTTAAGCTGAGGATCTCCCTGGAGGAAATAGGAAATTCCTTTCAAATATTACTGTTTTCAAGTATCATATCTTCATTCTGTGGTAAGAATTATCATAGAAAGAATTGTAAGACCTAGAAATTTAAAAAAACAAATGATTGCATATGTTTTAACTCATAGCGTCTGCTGGTTTGCCTCTCTGTCAGCTTGGATCTTTGTGTGCTGCTGTGTCAATCCCTTGCTGGGTCACTTCATCTAGCAGCTATTTGATATAACCTAAGAGTCTGTTATCCATCATGTACAAGCATCCAAACAGCCGATGGGCCAAGGTGCTAGGGTCTGAGTTCTACCAATCTGATGTGTCCTTTTCTTTCCATGGTACTTTTCTAATAGTAGAACTTACAAAAGTAACGATGGTTTTGACTAATTTGAGATTCAGTAAGAAGAAACCCCCATTGACATGATAACCTACACTTAAAACAGATTCCTGCGTGTAAATTTTGATATAGCTGTGTGGGAGGCCAGCCTTTGGAACAATGAGATAAGTTCTCAGATGACATGGCAGGTAAGGCCTGGTGCCTGTCAACATAAATGGTTTGCTCATAGATCAGGACATAATTAAATCCAGGCCAGTGAATTTCCTTCCCCACAGGTTTCTAAAATTTATTCTTCAAAAGAAAATCACTTAGTGTCCCTTCTACACCTTGTCCAGTTGAACTTACCTTATAGATTTTCCTGTGGTGTTGAAAACCCTTGCAGGAGAATTTGGAGGCTCGTTGGCTTATACAACTCACTTAGCATTTTCGATTTATTCTCATCTAAAGGTACTCATAAGCCAGGTCTCTTGTTGCACATAAGCATGACCACAAAGCAAATGGCATCTCTTGCCAATAACAGAAGCAGAATTCCAAGTCACTTCTACCCACTGCATCTGGGTTTGAGAATCATCAAAGAAAATACAACGTGGGGATGGCACAGGCTTTGCTCACAAAAAGAGGCTCAATAATGAGCTCTGTAGTAGTGTCAGTCCCCTGTGGCTAACAGGGCCAACGGGTCTGCATGCATCCTCTTGTGCTACAACAGAAGACCCTGTCCAAAGATGACAGAGATAGTATGGAGTTGACCAGGCGCCATAACACAACCACAAACTCATACACACACACGTGTACGTGCACACACACACCCCAAAAGACATACACTGAGTCTGAAACAGGAAACATTTTCACAAAATGCAACAAGTATAGCCCAAGTTGACAGAACTCTTCCTGTATTTTTAAGTCTAGAACCAATCCTGTGGCTGGGAGGGGGTTAAAAACCCCTCATATCCATTGCCCTTCCCACCAGTGACCTTCCTGACAGGCTCTGGGACCACGTTTGCTCTGTGCTTTCACCTCCTCAACCTGGTTTCAGATTTCCACTTAGAAATGAAAATGTGTCCACATTCAAAGCAATCACTATCAAAGCCATTTCTTTGAACTCTTCTGAAGAATAATCTGAAAACATCTGAGATTTAATGTCTTTTAAAATACTGTGGAAAAAAAAAGATTGTCTGTATAGAATCTGTTAGGCTCATTAGTTACCGAAATAGGTGTTTCTGGCTCTAACTTTTGCTGTACTGAAACTTAATACACTGCTTTTTTAAGCTAAGAAGTTTGGAAACTTTTAAATGTCTTTCTGATTGGTTGTTTTAGACTTTTATACATGTGTATGCCTTATTACTTTTTTCCAGTTTCATATGCCAGAGGGTACAAAGCATCCATACTGGTGATTTTATCCTAAATTCAGTTTTTGTGTTTGCTCATTGCTCAATGTTGCTGAGTAGGAAAGACAAGTTTCTTAAGGGCCAACGTATCCTTAGCTGTCTCCATGTAACCCAGAGAAAGATGAATTTTGTTAGAGTTTATTGTCAGAATCATACAAATTCCTAACATTTCCTGTGTTGTAAAAAATCAATAGTCTTGAAGAATGATCATTAAAATGTCTTAGATTCCCAATATAACCAAGTATTAGGTCACCAGTTTATGAAGAATGTTTGAAACATTGAAGTGGAGTTGGCAATAACCAGGTGGCAATAACCAGTAATGATAGCCAGGTTGTAGGACTTGGAGGTGGATATGACTGGTTGCCCTGACTGGGGATGTCTGTGTTAGCTTGCCACGTTAAGGCCTTCTTCATTACAGTAAGCCTCTGTCCCTGACAAATTATCCTCATCGTGTTAGCTTTGTGCTTTCCAGATATCACTCCTAGGCCTAATCAGGAAGAGACCAAAGAAACAACCAAGTCTGTCTTAGTTTCAGGCATATTGGGAGCTGGCCACATATGAGCCTTACCAAATGAGCACCAGCCATGGCTCTGCTACAGGATGTATGAAGTGCTCTGATTAGCTGGCAACTGCTCTCCTCTTTCCAGGGAATCTCTGAACTGGTGAAATCATACCAGTATGACTCTATAACAGTGCCCATCCTCTCCATGGGCTCAGAAAGCCTGTTAATTGGAACAAGGAAGAAGAAACACTTTTCCTTTGTGTCAAGATAGAAAGATCTGAGGTTGAGAATGGTTTGGGAATCATTTTGAAGCAGATTTACTAAAGCGGGATTGTACTTAATTTGTGCAATAGCCAAGCTCAAGCACAAAGTAACAAAGTTGATGAGAAGTTTGGGAGTGAGAGAATCAATGGTACATCAAGTTCATGTTCTCACTAGGGGATACTCAGTCTATGCTCCAAACACAATTCACAAGCTCTTCTGGTTTTTAATTTGTCAAAGAAATTCTGAAACTGAATTACTTATTTATTAGATCTCAAAAATGGTTACCCTTCCAGCATAAACTACAGTAGATATTAATTAAAGAGGAATTAATTTTAAAATGTTAAAATACATTTAATTGATTAATAATAATTCCAAAATGATGCAAAACAGGACAAATTTTATGCAAAATGTCAATATTTCTTATTAAGTATTAAAAAGATAAATGGGAAGTTAAGGAGTATTAGACAGGGGGTGTAGCTCATTGGTCAAATGTTTTACCTAGCACACACAAAGTCCTGTATTGATTCCGAGGACAGACATGCACATACATGTTCAGGCACATGTGCACACACACACACACACACACACACACACACACACACACACACATACACACACAATCTCATTTGTCTTCTCTTATAAGCCATGAAAATTCATTTCAGAATGGAGTTGTGTTTTTTTTTTTTTTTTTTTTTTTTGGAGTTGTGTTTCTTTTAATTGCAAGATCTCCAAAGCAGGATGCAAAAAGATTGTATGCTGAAGAAAAGGGAGGATTTTGCTACATCAGTGTTGAACTAAGAAGCACAGTCATGGGCTCAATTCACTCCATCTTTTGGCTTGTAAACGAACACATCGTCTGGCAAAAGATATGAAAAAAGCTCTCCGTTTCTAACATAGCCTGTTGCTAGGTCAGGGACTGCAACCAGTAAGTCAGGCAGCGGCATTTCATCTACCCAAGACAACATTTTGTAGGCAGCCAGTTCAGGACTCTGCTCTTCTGTGTCTTCATTACTCACTAGACATGGTGCAGCTTAGAAGAACTGATGCCACAGTGTGACACAAAGCAGCTGAGTGGCAGAACAGAATTGTTGTTGGCACTTTGAGTTGGGGTTGTAAATGTGACACATACAAGCAAAGACAAGAAGGTCCTGGAAGCAAGGGTAAGGAAGGTGCACTGATGTGCGGTTGGTTCTTCATATCTTGTCTTTGGAAAAAAGAAAATTGTAGGATGAGTCAAATTCTTAAAACAATCAAGAAATACGATATTAAGTGAAAGTAATAACTGAGCACCTACTAAGTATGTGGATAAATCTCCTTCCTTTTGTGGTAGAGAAACACCAGTGAAGAAGAGAGGTTAGAGCTGAGTTGTAGTGGGGACAAAGAGACAAAAAACAGAGCATTGAAAATGTAAGGGCCAGTGACATAGCTCAGTGAGTAAAGTGCCTGTTTGCAAATCTGGAGACCTGTGTTTAATCCCCAGAAACCCGCTCTTTCTCTCTCTCTCTCTCTCTCTTTCTCAATCTCTCTCAATCTCTCTGTCAAATAAATAAAATATTAGAAAAAATATAATAAAGAAAATGTGATGGGTGGAGTGGCATTGCTCCATGTCACTACATTGCAGCCACAGCACACACTGTGCTCATGTCTGTAAGACTCTCCTGGGAGAAACTTGAACAAATGGGCCAGGGGAAGCAACATTACTGTTACTCATTCTTGCTGTGTTATGCAATTGCCAATGCTCTTACCATCTGTTTTACAGATTTAAAAAATTCTAAGACAATAAACAGGATAATAAAAATTATTAAGAGAAGTAATGCAAGTAGTTAATAAATATATTATTTAGGGGCTAGAGAGGTGGCTCAGGGGTTAAACCTCTGCCTTATAGGTGGAAGGTCCTGAGTTCGGATCCTAGATCCCACGTATAGACGCCGGGCGGAAGCGGGGCAGCCTGTGTTTCTGGTCCTGGTAGGGCAAAGCCTGTGAATCCCGGGGCAGAGTAAACAAGGAGGAGGTGGAGGCGGTCCATGGTGGTTCTACACACACACACACACACACACACACATACACACACACACACACACACACACGTGCACACAAGTGTACAAGCATAATTGAATAAATAAAATATGTTATTTATTATTTATATTTGTAATTATAATCTAATACATGTTGAATTCATAGTGAAACAAATGCACTAATAATTAAAAGAGTGAAGTTTAAAGTTACAAATGATACTATTTTTGATTGATCTGAATTTTCAAGGATTTCAGAATGAAACAAAACAAATAATTGCTAGTGACAGTGATAGAAATGATGGTTGCAGAAATCTGAGCCTCTCATTTGTTTCTGAGGAGAAGGTTAATGACACAAAATTTTCATTGGAACAATTTTACCCATAGGAACAAGTCCCAAGGAAGAAATCAGAGGACCAAATGAAGATGAATATAACAGATGCTAACTGTAGTGACTTTTATATGATCCCCTGTTGGGAACAATGGATGTGTTTGACAATGTGGAAACACTTCCATATGCAGAAGTATTACAAAGTCATCAACTAAGGTGCTTATGAATATTTATTAATGACATGGAAGAAATGATTGCTAAAATATTAAACTGAGATATAAGCTAAGGGGTCAATGAGTAGCTCAGCAGATAAGGTGCCTGCCTGAAAATCTGATGACTTGAGTTCCATTCTCACAAGCCCACATGATGGAGGGAGAGAACTGACTTCCAAAACAGGAACTTCCACCCATGTGCTATGGTATACATGTGTGTATCTTTTCTCTCTCTCTCTCTCTCTCTCTCTCTCTCACACACACACACACATGTACACACACAGAGTTATATGCATACATATCCTTACACTCTCCTTTCTTTCTCATCAAATAAATAAAATGTTAAAAAATTAACAAACACAAATTAAGGACACAATTTAGCAATGCATGCATGGAAAAATTTCAATATCCTTAGCTATATGGAAGATTCAGACTTCATCATAGTCAGAGTAAGTATTAGGAAAACAAGCAAAAATACATGCTGATGAGGATGCAGGCGAAAAAGGATCTTTATACACTGTTGGTGGGAATATAAATAAATCAGTATGAAGATTCTCAGAAAGATTCAAAGTATAGCTAGCATATAATCCATTTATATCACCCCAAGATATATGTCTGAAAAAACTAAATTGACACATAACATAAATGTTTATTACTATGGCACACTTTACAATAAAAAGTTATGGAATCAGGTCAGAAGTCCATCAAAAGATGAATGGATGAAGAAAATGTGGTACATATGCAGCAATGAATAAGAACTTAATTGCCAAAAAATGAGTGAAACTGAGATTATCATGCTGAAAAAAACACATTGAAAGACAAATACTGTATGGTTCATAGGGAAATAAAGTGTAAAAATATACTCATAAATCATGGTAGTAGAAAGGGAGAGGTAGACCAGCAAGTTGGTAATAAAAGAGTGTAATGAAGGGATGAATAGGACTAAAGTAAATGTGCAATTGCTAATCTTGGTTGTCAATATAATTGGATCTAACAGTTAAGCAGTTGGCCATACCTGTAAGTTATTTTTTATATGAAATGGAAAGACTCACCTAAAGGTAGATGACATCTTCCAGAAACAGACCAGGTTTTAAAAATAGTCTGGAAAAGAAGACCTTGTTACTTTCTTGCTGGTCCTCATGCCATGCTGAAAAGTGTATCTGCTGCTGTCATTCTTCCTATCAGAATCCAGCCTCTTTGGCCTTCGAATATGGACTGAACACCTGCAGGTCTCCAGGAATCCTCTAGTCTGTCAGAGACCTATTGGAACTACGTATCCAACCAAGTTCTTGGCCAGTTGCATGAAATACTGAAAGCTTTCAGACTGTGATTCTCCCAAAAGTGGCTTACCTCAGTGACCTCTTTCCCTCTTTTCTTTCTTGCTTTCAGTTCTTTAAAAATATTTTTGAGAGAGAGAGAGAGAGAGAGAGAGAGAGAGAGAGAGAGAGAGAGAGAGAGAGAGAGAGAGAGCATCCTTGTTATGTGATGCTTTTCTGGAAGATCCATGACACAAATGTTTATTCACCTGGAATAGGAATTCAAGGACTTGATTACTCCACAATCCACCTTGACAAACCAGTGAGTTTATTTGGGCTAATTATAGAGTAAGGGTGACTTATAGGTGCAATAACGAAGGCACCTGCATCACCAAAAAAGCTCACTGGATGAGTCCCTTGGAATCTCCTCACCTTGGAGGCTCCTTCCTACAATCTTGTTAGTTTTAGCAACCTCCTGATCCTTAGTGAAAATAATGAAATGTTTCAAACTGCTTTAGAACAGAGATAGAACCTAATTGCCTCTCTTGGGTCAGACTGGGGACAAAGTCCAAAAGGGCTACATGTTAGTCTGGAGGGAAAATACAATATAATAAAGCCACACATGTGAAGGTAGGAAGATAACATTGGGAAGTTGGTTCTCTTCTGCCATGTGGGTGCTTTTACCTGTGGAGCCATCTTACTGGCTCCTCTTCCCCCTTTTCTGGAGGCTGATGCATGTATGTGCAATAGTCTGGTTTTGGCTATAAAGACAAGAATACATTCAAGGGTTTGACAGAATGACACAGAATCTGGATCTCTGTGGAGAACTGCTTCTACTGAATCTGCTTCATTTTGATCAGGGAGGGATCCTTTGATCTTGCTCTCAGCCAGTATAATTTGGCCTTGGTTACACAGCCAAACTAATGCCCTAATAGAGATAACCTCTGAGTAAATATCTAAAATTCCATATTATGAATATTATTTATTATGTGAAAACACTAATGGTCTTAGTAATAAAATCAAGTGGCGAGTCCTGATAGGAGATTTGTCAATGAAAGCAGAAGGTTTAATGTTACATATGCCACTGCTATTCTGACCATCAAGTATGCATATGTTTCTGAAAGCACTTAGCTATAACTGAAGAAATAGTAGGACCGACTGTAAATCTGATAAGGTGAAAGTCTCACTTGTTTTCTGTGACGCTTAAACTCAAACTTTAAACTTTGGAGTCTTGATGGAAATTTTTGGTTATCACTCCTGCCCTTGTTCCTGAAGAGGGATATTGTGTTCTCATTTATCCTGTTGGCCCTGTTAGTTTTATCCCTACACAGACACTGATAAATTGTTACAGCCTGAGAGAAGAAGAGAGCTTCTTGTACTATGAGTTACTAATAGGCAAGAAAGAGAGACAGAGGAGTGAGAGATGTGCCTTTGATGCAGGATAACTTTACCTCCTCCTCTTCCTCCTCATGGAATCATTTCCCAGGTCTAGGTGAACAAACACTGAGTGTCTGCAAACTCATTAGTCTGCACAGTGGTGTCTCATTATTCCACCAAAGGAAAGTTATGAAAGAACCAGGACACATTGATGGGTAGGGACATAGAAACATGAGTTTTGACTGGCTGATTTATGGGAACAGCTTGTAACGAAGAGTGAAGCTGAAATGCAAGCTCAGGAGTGGTTCCTATGGTCTGGAGGTGGGCAAGATTTAAAGTCAGAGGGAGAAGATAATGGGGGGGGGCAACCAGAAAGTATTTCATCCTTCAAGTACATCTTGCTAAACATAAGATGTAGGAAGAACTAGGGCAAAGCTCAGCCTTAAGTGTAGGCTGATGGTTCAGACAGAAGTGGGCCAGACGGTGACAGACGCCGCATGGGGAAAAGGGAAGAACCAGGCATTCCGAAGGCTTAGGCAGAAGGTAGAAAATAGAAAATGAGCTCAGAAGTTACTGAGCACCTGTCATGGATTGAAATGTGAATTGTCCCCTACAATGTCCCCCACAGTGTTTGAATCTTTAATTGTTTGATAAGGTGATGGCACTTTTAGGAGGTGGAGTCTTGCTGGAGGAAAACTTGCTGGAGGCCTTAATGTTGGTTAGCCTTGCCCTACTTGAGTTAGTGAATCTGTTCTTGAGCTTGCAGCAACAGCTTGGAATCTCCACGATGCCTACAGAGACTTAAGCCCCCTCCAGTTTCTGCCACCTGCCATGACTTTTCCACCATGAAGGACTGTATCTCCCCTCTGGAACTGTAAGCTAAACAAATCTCCCTTTCTAAGTTGCTTGACTTTGGATGTTGTTTCAGAGCAATGGAGAAAGAGTAACCAGTACAGTACCTAATACATTTACTTCATTGAATTCTTTTTTTTGGCATGTCTATGCATGTGTATGCACATATGTGTGTATATGTATGTATGTGTGTGTACATGTGAGTGTGCCTGTGAGGTCCAAGGGTGACTTCAGGAATTGCCCTGGGTTGCTCTATCTCCTTATTGCTTTGCCTTGAGGTTTCCCAGGCTCTGCTTTCCAGGGCTGGAAGTGCAGGTCATTGCCATTTCTCCCTGGTGTTTTTATATGAGACCTGGGACCCTAACTCAGAATTTTTGGTTTCGAGGCAAAGGTTTTAATCTCTTAGTTGCCTCTTCAGCCTTCCACTGAATTCTTGTAGCAGTCCTGAGAGCACCCTTACCAAAAATATTCAGTTGTTTTGATCCAAATCATGAAGTTATTACAACAGATGGGGAATTTAAGCTGATTAATTCTAAGATCCGTATTCTTCATTTTATGCTATTCTGTGGACTCACAGACATTGTCGTCCAATGATCTTTCTATAATGGTGAGAATTAGAGAAAGCTAAGAAGATTCTCTAGCCTGGTAATTTGACTTACTTTCCAGCAGCTTCATGTTAGGTGAGAAGGAGGAGGAAGTATAAGGATGAGACAGTCTCTGAGGAACCTGAGGAATGGCTCTGTCTTTCCTCCCTATGAACTTAGCTTGCTGTATCCCAGAGGAGCTCAGTGGCCTGCTGTCTGCCAGTGAGCACAGCAATCCCCCGAAGGCTCCTCAGAAACATAACAGTCTTGAAGTGAAACGCTCTGATAAAATACATGAAGAAATCCAGTCTTGTAACTAATCAGGCAACGCTGAATCAAATGAATCATTAGATATGATTTTGTGCCATTAGAATAATAATAAAGTTTTCCATAGGCAAAATCTTCAAGATTAGGGAAAATATAACTCAGAATTGCTTTTAGTCAGAATCTAAATGGGCATGAGTTTGGGAAATAGCTCAGGGGTTAAAGTCTGCAATTCCAGCCCTGGAAGGCAGAGACTGGGAATTTCCAGAACAAAGCATAAGGATGTAGAGCAATCCAGGATGATTCCCAAAGTCACCTTTGGGCTTCCACAGGCACACACACTCACACACCCTCAGAACAAACACACAACACACATATATACAAAGGAGAGAATCTAAGTGGGCATCAGCCATTTAAATGTGCTTCATTTATCAAAAAGTGGTACTTTAGGTACTTTACTTATAGAAACAATCATAGAAGTCTGCAAAGACACTGAACAAGAATATACAATCCAATTTAAAAAACCCAAATCCAATTAAATATTTATATGTGAAGAGTTATGTAAGGGACTTTTTCCCAAGGAGGAATATGAAATCAACTAAAAATGTAATTGATCTGTATATAGTCCAAGTATATATTAAGAGTCCAAATCGAGTAACAAGAAATAAAAAATAATAGACCTACCTATTTGTCCATACACTAAGAAAGGCCTGAAAAGACACATTGTATTAAGTGCTTATTTTGGGAAACAAGATAGTAAGATGGGTAAGAAGTAGATGTGGTAACTCTCACTTCTTCCACGTTTATGCATGGCCTGAATTTTGGGAATAAAGATATATTCCTATTATAATTAAAAATAAACTAAAAGTAAAAAATGAAGAGAACTCAGTCATAGAAAACTATCTTCCTGGCCTAGAGGCAGAGAATGATGACTTGAGGTCATGCATGAATCTGCCCCAGAGTCTACCACAGAAATACAGATGCATACTGAAATTCACTCCATTTGGAAGCAACAGAACTGCCCCAGGCATCACTGCAGTTGATGAAAGAAGAATCCAGGTTTTCATATATACCAGCAGATGCCAGCCAGTGTTGCCATTAGCATTAATATTTATTTCTCAGCAATTGGTGTGACTGTGAACTTAAGAATGACCTCCTGTTTTTTCCCCTGAAGCATTTTTTTATACTTTTCCTACCCATCAATTTATGTTTTAATGCTTACTGAGTTCATGACACTCTAATATTATTTATAATAGATAATAAAATTCATGTAAAACTTTTGCAAAAAAATCTCATAACTGAATAAGAAAAAATGTTCCGACGGAGGTAACAGTCACACCATATGCCATGGACATGTAATGTATATATGAAACAAACCAGAAAATAATGTCAAGGTTAATTTTTTTTTTTTCAGTTGATCAGGAGTCAATTTCTTTTTACTTATCTTTAAGAAAACTAGGGTAAAAGGAAGACATGGAGGAGATGAGAGAACAGGAAGACATGGGGAGATGAGAGAACAGGAAGACATGGGGAGATGAGAGAACAGGAAGTCATAGGGAGATGAGAGAACAGGAAGTCATGGGGAGATGAGAGAACAGGAAGTCATGGGGAGATGAGAGAACAGGAAGATGTGGAGAGAAGGAAATAGAAAGACATGGGGAGATGAGAGAACAGGGTGTTATGACAGAGAAATAAGATTGAAGGACAATAAAATGTAAGACATTTTGTCTGAACTTAAACCTTTTTTTAAACTCATGACTGGTACAGCAACGCAAGAAGCCTCCATGCCACTAAAAAACATCCTCCCACTCTAACAGACTACTCTCTGCTTGGGATCAGCTGGCCTTTCCCCTATCTCAGCTTGCTTTGATCTAGTCCTTCCTACTTCTCACAGCATTGGCTTTCCTCTTTTCAGTCTCAGAGCAGACAGAACTTGCACGCAGTTTTTGTGATATCTGCTGTTACCCCTGTATAGGGTTCCCAGTTATCCTGTGTAAGGCAGAATAACCTTCTCATCCTCATAAGGATGATCACATCCTCTTATCTGGAACTTGTAGTCACAAGTATGTCACCTCAAAAGGTAAAGAGGGATTGAGTCTGAAAATGGAATATGTTGATTGAGCTGACCTTCAGTTGGGAAATTATGCTTGATTATCAGAATCACCCAATATGGTTATAAGAGTCCCTATATAATGAAAGGAGATCATAGTAATGTCTTGCCTGAATTTGTGTCTTTGGAGATACAGGATAGAGGTCACAAAGTGTCAAAAGACTGGAAGAAGAAACAGGTCAGAAAATATCCTGTCTAGAACTGACAGAGGGAATTCTACGCTTTAGTTTTAACCTACCAAGACCCATGTCAATTTCATTTGGTAAACAACAGAAGAATAAATTGTGATATTTTAAGTTACTGTGTGTTAACTTGTTATAGCAGCAACAAGAAGTTGACTCAGTTTTGCTATAAAATATCTACTTGTTTGAACCAAAGTTCTGAGGATTCTACATCTATGATGTCAAGCAGGAAAAGGAAGTTTTTGCATAAAGTTAGGAAATAGAATTCCCTGACCAATGAGACATGTTGACCTACTTATGTATTTTCCTCTCCAATTACCCCTCCAATCTTCCTTTCAGCAAAGGGCTCCTTTCACCATAGTCTTAAGAATTAAAAACAGAGCAGAGGGGATTGTTAACCTATATGTAAAGCTACACATAGGTTAACAAGACATACATTTGAGATAATAAACACCATTTAATGAGATGGTTTTAGGGAGGCATCAGGGTGCATGAATCCACTGAAGACAAGGGATAAATTTGGGACTGATCATGTGGGGTTAGTGGAAGATTCTGTGTTTTCTATCCAAGCAGAACTATATTGTCCTGAGTTAATTCTAATATATATTTGCACAAGTGACATTGGGGACTCATTCTTAGTTCTCTAAACACAAAAGAAATCATAAACAGTTAAACTAGATGAATAAATATCTACTATATGATCCATTTATGCTAATGCATTAGTCATTTCCAAACTTTACACTACATAAAACTTACCTGGAGACCTTATTAGAAAATGTAGATTTCTAGCTCTGCTCTTAGGAATTCCAATTGAATAGAGATTCTTTTTTATATGGTTTTTGGCACATGTTCTCAGTGACTCTCACACAGGCGATGCACAGTAAGCATGATATGGAAGCCCAGGAACTGCTTGGAACTTTTCTGAACCATTCACACACTTTGATTCAATGCATTGATTAAAGAAAGGGTAATCTGATTTTTCAGTGCTCTGCCCTCTCTCTGATGCTTTCTACAACATATTTATTGCCTTTCACATTTGACCATTGCATTTGGATGGTGGGCAGATGAGTAGCAGACAAGACTTTGAGCTTGGTAATTTTTCTCTTCTTTCTCTCTTTTTCAATGCCTGGGATTGAGTTCATGACTTCAACCATGAGAAGCAAACTCTGTGCCACTGAGATCCACTCCAAACCCAGAGGACTTATTCTCTAGAGTCTAACTTTCCTTTAAGCTCTAAGAATGGGCTGGGAAAAGGTGAGTATCCTTCCTAAATTGTGTAGGCTGACCATTCGTTCCTAAAGGGGGAGTGCAGCTGGAGCCCAATCCAGGTTCCATTCCAGTAAAATAAGTACTGGAATGATGGCAATGGAGCTTTGAAAGAGAATCTTTTTTTATTTTTCTATTTTTACAAGCATACTGAGCATTCATCCCTGCTTCCATCTGTTTCCCCCCACATCTTTTCCCTTCCCCCCATCAATCCCTCCCACTTCCTCCCACCTTCCCATCCACATGCTTCTATGGACCCCAGGGTTCACCCGGACCTGGCCTGTCTACTCTTGTGGGGACTCAGGCCTCTGTGGCAAATCAAGTTACCTTGAAAGAGAATCTTTTAAAATTGCACACAGGTCTCAGTTAGTGGCAACCCCGCTAGATGACATATCCAAGGTGGTCTTTCATTCTCAACTTCTTTCTTGAGTTCAATAACTTGAATTCTGGATGACACAAACAGGGAAAACAGAATGGAGTTTTCTACATTTTGCAAATCCCTTGAAATCCATTTTCCTTGACTATAATTGGGCAGAATGAGGACCCATTCATGAGCTTCTGCAGAGCTCATCTACCCATTAGAAAAACAGATTCCTAAGTGAGTGACACATTGTCCCCTTGTGTCCAGTCAATTCTCTCATTTGCCAATTTCCATCTTATCAGCTAGACTTGCTTAAAGCTTGAGGCCAAGGCATTGCAGCATCTCTTAATTAACTAGTTGCAGAAGGGAGGCTAATTATTTCCCCACAGTATCTCATCAGTATACTCCAAGTTGGAAAATGCCTCTGAGCATTTTCAAATCATTACAGAAATTCTATTAGAAGCGTATGTTTCCAAATAAGGAGGGCAGTAGAGAAGCACCATAAAAGCAAACTCGAGGAGTCATGTTTTCTTCCCTTTTCATCCTGATCACTTTGTCACTCCATTTACTAGTGCAGTGATCTCTCATGAGACTTGTGTGGCCACCTTTCTCTGATCACAACCTTCCTGCTCCCCTGATGAGTGAATAAACCTTCAACCTCAAGGTTGCGCCCTTTCTCTGTAGGTTCCCATCATTAGCTCTGTGATGACAGCAAGATTCATAGAGCTGCCTGCTGCCCCCTCTGCAGTCCAATGAAGCTGTGGACCTTTCTAAGGAACAATTTCAATGCTTCACTTTCAAGTACTTGCTGACCAGCATTTTTGTTCTGTATTCTGACTTGACTCCAACCTTTAGCCTTGCTATCTGAAGCATCTCTGGCTAAAGTGAGACTAATGGGCAATAGAGTGGGCATTGAAGATCATTTGCCGTCTAATAATTAAGCCACCTAATTAGGGAGGTCTCTGAAGTAGGCTACTCATTGTGTGTGACCATGTAGAATGCAGTTTGATCTTCATACACTATAAGCAGAGATTCTTCTTGATTTTTGGTTTGAGAAGCTGGAAGTGCATTGATTAGAATAAGTAGTCTGAAACATTGCACCTAATCAAAACCAAAAACAAGGCAGGGGGACTGTGCTTTGGAGGGAAGGGAGCCAGATATGAAGTATGTCACAGTGAAAAACAAGCACTGATTTGGAAAAGTGTTTTCCTGTCTCACCGCTCTGCTGGGTCATCATGTCAGTACCGTGGCAGTATTTGCTGGGATAAGAAATGATTTTTCTTTCATCTCATTTTATTCTTTAGACTTTTATAGCTGAAGTCATAGTCAAAATCGACATCACAGATATAATGCTACTTCCATTCGTTTTCTTCTCTGTCAATTTAATGAACGTTACAGTGACCACTATTTTTCCCTCTAGAACAATATCTTGTACAATGTCAGCAAAATATATAAGCAATTGGTCAGTGGCTAACAGCCTTGGCTGCATGTTAGAGTGATCTAGAGAAATATGAAAAACCCCTTCTTGAGGCCTCACTTCCCAAGGGCTTACTTAGCATCTCTGTGGAAGAGGTGAGCGCAAAGGGCAGCCTCTTTCGGTGGGGCCTAGATATTGGTGTTTTTTGTTTTTTTTTTTAAGGATTCCTAGAATCCTTAACAGTGCTTTTTCTACTATATAGTATGCCTAAAACTGGCCTGGCAGGGATGAAACTGCTCCAAAGAAACACTTGTGTCCCTTTCTCTGGCTATATGGACTGTTGAAACAGGGTACGCCTAGGAATTTTCTGGACATTTTCTCGAGGAATCTCATGTGGAGAGTAAGCAAAAGTTTGTGTGCCAGCTAGGGTGGGAACTCTTCTCTTTCAAAGGGAAGAGATTTCACAAAGTGCTGAAAACTTGGCATATCCACATTTCAGGAAAGAGCAGAACCAAGAGAATGACGGATGGGAACACACCTGGACCAACACTGCTTAGTTACACATATCTCTTGCCTTCTATTTAAACCTTGTCCTCATGGACAATTCCAGAGATGTATTTGGAGCATCAATAAGTCCTTTGTTCTTCTTCCCAATATGACTATATTAAATAAATCGTTTTTTTCTGATTTTCACTATTAAATTGGCTTTAATTGAATTTATTTGGGATGAGTGGCCAAACCTGGCTTGTTGGGGCTCAAGCTGTGGCCCTATGTCCAGTGACAATCCCACAACACATCTGAAGGTCTTGCTGAAATGTTCCATCCTAGATACATGACAATGCCCACTCTGGGATGACTGACTAGGCTGGTCACTCACTTGCCATGGTTGGTCAATAATTTCTTCCTTTCATACTGTCTCTTATTGGGGCATAATGATCTTTCCCATCTATGTTTACAGCATGGAAGCTTAATAAGTATCTTGGGATCAGTCTATGTGGCTCATCTGTACCTGGCTTATCTATACCATATGGCATTTTAGTCTTTTTTTACTTGTCATGAAAATTGGGAAAATATATTATTTTTATCCACACCATAGTCTATCAAAAGATATTTTATTTATTTGAGATATTTAGATAGATAGATGATAGATAGATAGATAGATAGATAGATAGATAGATAGATAGATAGAAAGAAAACAAGCATAAGTGAAAGGTCAGAGGACAACTTTAGAAAGTTTTTTTGTGTCCTTTTTTTGTGTTCATGTGTATGTGTGTATATATTGGAAAGCAGTGTGTGTGCTTATGGAGGCCCAAGGATGATTTGGGAATTAGAAATCATCCTGGATTGTTCCACCTTCTTTTTGTTTTGCTCTGGATTTTCCCAGGCTCTACCTTTCAGGACTGGAAGGGCAAGTCACTACCATTTCCACCCTGTGTTTTCACATGGGACCTGGGATCCAAACTCAAGTCCTTCTGCTTCCAAGACAGAGGTTTAGCCCTGAGCCATCTTTCCAAGTAGGTTCTTTCTTTTCACCCTATTTTCTTCCGGGGATGATATTTTGAGCAGGTGCCTTTGCCCACTTGAGTCAACTCACTGGTCCTCCATAGACTTGATACAGGAAGGTGATAATGGTTGTGATTAGCCAAGTGCCTTTCCTATGATCTAGTTACTGCTCAAGTTATCACTGTTCTTGTGCTGTGTCTATGCCTTTAGCTATATCTAGTTACTTTCTCTAATTTGAATGTCCAGGTCAAATGCTTGAGAAGATATACTGTGTTGTGAGTGAGTTGGTATTGTGGTTACTGGGTCAAACTCTCTCATCAGTAATCTGAAGACATCCCCTGGGTTGCTGTTTGGTGTTGGATGCCCTCTCGTGAACCACAGTACTTTATCTCCCTGAGAAACTCCATCTGAGTGCGACCTAGAGAAGAAAATATGTGTGGTGTTGCACCACTCACGGGACAAGTGATGGTAGTGTGTCCTTTGAATTCCTGTAACCAGTTAAACCACCTGATGACATTTTGGGTCTAACTCCACCAGTTAGAAACCTAGTTTTACAAAATTCCACCATGTTTTAACTTAGGATTCAGGTTCTAGAAGTGGGATGCTTTTTGTATGGTTACTTTCACCTTCTTTGAAACCCCATAATTAACATCAAAGGCACTATTTCTTTATTTGCTTGTTTGCTTATTTATGACACCAAGTCTACCTTTATCTATCTATCTATCTATCTATCTATCTATCTATCTATCTATCTATCTATCTATCTAATCTGAACAAGAGGCTTTATTCTAGATTATGATGGTCTGGTTATAGTTCTTAATCCAGCTTGTCAGGAGAACACATGCCAACATCAGGAACTAAGGGAACTGCCACACCATAGCCACATAAAATCTGAGAGAAAGAGACAATACTCATTTGTCAGACCAACATGCTTGATCAAGTACATAGAGAGATGCCAACTTTCTCAACCAGTTCTCTCCATCTTATTCACCTACCCACAGACTATTCCTGCCCACATTGGGCTGAGTTTGCCCTATCAATTAGGCAATCTTCTGAAGATCCACTTGGGGTTTAAGACAACTACTAATTTCTCACAACTGTCCCAGAGCTCTGAGCATTAAACTGACAAGTTAACACCTATATCTAACTATGACACCTTTCAAAAGCTGATAGCTATTTTCTTCATCTTCAAGGTTCTCATTTCCTTTGCAAACTTCTTTTTTTTAATTTTTAAATTATATTTATTTATTTTTTTCCCAATCATACAAGCTTAATACGTACCCTGTTCCTTCCCTCCCTCCACCCCTCCTCAGTCCCCCTTGTACCCTTTCCTCCTTTTCCCCTGAGCATCTTTTAATGTGAATGTCAAATTTCCCTCTGAGTCCTCCACTCTAGTGAGGTGTAAAAACTCAGTGGCATTGCCCAGAGTCTTTTCTTGGGCTCCCCTTTAGTATGGGAACACTATTATGACTGTTAATCCCTTGCCTTTAAGGATCCTAGTACCTGTGATCCATGCTTGACTTTGGGGGTCACTGACATTGTGCAGGTCATGTAAAGTTCAATTATGGCTACTGTGGCCCTAACTTGTGTGGAATATCTTCCATATAGTTGCTCCTTCCCATATTTAGGCTTTTACAGTCTTGCTGCCCCCTCTTCCGCAAATTTCCTTGAGCTTTAAGATGGGGAGAGATTTGGCTAGTCTGGTTCCAGGTGACTAATGTAGGGTCTCTGATGTTTTGAATTATGGTTTGTTGTTGTTGTTTTTAGTTTTGCTGTTCCTGCACTGCTCTTGGCTCCATCCTGATTGGTATTGGAGGTCACCTCCTAACCAGAAATAAAAGTCTGTTAAAATGGAGTCTTACTATAAGAGTAGATTCAAAGATAGATGGAATAGGAGTAAGAGACTGCAGTGAGGAGGGTCAGTCTCACATTTGCAGGATGGTTACCATATATCTGCCAGCCAGCCTACCATATTTAATCTATGGTCATCTTAATCTCACTGTGTGACCCAGGCTGGCATTAGCCATGAGATCCTCCAAATCAGGATTCTGAATGCTGGCACTATGGCTGTGTACCACCTCACCTTGTCAAAAGAGCAAACTTAAAGAAAGGAACAGACGCTTCTGACACTGGCACAGGTGAAAAGGATTCTGACTTATGGATGAATACTATATACATATCCTTGGAATTTCGGAATGTCTTTGTCATTGTTCCTGCTTGGAGATATCAGGAGCTGTTGTACTAGTCACTTAGACTTTCAGCTGTTTGCCCTCGCTATGTAGATCTTGTAACCAAAAAACATTAAGGGAAATTTTGAAATGAAGCCTCCACAAAAGACATGACAATCCTTATTTTATCAAGTGGGGAGCATTGGTTTTTCTTCTTCTTCTTTTTTTTTTTTTTCTTTTGTAAAATCTTTTTTTTTGTTTTTGTTTTGTTTTATTTATTTTTTTTATTTTTTTATTAAAAATTTAATTATACATTTTAAAATTTTTTACCAGTTCCCTCCCTCCCCCCTCCTCCCCCTCCCCTTCCCCCAGTGCCTCCCCCCCAATTCCCAGAGAGTCCTTTATTGTGTACGCCTAACTCTCCACTGGGTCCTCCTCTCCGATGACATATAAGGACCCAGTGGCATTTCCATAAGTCCTTTCTCTTGTTCCCCTTAAGCATAAGATCACTACTATGGCTGTCAATCCCTTGCCTCCAGGGGTCTCGGTGCCCTTAACAGATGCTAGACTTTATGAGGGCAACAGTTCACTGGACATTGCGCAGGGCATGCAAAGTCCCATTATGATTGCTTTGGCCCCAACTATTGTTGAGAATCTTGCAAATCGTTGCTCCTCCCATCCTTTTGCTCTTACAATCTTACCGCCCCCTCTTCCGCAAATGTCCCTGAGCTCCAGGATGGGGAGAGATTAGGCTGTCCTAGTTCTATGTGATTGTGGTTTTTCTTCTTGACTGACTTCTGAGTGTGAGCTGCAGCCATGCCAAGTGTGAGGTGTTTCCCTTCAAAGTTTTGAGTTTTCATGGTATTATTTCATTCTTGACCAACCAGAATGCCTCTGCTGGCTTTTGTTTCTTCTTAAGGGAAAAGAGAGAAATACCATTCAGCGTAAAGCATTTGATGCTCCGTGGTCACCCTGATCCCTTCTGCATGTTTTCTGCTGTCCTCTGTTTCCACATCAGAGGATTTCTGATTCTGGCTCAATGTTCAACTTGTGTGGCCAGCGTGTACAGATCTCCTAATGGAAAGGCATTCTTGAAGACTTCCGGAATTGCACAACACTTTGTATTCTAAAATTCTAAAATATCTTAATAAATTAAAATCGCAGCCTCGAGACCAGGGCTCCCCAGGACCGGGTGGAGAACAGAACACACACAGCTCCCTCTCGTCCGAGTGTATCCTGAATCTGTTTATTGAAACTTTCGTGACAACTTTTATGCAGAAAATTTTGGGGTAAAGAATGTTGCATATACAATAGATAATCAGCAAAATCACCTTCAGGGTGGACCCTTTTTTTCAAGAACCTAACCCATTGCTTCAGGGCAAAGGCACTTAACAGAAACATTCTCTCAGTATTTCCAAACTTATCTAATCTATAATGCTTCACCAGATAGCTATGGGGCTGAGCCCACATTTTCACTGCTTTTTTAAAATACACAGAGGCAGAATGTTCTCCTTTTGATTTTAGCAAGGAACATATTTTACAATTAACTATAGAAGTCCCCAACACCCCATATGTCCCAGCATGAGCTTTTGCTGTTGTCCTCTCCAGGTTGATACTCTCAGTCAGGCAGGTCGACATAGGCACCAGGCATGGCAGCAGGTTCTAACTTGGGAAGATGTATGCAGCTCATGTAGTCTCTACTGTCCAAGCTTAAACTACATCTCTAAGGGGGCCTTGACTTGGATACTCAAGGCCCATAAGCTATAGCTGGTTCTGTTGATGGAGCACTGAGGTATGAACTGAAGAAAACACTTAAGCAATATAATTATTAAAAGAATAACTTCTATAATAGCATCCTTCTATTCCTTTAATAGTAAGGTTGCTTATGTCTTCCTTTGAGGAATTCCAGAAGTGTATTGCCATCAGTTAGATGACCCATCTGTGAACCACGCATACTCCAAACCTGGGGTCCAGTCAGGCCCCATATGCTGAGGGTGTCTCTTTCAGGGCAGAGGTGATCATTGGTGGGAGTGCACTCAAATGGTCCATCTCTGTAATTTCTCATAAGAGTGCTGTTTGGGGTAGGAAAGACATGGCCCCTTTGCTTCTGACATGGATCCTCTCACTTTGGATTGCAAATACCATTTCCAGGTGCAGTCTTGGCATCTAGACTTTCTGGCATGATGGTCTCTTCCTTGGCCTTCAGCCAGGATAAGAGGGTATCACAGTTTCTTTTAAGGTTCTAGTGGACTGATAGCATAGTCTTATACTTCTGGAATTTCTGAGTTAGTACATAGGTGGGAATCTTACCCAACCTATGTTTTAAGACTCTAGAAGTTATTCTCTAATTTCCTTAAAATCAGTGCACACATTCTGGCTAACAAGTCTACTTATTGTAAATGACTAGACATGAAATTTCTATTTAGTATTTGACTGAAACTTAAAAAGCAGGCTTCTTCTCTAGAACAGAGAGCAGGAAGCTAGTTCCAAAAAAACTCTCAGAGCAGGTAAAGGGCACTCCTAATTCCCAGAAGAATTCATCCTGCCAGAGGCAAAACTTGAATTATCCCAAAAAAACAAAACTTAGGTAAGGGGCACTCCTAATTCCCAGAATTCTTCCTGCCTGAGGCAAAACCTGAATTATCTAGGAGAGAGTGTCCAACCCCTGTTCATGGGCGTTACTGTGACCTTCCTCAGGAGACAGGCTTTAGGCCTGGACTGGGAAGAAACACCAAGGCCTGACAATTCCTATATTTTTCCTTATTTCCCTTAAACAAAGCCATGTCCTTATCCCAAAACGTGTTACTTTGAATCCACCTTTTCCAAACTGAGACATATTCTACCAGATTCGTTGGATAGGGACGCGGCAACATATATGTTACGTAATCACAAACACAAAGTTACAGGTGACATAGAAATAAAACTACAAACCAATGAAATGCATTAGTGACAGTTTAAAAAGTAGATTTTGTTGGTGTTGTTGTATAGTAGAAAACCCGCTGAGCATATTCTGGGCTTCTCATGACTATTCGTCACTCTCAATCTTTCAAACTGTAGTTTTTTTTTTCCCCATTTTGCAATTATTTTGCTATTTTTGTTATAAAGTCATTTTAAACTATTAAGGTTTGGTCGATTCAGAATGTATTCAATTTATTATTTATTTATTTATTTTTGTGTACGTGTATATGTGTTATGTGCATGCATGTCATGGTGCATATATGGAGGTCAGAGGACATTTTCTGGAATTGGTTTTCTTTTTGCCTTTGTGTAGGTTCTGAGAACTGAGGTAAAGTCAGAAAGTGCCTGAGTCATTTCACTGTTTTTTGCTTTTATAGGCTCTCAAGTTAACAGATTGCCCTGAGTCCCAAGGGAGCCAATTTTAAAATTTATGTGTTTGTTTGTTTGTTTGTTTGTTTGTTTGTTTGTTTATTTATGTGTGTGTGTGTGTGTGAGAGAGAGAGAGAGAGAGAGAGAGAGAGAGAGCGAGAGAGGGAGAGCACTGTGTTGTCCCTGTGGAGGCCCAAGAATGATTTTGGGAATCATCCTGGATTGCTTCTATCTCCTTTTCACTTCACTGTGGGGTTTCCCAGGCTCTGCCCACCAAGGACTAGAAGTGCAGGCAGGCCGTTGCTGCCCTTTAGGCCTGGTATTTTTACGTTGGACCAGGTATCCAAACCTAGGACCTTCTGCTTGTGAGGCAGAGTCTTAACCCCTGAGTTATCTTTCCAGTCCCCAGGAGAGATTTTTAAGTATCACTATCAAGGACTGTGAAGATTTTTGAAGTTGGACTGAATGTGTTTGCATTATAGATGGTTATGACCTTGTGGGACAAGAT
The DNA here is from genome assembly GCA_023101885.1 of Typhlomys cinereus. NCBI lineage: Eukaryota > Metazoa > Chordata > Mammalia > Rodentia > Platacanthomyidae > Typhlomys > Typhlomys cinereus. The sequence continues at coordinate 9,412,997 of JALPQD010000031.1, read as the reverse complement.
CTGGACCATTATAGCTTAAAAGTGATATGCTTGGATGGTGAATTGATAAGAGTTGGAATTGAGTTGGTTAGTCTAGATTGTCAACAGGATCCATAATCATTAAAGAGATAATCTCTGGGCATGCCTGTGGAAGAGTTTCTAAGCTGGTTTCATTGAAATGGGAAGTCTACTCTATGTGTGGGCAATATTGTCCCATGGACTGTGCTCTTATACTAAATAAAAAAGCATTAAGTAAATTGAGCACAAGTATTGTCAATCTCTGCTTCAACACTGTGGATACAATGTGACGAGTTGCCTCCTTCTCTCAATGATACTCCATGATGGACTGTATCCCTGGAAGACTAAGCCAAATAAACCCTTCCTCCCTTAACTTCCTTTTCTTAGATATTTAGAGGAGGCAAGCAACTACTACAGGCACTGCACTGTTGCTCTCTTGAGGACCCATCTTAGTCCACCAGAGCTAAAATACAGTTGACTAAATTCATTCCTCACAAAGGAGATTTTAACTCTGCAACTCTTTGGCAAACAGATGATATTCCATTCCTCATCTGCAGTCATTGCTTGGATCACTGAGTGTGTTCACTCATCGTCTACCTTATTGGCTTGACAGGTTTTTGGCATCTCATTGCCAACCTGAATCATCTTTAGTGTCTTGTGATTTTTGTGAAGAACAAAGTTTATGTTACATTATTCTACAAATTCAATCAAACTGTGACTCAGGCAGTGTTGATATCTCCTGAGTGACACTTTCAGCAAATGTTCCGAAGAATGTGGCTTAAACAGCATCATCCGTAGAGCTAATGAAGTACTGCTGGAGCTTGCATTATTTCAAGTCAACTGCCTTTGTCCTCAAGGAGCAATCACATGCCTCTGTATCAGACAAATGGACATAAAGAGTGAGAATCATGTGTTCTCTGGGACTTTTGATTTGATTTGACCACAGTGATATTGAATTTCATAGCCAAAGCTGTTGTTATAAGTAACTCTCCCAGTTTGAATTTGAAATTGTTTAGGTTGTTTCTAGAAAGTGTGGTCTGGATCAGAGGTCTCCAAAACAGAAAGATCCCTCCCACAAGACAATCAATTGACTCATGGAGGATAGATTAAAATCATGAATGGGGAATTGGAGTTTTACTTTGGGCAACATACAGATTGTCTGAACATAAGATAGGTCACAGTGCCATGAATGACAAGTGGGAGCTACAGAGGTGTGTCATCCTCCATTTATTTTCTTTGGACATCTTCTCATGCTCTGAAGTTTATATCAGAAAGGTTGGGTGAGAAAGGATCTTAGACTTCTCTAATGAAAGTGTGTAATAAGAGTGATACTAGTTAATGATGAAAGATCTAAAATGAATTGATCAGAAACTTCAATGTTATAAGGAAGGTCTGGAGAGATGGCTTAGGGATTAAAGACTTTGTCTCACAAGTTAATGGACCGGAATTCAGATTTCTAGGTCCCATGTAAAAATACTAGAAATATAAGGTGATGGGGCTTGTTATTCCAGTCCTGGAAGGCAGAGGCTGGGAAACTCCAGAGCAAAGCGATGGGTAGAAGAACAATCCAGAATGATTCCCAATGTCACCCTTGAATCTCTACAGGCACACACACTTAAGTGTCCTCTTATACCCACACTTATACACATATTAACACACAAAAAATTATAAAGTAAACCTTTAAAATATGAATTTTGCTAAAGGCTGAACTGTCTCCATTCTATTCCATTCACATGTTGAAATGCCATGCTATGTAATTCAGAACACCAAAGACCCTACATTAATTACCTGCAACCAGACCAGCCAAATTTCTCCCCATCCTAAAACTCAGGGAAACTGTGGAAGATGGGGGAGCAAGATTGTAAGAGTCTGCAGATGGGGAAGACCAATGATATGCAAGATATTCCACACAAGTTAGGGCTGCAGTAACCATAATTGGACTTTGCATGACCTGTGCAATGACTGACATGTCAGGGTCTAGCATGGATCATAAGCAGTGAGGTTCTTAGCGGCAACAGATTAACAGTCATAGTGGTGTTCCCATGGTGCGGGGAGCCCAGGAAAGGGCTCTGGGTAAAGGGCTCTGGGTTATGCCACCGAGTCCTCACACCACACTAGAGTTGAGGACTCAGAGGGAGGTTTGGCATTCACACAAAGGAATGCCCCAGGGGGTAAGGGGGAGGGGGAGGCACTGGGACAGGGGGAGGGAAGGAGGTGAAGGGAGGGAGAGTGCTGGAGGAATTGGGTTGTTTGTGGTGGAGAGAGGGGGAGGACTGGGGCACCTACTGAGCTTGTATGATTGGGGAAAAAAAGAAATGCTATGCTATGGATGCTGATAGGTGTCATTTCTGGAGATAAGGTTGTTCAAAGGTTGAGTTAAATGAAATATGACAGTGGGTTCTAATCCTGTGCAATGGTGTCATTGTAAAAAGAGGAAATTTGAAAAAAAAAAAAAAGGAAATTTGGACAGGAGATATGAACAGAGGGAAGATTGCATGAGGACACAGGGAAGAGATGGCCGTTTACCAGCCAGGGAAGATCTGGATTAGATCTTCTTCTCATGGACTCAGAACCATGATGGATACTTAGCCTCCAGACTCTGGACCTGTGAGAAATTTCTGTTGTTTGAGCCACTGGGTGCTGGAGCTTTATTACAACATTTCTAGGAGACTAATATAGATTTATGTGCAGTCTCATTAGCAATGTGCCTCCATCATTGCCTATTATGCCTTGAGGTATTAGTCAATGAGAGTGTGAAATTACCAAGACTAGAAAGTCATTTGAAGCTAAGCTTTCAGAACACAAAGCAAGCTGGGTTCATAAACAATAAAAAGTATGCTTAATCACATTACTGTCACTTAACACATTACCACCAATGCTAAGCTCTCTAGAAAAGCATTTGCATACCATTGAAATATTTTAAAAGTAACAATGTTTCTATGAATTCAGATTCTAATTTTTTTTACTTATTTATTTTTTCATTTTACTATAGAAGTAATATAATAAACTATACCACAATATATGTATGCTATGTCTAGTGAGTAAATATACATAGATGTGGTAGAAGGCTCTTACTGATGGGACATGTGAGGCAGGCAAGCATAAAGAATATCTTAGAGACCCTGGAGCCCCATGCGTCCCGGCGGCGAGTTCCCAGGCCGACTCCGGCTTGGCCTGCGCTGCCAGCCCAGACGACCCCAGCCCCCTCTGTGCCGACCTTCCCAGGTCGCAGGTGAAGAATTCTGCCATCAACATCAGACCCTCTGCCTCTCTGGCCCACTGGGGACCTACGCACATGGTCCACGGAAGACACACTGCTACTCGGAATTCAATAGAGCCCAAAGGAAACTCAAGCAAAATTCTAAGGAACAAAGGGAACACAGGTCATACAGCTGGACTCCACTACAATCAGTATATCACGTGGGCGAGTTTCTTCTCATCCAGCCCAAAGATAAGTAAACTTTTTCTTTTCACCTTACTGATCCTTTAAAGTATCAATGCTGTAGATCAACTTTCTCATACAGCCACCCCACAACATACAACTCCAGGGAGTACACCACTCACCCCCACATTTCACCAAGATACTAAATCGTAAAAGTGCACTACCAAACTAATATTCACCCCCTGGTAACATAACCTGACTTAACTGATGTACTAACAGCCTAGTAGCCTCATCTAGGATATAACAATAACAATACACAAACATTCCCAATCCAAGACAAGCACTAGTAATAACTGGCAAGTGTAACAATACCAACTAGGTGGATTCAGTGAAAAACACACAGAAACTGAAAGGTCCTAAAAAACAAAACAACAATGTACAAGTCAAAGTGCAGATCCACGAGAAACAAAACCCAAGAAGACTAATCTCCTGCCGAAAGAATCAATCCCATAATGAGGGATTCTGACCAGAATAAATCCACAGAAAATAGCCATGAAAGCCAGACCCAACATAACGACTTTCAGAGTATGATCATTACCATGATTAATACTATGAAAGAGGAAATCCGAGAAGAGTTAAACAACCATATCAACCACTTCGAACAGGAACACAACAGGCACTTGGAGGAGTTGAGAAAAACAGTTCAAGAAACAAAAATAGGTATGGAGCAATTAAAACAGTCTCAGGCAGAGTTTAAAATTGAACTAAAAGACAAGTTATCTTCAACCCAAAACTCAACAGAGAGTCTTAGCAGCAGAACAAATGAGGCAGAAAATAGAATTTCAGATCTTGAAGACAAAGTGGGAGAATTAACCAGCTCAATGGAAGAGATTGCTAAAGCCAAAAAGATACTGGAGAGGAACATTCAAGAGATATGGGACACCCTGAAGAAGCCTAACATGCACATTCATGGAATACCAGAACAAGAATCCCAAAATTCCACACCGGAGGAAATATTTCAATTCATCATAAATGAAAACTTCCCACAACTAAAGAATGAGAGGCCTATCCAAATACAAGAGGCATTTCGCACTCCAAACAGATATGACCAAAATAGAAAATTGCCACGGCAAATAATAGTCAAAACACTCCACGTTCAAGACAAAGAAAAGGTGCTGAGAGCTTCAAGAGAAAAAAAAAACAACTCACTTTTAAAGGTAAACCTATTAGAATAACAAATGACTACTCAATGGAAACAGGAAAAGCAAGAAGAGCTTGGAGAGACATACTTCAAGTATTAAATGAGCAAAAATGCCAACCCAGATTGATAAACCCGGCAAAACTGTCTGTCATGATTGAGGGAGAAAGAAAAGTTTTCCAGCACAAAGACAACTTGAAGGGATACATGTCTACCAAACCAGGCCTTCAAAAAATCCTAGAAATGATACTCAAGCTTGAAGAAAAGAACAAGCGTATCCAGGAGGACAGAAGGGAAGTACAATACCACCAAAACATAAATATCAAACAACATGCTTACAAAAGTCTACTAAACATAAAAAATGTCCAGAATTAAAAATAATTCCTCCATTATAACATTAAATGTCAATGGTATTAACTCGCCGATTAAGAGACACAGATTACAAACTTGGATTAAAAATCACAATCCAACAATCTGCTGCCTTCAGGAAACTCATCTCACCATAAAAGATAGGCACATCCTAAGAATGAAAGGCTGGTCCAAAATCTTGCAAGCTAATGGAACCAGGAAACAGGCAGGGGTAGCAATTATGCTTTCAGACAAAGTGGACTTCAAACCAAAGAAAATCATAAGCGACACAGATGGATACTACATTTTAGTCACAGATACAATTCACCAGGAAGACTTCACAATCCTGAACATTTATGCACCCAATACGGGCCCCTCCACATTCATTAAGAAAACCCTACAGTGCCTAAGCAAGAAATCAACCCCCAAACGATAATTCTTGGGGACTTCAACACCGCCCTCTCAACATGGGATAGATCAACAGGTCAAAAGCTTAACAGAGACACTTTGGAACTTAATCAAACCCTGAAAGAAATGGACCTTACAGATCTCTATCGAACTTTTCACTCATGCACGAAAGAATACACATTTTTCTCAGCAGCACATGGAACTTTCTCCAAAATAGTGGCCCACATATTGGGCCACAAAACGAATCTACACATATACAAAAAAGTTGAAATTCTAACCTGTGCCCTATCAGACCACCACGGCCTGAAGCTGGACATTCACAACACATCAAACAAGAGAAAACACACTAACTCCTGGAAACTTAACAATATGATGCTGAATGAGAACTGGACTTGGAAGAAATTAAAAAGGAAATTCAAGATTTCCTGAAAGTGAACGATAATGAAAATACAACTTACCAAAATGTCTGGGACACAACGAAAGCTGTTCTGAGAGGTAAGTTCATAGCTCTTAATGCCTACATCAAAAAAATGGAAACATCAGAAATAAATAACTTAACGATGCAGCTTAAGGCTTTAGAGAAACTTGAGCAATCTGATCCCAAAAGTAGTAGAAGAGAGGAGATTAGCAAAATAAGGGGAGAAATATCTGATATCGAGACTAAGAAAATGATAGAAAAAATCAACCAGTCAAAAAGCTGGTTCTTTGAAAAAATCAATAAGATTGATACACCCCTGGCTAAATTAACCAAAAGCAAGAGAGAGAAAACCCAAATTAACAAAATTAGAAATGAACATGGAGTTATCACTACTGATACCCAAGAAATCCAGAGAATTATAACATCATATTTCAAAAACTTATACTCAGTGAAGTTTGACAACACAAAAGAGATGGATGAATTTCTAAGTAAACACAACTTACCTAAATTGAATCAGGAAGTTGTGAATTACTTAAATAGCCCTATAACATATAAGGATATTGAGGAAATAATCTCAAATCTTCCCACCAAAAAATGTCCTGGACCAGATGGATTCAGCACAGAATTCTACCAGACATTTAAGGAGTTAATAACACCAATACTCCTTAAACTGTTCCATCAAATAGCAAACGAAGGAACACTACCAAATTCCTTCTATGAAGCTAATATCGTTTTAATCCCAAAACCTAATAAAGATTCACTTAAAAAAGAAAACTATAGGCCGATCTCTCTGATGAACATAGACGCAAAGATTCTCAAAAAAGTCTTAGCAAATCGGATTCAAAAACATATTAAAAAGATCATTCACAGGGACCAAGTAGGCTTCATCCCTGGCACACAAGGTTGGTTCAACATATGCAAATCAATAAATGTAATTCATCATGTAAACCAGTCCAAAGACCAAGACCACATGATACTCTCGATAGATGCAGAAAAAGCCTTTGACAAGATCCAACAGCCTTTTATGATCAAAATGCTAGAGAATGGAAGGAACCTTTATCAATATAGTAAAAGCTGTATACAACAAGCCCACAGCAAGGATTATGCTCAATGGGGAACAATTGGAAGCATTCCCACTTCGATCAGGAACTAGACAAGGCTGTCCACTCTCACCACTTCTATTCAATATTGTACTTGAAGTCTTAGCTGAAGCCATAAGACAAGAAAGGGACATAAGAGGGATTCAAATCGGCAAGGAAGAAGTCAAACTACCCTATTTGCAGATGACATGATCTTATACCTGAGTGATCCCAAAAACTCCACCAGGAAGCTCCTGGAACTAATTGAGAAGTTCAGCAGGGTGGCCATAAAAAATAAATGTGCAAAAATCAGAGGCCTTCCTATATGCCCAGAATGAAAGAAGTGAAAAAGCCTTGAAATAAATAATCCCATTTACTGTAGCCCCTAAAAAAATGAAATATCTTGGTATAAACCTAACCAGGGAGGTAAAAGACCTTTACAATGAAAACTTTAAAACCCTGAAGAAAGAAATTGCAGAAGACACCAGAAGGTGGAAAGACCTCCCATGTTCCTGATTGGCAGAATCAACATCGTAAAAATGACCATCCTATCAAAGGCAAAATACAAATTCAATGTTATACCAATTAAAATCCAAAGCAATTCTTTAAAGAAGTTGACCAAATAATCTCAAAATTCATATGGAGGCACAAAAGACCCAGGATAGCAAAGACAATCCTGAGTAACAAAAACACTGCTGGAGGTATTACCATACCAAACCTTAGTCTATATTACAAATCCATAGTTATATAAACAGCCTGGTACTGGCTCCAAAATAGACACACAGATCAATGGATAAGGGTTGAAGACCCACAAAAAGACAGCCATTTGGTCTTTGACAAAGGGGCCCAAAGAATCCAATGGAAAAAGAATAGCATCTTCAACAAATGGTACTGGCAAAACTGGATCTCCACATGCAGAAGATTAAAGCTGGACCCGTACTTGTCACCATGTACATGACTTAATTCCAAATGGATCAAGGACCTTGATATCAGGCCAGAGACTATAAAAATCATAGTTGAAAGGATAGGGAACTCCCTCGAGCTGATTGGGCTAGGCCAACAGTTCCTAAACAGACATCCAATGGCACAGTCACTGCTACCAACTCTCAACAGTTGGGATCTTGTGAAATTAAACAGCTTCTGTTCAGATAAAGAGATTGTCACATGAGCTCAAAGGCAACTGACAGAATGGGAGAAAATCTTCACTAACCACATATCTGATAGAGCTCTACTGTCCAGAGTGCACAAAGAACTTAGAAAATTAAACATCAAGGAAACCAATGGCTCAATTAAAAAATGGGCCCTGGAACTTAAAAGAAATTTTACCAGAGATGAAATTAAAATGTCTAACAAATATCTTAAAAAATGCTCCACTTCTTTAGCCATAAGGGAAATCAAATCAAAACCTCCCTGAGATATCATCTCACCCTGGTCAGGATGGCAAAAATCCACAATACAAACAACTACAAGTGCTGGAGAAGATGTGGAGAGAGGGGAACTCTGCTACATTGCTGGTGGAATGCAGGCTCATACAGGCACTCTGGCGAGCCATCTGGAGATTCTTAAAGAAATTAAAGATTGAAATGCCATATGACCCTGCTATTCCACTTTTGGGAATAACCCCCCATGCAGCAGAGGTTCGCCTTGATAGCACAAGCACGACCATGTTCATAGCAGCACTGTTTACAGTAGCAAAGTCATGGAATCAACCTAAATGTCCAACAGTTGACGAATGGATAAGGAAACTGGTACATCTATACAATGGAGTACTACTCAGCCATCAAAAATGATGAATTACTGGAATTTGCCGGGAAATGGATGTCATTAGAAACAATTATATTAAGTGAAGTATCCCAAACCCAGAAAATTAAGCGCCGTATTTACTCCCTAATAGGTGGCTCCTAGTACCAAACTCACCCAGCCCACATTGAGACACTCAAAGGTAAACCTATGTAATACAGTAATTGCAAGGATTGTGAACAGGAGGGATGGGGTTGGAGGGCCACACCAGACACAAGGAGAGAGGGGACCATGTTACAGCAGAGAAAATCGGCCTCCAAGGAATGCAAGTAACTAATGTGACACCTGGTTAAGTTCACAGACGTTCGTTCCTGATCATGTACAACTGAGGGGGTATGATCTCACCAGAAGGGAGGGCATATAGTCTGGCAGATGAAAGGTGATCATTTTGCAAATGGGTGACTGACCCCTCCCTCACCGAGGTTTCCTACTTTTATTACATCTACCCTTGAATGTGCTATTATAACAAGACTCCAGTTTAACAGCTTTTTGTCTCTGACCAGGGGGTGACATACAGTGCCCATCAGGATGGAGTGAAGGGCATTGCAGGAGCAGCAAAACTGCAAAAGAAAATCAACAAACCACAATCCAGAACTTCAGAGACTCTATATCAACCACATAGAACTAAGCCAGCGTAATCTCCTCCCATCCTGAAGCTCAGGGATATTTGCGGAAGAGGAGGCGGTAAGATTGTAACAGCAAAAGGATGGGAGGAGCAATGATCTGAAGATTCTCCACACTAGTTAGGGCTGAAGCAATCATAATAGGACTTTGCATGCCCTGCGCAATGTCCAACACCCTATTGACCTCACAAAGTCTAGCATCGGCTAAAGGCACCAAGATCCTTGGAGGCAAGGGATTGACAGCCACAGTAGTGTTCCTATGCTTAAGGGGAACACGAGAAAGGGTTCAGGGAAATGCCACTGGGTCCTTGTACGTCATCGGAGAGGAGGGCCCAGAGGAGAATCAGGCATGCACAAGAAAGGACTTTCTGGGAATTGGGGCGGGAGGCACTGGGAGACGGGAAGGGAGGGAAGGGGATCAGGGGATTTAGAGGGAGGAGGGGGGGAGGGAACTAGTCTACCTATTAAGTTTGTATGAGAGGAAATAATAATAAAAAATGTTAAAAAATTTAAAAAAATGTCATAATGAAAACAAAACAAAAAAAGAATATCTTAGAAACTTGGCCTAAATGACCCACTTTCTGGTAGTGCAATTAGCTGCTTAAGCCCTTTGACTGAACATATGCATACATACCTCTCTCCAAACAATGCAACTAGCAATTCTGAATCCTCATCTGCATCTGGCTACATGAACACCTTCTCTAACCAACAGATAGGTTTCTTCTCCCTTAATAATGATCAAACTTAATTCCTATTCAAATGTATTTCCAACTTATTGTGGCACAAAGAACAGAGGAGGGATGGTGATATAAGTCAGTGGGTAATGTGTCTGCTCTGAAACCTGGTGATATGACTTCAATCTCTGGAAGTCTACCTGTTAGAAGGATAGAAATGACATAAGAAAGTAGTCTTCCAACCCTATCCATGGCATGGATTCACATGTCCCCCCTTCCCCTCACTCATCCAAATGAACAAATAAAGTGAAATGAATAACGGAGGAGTCACCCCAGCCTAAAGAGGTTTTGGGTGCACATAAAGTAAGGTACACTGTCCTTCAGGTAACCATTTTGGGGCAATCCTTCAGTTTCCACCTTATGTCTATGCATAAGTGAGTGTGCATAGACATGTAATGTGAGAAGGTACAAGTGTAGTAGGAAAAATGACTATCAATCGAAATAAAGAGCTAACCAAACTATGCCCTTTAGTTACCAGGCCATCCTTCTATTAGTTCCCATGTAAAAAAGCCTCACACAGTAACTGGTGCTCTTGAGTTTCTTCAGTAATATGGCCCACTGCTCCACTGAGGTGTATTCTGTCACTTTTATTGTTTTGCTTTGAATAAAAATTTAACTCACCACTATTGCAAATCTGTGTTGACTTTTCCTTCATTCTTGAATAAAAGACTAAGAACCTGGAAGCAGTTTGTTTCAGTAGCATATGTAATTACAAATGTTTAAGGACCACGGAAATGCTTGGAGTTCTTTTTTAACTGGAGTATTTCAGATCCTTCAAATACTTTATGTGATTGGAAATCTATCTATTGAAGATCTAAACTAGTAAGTTTTATTGTAAAGGGGGATTAATTAAATTTTTTACTCATACTTTCCTATGAAGGTTTAAATATCAATAATTTCTCATTTTAATTATAAAAAAGTTCAATATAATTTATAAGATGATTTAATAAAATCATTTTCTAGACAGACAGTAAATTTTGTTGGCTTTTTCTTTATCACTTGTCTTCTGTTCAATACTATTGATGAAATTTTCACAATTATAAGAAAACCAGTCATATCCCTAAAAATCAGTTACAGGATTTTACCAAACCATTTTTTTGGGGGAGGGGAAGTGTTTGGGCATTTTGAATAGAATAAAACCAGAAGTTTGCTAGCTTTCCCTGCAGAATGCAACATAATGTGATCAAAGCATCAATGAACAGGTCTGGGTAAATTCAAAACTTAGTGCCCACCACACGAACATGCCCATGTGTGCCCAGGCATGGATACCGCACACGTTCATACAAACATTCAGAAATTAACACATATACATATATACATATTATACACTCATGCACGTCCCAGCATTTATGTACTCTATGCAAAGACTTGACATGGCAGAAGTTTTGCCTGAGCCCTAACTAACAACCATTACAGTTTAAGAATATAATCAGCATTTCATATGTTCACAGTTACAGAATTCAAATTAGCAGTGGGGCAATGTGTGAACATAAATGACTCTTGTATTTTTAAATTTTCTTCCATCTTCAAAAAGGCCCAAAGAATAACACATTTAGTTTGTATAAGTACACAGGGACTTGACTTAGGAATTCTAGAGTTTTCCATGGAGTTTTCTGATTATCATCAAAACGTGCACAGAGACTTGACTTAAGAATTCTAGGGTTTTCCTAGATTATCAGCAAAAAGCAGAAGAGAGACACTGATTTATGTGGTTTGTATTTATGCCTTTCAAGTCAATATATATATTTAACTTGGTTTAAGATTTACCAGTCTTAAAAATCATCACCTGTTCCAGAAGAGACTCAACTAAACCAAAGTTCTGGTTCTGTCTGTCACCTATGACTCACAGCCCGCAAGTCCCTGTCAATGTCAGAAGATGGAAATACCTTATGATGGTTAACTAGCACTCATCAGTCTTCATCTCTCCCCTTTGCCAGCTTGCTCCTAATGGAATATAAATTGTTCATGAAACCAGTTATCTTTCTAGGGAAAAGGTATTGATACACAAGTAATAGAAAAGGGGGGACTCAGACCTGGTTCACTTCAGCACTAAAAGATTGGGGACAGGGGTCAGTGAGATGCCATAAAAGCAACTGAGTAGCATTGTTGTTGCTCAGGAGAAAAAAATGTGCTCAGCTGATGAAATAACACTGCCTTTGTTAGTTTCTCAATTCTACAATCTGTCTTAACTGCATAGATGGGTGAGCTGAGAAGTTTGTAGCTCTCACAACCATTTGCCAATTACATTACCAGTATCATCCTTTCCTTATTTTATAACTTCTTTTGTATATGTAACCTTGATGGAATAGATTTGAGGGACCAAGTTTAATTTGAACGGAGAATTCTATCAAAAGTTTGCAGATCATTTGGGCCTTGAAATTCCTCTCAGCATGTATTTACTGAATGTCTACCAAGTGTCAGAGGCTGTTAACAAATGCTGTAGGAAAAGAAAAGTCAAAAGTAGTATGTTCACTAACTCAAGGTGTCCTCAAATGTCTACAATGGAGCGATGGAATTTCTGTACAAAACGCATGTCTATAATGACAGTGGATCCAAATCCTACTGAGGGATTAAATATGAAATGGAATAGGAATCGGTGTGCGGGTAGGCCTCAAGTAATGATTAGGAATTTGGCTCAGGGGCTGAAGTGCTTGCCTCCCAAGCAAGAACACTTAAGTTAGGATTCCGGAGCCCATTTAAAACTGCCTGTCAGAAATGGTGGTGGTCTGCACTTCAGCCCTTGAAATCAGAGCCTGGAAAACCCCAAAGCAAAGCAATAAGAGGTAGAGCAATCTAGGATGATTCCTGATATTACCCATGGGTCTTCACAGGCACATACACTTGAGTGTTCCCTTCTGTGCGCATGCACGCTCCCCACCCCATACGCAAAAGCAAAAATAAATAAATTTTAGAAAGCAGATATTTAATGAAGGACAATTTAGACTCTTACATTCTTTCCACCGCCTCTTCTGCAGACTGAAGACTGAGTCTTCAACCTTCACTTATTCTTAGCATTGTGTGCAATCAAGTGCTCTGCATGCAGCCCCAGTCGTTAGAGGCTTCTCTGCTTGAGGCCTAGGAAATCTTTGTATCTTTTCTTCTCCTTCTTCTGTCATGTGGCCACTGCCATGTCTGCCTGGCTTTTTTATGTGGGATCCAGGAACTGAACTCAGGTCCTTTACTTTCAAGGTAGAGTCTTCACCCCTGAGCCATCTCTCCAGGCTTAGAAGGAAATTTGATAGCATGTTCTTTGAGTAGTAAGTTCTCCCTTAGAACCTATGACTTCCCAGCTTAATGTGGTTATAGAAATCAGAGTTAGAAGGTAGGAAAATGGTTTTGAAATGCTATCCTCCCAAAACAACTTAGCCATGTTATTCTTGCACCCACAACAGAGGTGGATACTGACACTGTGTCTGCTAGGACCTCCCTGGCCAATGATCAGTGACAAACTGAAAAGAAACTCATGGGACCCTTCCAAATACCAATGAACAATGATCACGTGGTGGAATTGAGGGGGTTGGGACATAAGTATCAGGTTGTGTTCCCATGGGGTAGCTTACTAGGTTCCAAGAGGACCCCAATTCCAGGATCACATGAAAGGCCTTGGCTAAATAAGGTGGAACATAAAGCAATAATACAAAAAGACATGATATGGGAAGAAGACTTGACAGCGGGAAAAAGAAAAGGTAGAGGAAAAGTAATCAGAATGTTTTATAAACAAGTAAGAAGTTGTCAGAGAGCAAATTCGTTAATAAAGGAAAATGAAAAGAAAAGGAAAAGCAATTTAGGAATATAGAAAATACATGAACATAGAAAATATAGAAAAAATGGAGGAAGGGAAAGTATAGCTTGGTTTTGGAGAAAATTAGTCATAAAATTTAGCTGGATCATGAAGACATATATGCTGACACAGAGAATAAGTCTGTAGTAGAATAAGTAATGTGCATCAGAGCTCTAAACAGGAAGATTGGGGTGAGGGTGTGGAAGCATGGTGCATTACAAAAAGTTTGTGATCAGGGCAGGAAATGGGTCAGAAAATCAAGGTTCTCCAAATGTCACCTCCGCAATGTGAATTAAGTCAAATCACCTCTAAACCTGCACTTTTTCTAATGTAAAGACATCTGGATACATAAACAAAACAAGCACTCCTAAATTAACCCACACTGAACTGAGCCATGATATGCATTATGGTGGCTTTAGGACATGAGTTATGGTCATTGTATTTTGTGCAAGGTGTCAGGAGAGTAAATAGGAGGCTGAGCTAGGCCACCTGGGAATCACTGAGGTTAGCTTCCTCTGAGAGGCTAATGTAGATTTATGAGAAAGAGGTGCAATAAGGTCATTTGGGTTGTAAAGTTTAAAAGCAAAGCGCACACTCCTCTCAGGAAGGAGAGAAAAGCCTTCCGTGTGCGGGTGGTAGAACAAGTCTGGAACAACAACTTAAACCTGTTCAACATCCGGGAAAGTGTGCATGTGTGACGCCAAAGGGCAAAGAATAAATTGCTGTAACTGTGTGGCTAAGCTCAGAGCTCCCCTCCCTCTCTTTCTCCTCCTCCCTCCCCCGATTCCCTAGGAAACCTTGGAACTCCAGTGTTTAAACCAGTCCAGGTTCTCCGCTACTGGGATCTTGCATAGCTGGGTTGAGTCAGTCTGCAACAGTGCCACCGTGTGGCAGTGAGGAGCAGTGTTAGCTATAAGCCCAACCGACTCCAGTTTGGCTTAGTTTAGACTTAAAAGCAGAGTCTATCTCTCTGGAGTGCCCTCAACGTTATGAGACAAAAGCAAGCATCTATATGGAAGAGTCTTATCTAGGTTTCATGGCACTAAATATAATGGCTTGAGAATATAATGGCTTGAGATGGAAGAGATGGCTCAGGGTTAAGTGTTTGCCTCACAAGCCAAAGGTCCCAAGTTCAGATTCCAGATGGCATGTAAAAATGCCAGGCAGTAATGGCTGAGGCCTGCACTTTCAGTCTGGAAGCTACAGCCTGAGAAATCCCAGAGCAAAGCAATAAAAACGTAGAGTAATCCAAGATGATTCCCATCACCCTTGGCTCTCCACAGGTACACCCACACACACAAAAGAAGTTAAGGTGGAGGTGTAGTTCAGTGGTAAAATTGTTTGCCTAGTATACACAAAGCCCTGGATAAGAGACCCAACACACACACACACACACACACACACACACACACACACACACACACACAATTTGAGAAATTTATTGGAATATATAAAGAGAAATGGCTATATATTGAGGAGTTTTAAGAGGTAATTAGAATAAAATAATTAGACTGAATAAGGAGCACTGTATCTTGTTAAGTGTTGACTTCTTTTCTTTACCGAAAACCCACCAATGGCACTCACATTCTGTAAGGTTTGGATGAGGGGATTTAGTTTTAATTTTCATTCATCAGGGAATGAAGTGGAATGATTGAATTTTCATTTTAAATTCAATGCAAGTTCTATAAGTCTGTGGAGGAGAAAGACAGAGAAAGTCTAATGAGACTGATGTTACTTATGTCTTTTAGCATCTCTTCTTTACTCCTTGAGGTTTCATGGATGAGGAAAGATATTGAAAGGAGGATGATGAGAATGGTGTTGGTCATGTACACTATGGAAGGAATTACACATTTTCCTGGCCAATTGTCATTTGGTAGCTCTAAATTTCAGTTAAGGTCTTAGGCAACTGTGCCGTGGGTCTGATAAGCAATCACTGAAAATCAAGCAATGAAGGAGGTCTATGCTAATTATTTCTTCTTAACTAATTTTTCATTGTAATTGGTTTAATATTTATCAGATTTTTGGAAAATAAATGCTGGAATATTCTCTACTGGTCACTGTGTTTGACCTTTTATCTCAGACAAGGGAAATTTCTGCGTGATCTCTGACTTCCCCTGGCACCATCAATGCAGGATGTGCCAGAGCACCCCTAGATACAGAACTCACCACTTTGTGAAACAGAACAACCAGCTCCAAGAGGGGGTTCCAGAGGGGACACAGTCCATTACAGTGGGAATTGCATAGCAGCCATCATGGCTGTAGACAGCAGGTGGTTCAGGTCCCTGCAGCCATTCAGAGGTACAGAAAGAAAGAGAAAGGGAGGAAGTTGGGCTACCCACCAAATCTCAGATGCTGCCTGAGGGCAAGTGGGGAGGCTGAATCTGAGACCCTGTGCAGACATGCTGAGTCAGAACCTTCACTCCACAAGATCCCTGGGCATCTGATAGTTTGGGATATGAGAAAATTTACACCTTATCCTACCCTGCTCTTCTGTTACAGTCTTTGAGCTCACCCTTCAACCATGTCTATCCGCAGGTTTTCTGCCAATAGCTTCCTGATGTTCCTTCTGCTCTCCAGCTGACCATTTGCTTCTAATACTGCAATTGCTTGCTTACTGTCCTGGCTCCTGAGGGCTGCGTTGCAGCCCATGTTGACCACAGCATAGTGGGGACCTTGGCAGCTCCAGTGTTACAGCTTACGGGTCCCTCGGACTTTCTCAGTGTCTCTTTGAAAAGTAACTCAGAATGGTAGGGACTTTTGTGCCATTGAGAATGTGAGATAGGAAAACCCACCAATGACAGGAGAGCCCACGTCAACACCAACAGCAGAGGAAACTAGCCACACCAAATTCACAGGACTGCTGAGAAGGACAATCCTCACTTACCAGACCAGTATATCTGGCCAAGCAAGTATACAGAAGACCCTGGAAGATAAGCCATTAGCTTTCTGCCCTCTTATCAAACTGCTTCATGGCATTGAGGGGCATGGCCTGCTGTTTCTTGGGGACTTCTAGTTATCTTGGACGCCCACTGTTGCAGTTTCTTTTCGTTTGCTGTTGGGAAACAGCACTCATGTACAAGTTAGGGAAGAAAAGTGGTATTTATTTGCCTTATGGTTCCAGAGGGGACACAGTCCATTACAGTGGGAATTGCATAGCAGCCATCATGGCTGTAGACAGAAGGTGGTTCAGGTCCCTGCAGCCATTCAGAGGTACAGAAAGAAAGAGAAAGGGAGGAAGTTGGGCTACCCACCAAATCTCAAGGTACACCTTCTGTAACAAGCCTTCCTCCAACTAGACTTTATTGTGTGTGTGTGTGTGTGTGTGTGTGTGTGTGTGTGTGTATGTATCAAAGGTCACAGTATGTCCCTTTGGAGGGCCAATGGTGATTTCAGGAATCATCCTGGATTGCTTCTATCTCTTTGCTTCGCTCTGGAATTTTTTGCGCTCTGGCTATCAGGGCCAGGAGTGCAGACTGCCACCATTTCCGCTTGGCATCTTTATGTGGGAATTGAGGTCTAAACTCAGGACCTTCTGCTTACAAGACTGAGTCTTAACTCCTGACCCATCTCTCCAGCCCTAGGCTTCACTTCTTAAAGGTGCTTTACGCTTCCCAAACATTAACATCAGGCAAAGATTTAGAAACACGAGTCTGTAGGGTGGAGCTTACATCCAAACCATGACACACATTGTCTTAATTTTGCCTTGCCTTCTTCCTTGTCTCCTCTTCTCTGAAATACAATTTTCAAACAAAGCATTCACCCCTCAGCTTTGCCGTGCATCACAGTTGCTCTGCATGTTATTGATAAATTCACGAACAAAAGATTTAAGGGAATAAGAGACTTTATTTTGGCTTATATTGATTGGTTACAGTTCCTTGTCTAGCTGACAGAAGAGCCCACATCAATGCCAATGGCTGAGGAAACTAGCCACATCAAATCCACAGGACTGCTGAGAAGGACAATCCTCACTTGCCAGACCAGTATGTCTGGCCAAGCAAGTATACAGAAGGATGCCAAATTCCTCAACTAGTTCCTCCCATCTTATTCACCTGCCCAAAACCTAGTCCCATCCGCCTTGGGCTGGGCCTTCCCTATCAGTCAATCTCTTGCAGGCTCGCTTGGGGCTTAACTCAGCTACTAATTTTTCCAGTTGCGCCCAGAACTCAGACCCATCAGTTTTCAAGTTGATACCAGTTATAAAGAATATTTTATAAATAGATTATTCACATTGTTGATACCATTATAAGAATTTTTATCTTTTCCCAAAAAGAAAAGATTTTCCTAAATGTGTAACTTTGTGCATGTGCTGCTTGTGAAACTGTTGTGAAGCAAAATTTGGTGAAAAAAATACCTTTCAGAATCTTTTGTATTTTATAAAAGTTCATATTTTTTCTAGCAGAGTTTGCAGTATTGCCTGTGAATTACTAGGTGAGTATATAAAGAAAAACAGGTTGCTTGAAAGAATTGTATGCCTTAGTTCCTGACCTTTTCCTCCCAGGGCTCTAAAGTATTGTGTATGTCTCTTCATCTTTACCTCACTCTAGAATATTGTGTATATCTCTTCCTTTATCTCCTCCTTTGCTTATTTTATTTTCTGTCTCTTTTGATTATTAATATTGGCAAACTTCTTACCATCAAAATAGAAAGTGACGGGCTGATGAGATGATTTTGTAGGCAGAAACACTTACCATACAAAGTTTGATCTTTGGAGTCCATGCGTTAAAAGAAAAAAAATTCTACATAATAGCTTGCATTTGTACTTCTATGGCAAGATTGGAAGTGGCAACAGTGTAACCTGCAGACTCACAGACTAGCTAGCCTGGAGAATGCAGAACAGCAGAAGCAGCAAGAGAGACCCTGCTTCAGCAAGGAGGAAGGAGAGAAACTTCTGAAAACCATCCTCCAACTCTCCAATGACAACTTCTCTCTCTCACGCTCTCTCTCCACCTCTCCGACTGTATCAAGCCATTGGGTTGCAGCTCTTCCCTTTTGTCATGTGTGGCTGAGATTCTTTAATTTTTGTTTTATTTTTATGTTAATGCATATTAATTGTGTACAGCAACATATTCCATTATGATATTTATATACATGCATATAATGTATATATAACACATTGGGGATGTGTGTGTTTTAAGAAGACTCAGAATAATTTGGAAATTAAATAAGAGAATTGGTGGAATAATTAATTATAGGAACATACAGGATTTTCTGTTACGATGAGGTACAGGCAATCAAAGTTTCATGAATCTTTTTATATGATTATTATTGTGAAAAAGATCAAAGGCTAGTTACAGTACTATCATAGGATCATAAGATATATAAATAATCTATAAACGGATGCAAAGAAATAACTGTACATAATGTACATAGATGAATAGGGAAAACATTGAGAAGAATCGATCTGATCTTTGACATTTTATTTATTTATTTATTTTTTGCATGCGTGTCTTTGTGTCTATGTGTCTCTATGTACATCAGAAGGCACTGTGTGTGTCTATGGAGGCCCAAGGATGGCTTAGGGAAATCAACTTGGATTGCAATACCTCATCTTTACTTTGCTCTGGGGTTTCCCAGGGTCCACCAGTACAGGGTCAGAAGTACAGGCCACTGCATGTCTACCTGATGTTTTTATGTGGCATCGGGGATCTGAACTCAGTTCTTTCTGCTTTCCAGGCAGAGGTTGACCCCTGAGGATCTCTCCAGACTCTTGTTGACATTCTTAAGAACCTCTACTAACTGGAAACCTCGACTTGAAAACATGTCCCTCTGCTGCTGGTTTTACTTGTCCTACAATTTCTTCTTTATTTTCATTCCTTTGGAAGGCACAAAACCCTCAGGAACCTCGGGGAAGGAAGCCTGAGAATATGATAACGATTTTGCTGCTCCATCCTGACAGGTAGAAGATGAAATGCCTCCCAGTTTTTCTGCCTGGCTTCTGACCTGGCTCTTCACTCTAGCACTTCAGCATTACTAAAAATGGTTTTGCAAATAATGCTGGCAAGAATTGAGCCTGTTTCCCTCAATCTTCAGGGGCCAGGAGGCCAACAAGATCCTGAAACTCTTAATTCTGAACAGAGAGATGGCTTTGCTCTTTATGGATTCCTCAGTCTTGAAAAGAAAAACCAGCTGCTGTCACTTCTGTCCTTAATAAAAACAGTGTTCCATATGTGTTTAGCATTTTCTACAAATATTAGAGATAATGACATGTCTTTTTTTTTTCTGGAGGAATAAAGGAAATATCTGGGTCGTTTCCAGTGGCCTGGAGCCTAGATACAGGAACGAGGGCAAATCTGAAGGTTTCCTCTCCTCTGAAGTTCACAAGGTCTCTGATTTCTCTGAGTCTCAGGCCTCTTCTACCCTCTGAACACATTCATCACCTTTTAACTTACAGTGGGAATTTTGCATGGCATGTTTGGCTTGTGCAATGTCCCCGAAGCAACTACCTTTTATCTTTATGTATGCATGGCAGAAGTCAGGCACAGCACTTGCTTTTAGAGAGCATTCAATCTGTATCTATTTTAAAAAGAAAAACTCGTAAAATGTAGGGGGACAGAATTTTCCAAAACATATAAATACAATTTTATGATTATTTTAAGACGTAAGTAAATGTTAGAGGATGGCATATATCATGAAAAACTTTGAGAGTTTATTGGAAATTATTATAACTAGGATCCTGTTAGTAGAAAAATATCACATTTATTTTTAACAGATACAATTTCACATAAAAATAAACTACCTAAGTCATCAACTAGATAAGTGAAGGGGAATGGCAGGGGAGAAAGTGTGGTGAAAACAGCTGTTTCAGGTGCACCCAGCTCCCCCTACCGGTGGAGGGAAGTGGTGGTCTGAAATTATTAAAATGTAGACGTACATAACTAAACTCAGACTTTAGAGGGCACCCCTGGGCTTGTGTAACTGTCTCAGGAAGGGGTTGGGTGAGGGAGCGGGCTTGGTGACAGCTAGGACTCTGTATACTTTGGCACACATGACATGTCCAGTCTGTTCTCTGTACTGAGTATGAGCTGAATGGGCTTTACACTTCTAAATGGTTGAAAAATATAAGAACGATTTTATGTTACCAGGGCTACTGTAACAGAATATTGCAAATGGGACTGAAGAAATTCATTCTCTGGCAGTTATGAAGGCTTGAAGGGCAAAGTTACATTGTGAGTAGAACTATGTTCTTTGACACTGAAGTTGGAATCTTCCCTGCTTCCTTGTAGCTTCTGGTCACTGTTAAATCGCCATGTGTCTCTGTGGCTGGGTCATTTCAATCTCCCTTCACCTTCTTTTTCCAAAACTTAACGTGATGCTCTCTTGTTCTTATAAAACCTGCCATATTGAGTCGAGCCACTCTACTAACTTTATTTTCCCTTGATATATCTTTAAAGACTTTATTTTCAAAATTTCTCATTTATAAATATTAGGAACTAAGACTAAATCATGTATTGGGGGGTACAATTCAATCAGTAAGTAACAATATTTTAGGACATGGGATAATTATATGAAATTCACATTTCACTTTTCATAACTAAGTTATACTTGTATACTGATTGATGAAAATATAATGCTTGGAGCAACTGGTGATGTGACCCAGTTGGGAGTAGGCTTGCCTAGCATGTACAAAGCCCTGTGTTTGACTCTTAACATTATGTAAAATGAGTTATATGAAAGCCATGTCTCAAGAAATTATGCCTGTGAAATGCTCAGTGGGTGAGAGTGCTTCCTGAGCAAGCCTTACAATTTGAGTTTGGATCCCCAGAACCTACATAAAAAGATGTATGCATTAGCACAAGTGTCTGCCATTTCCCCTACAGGAAATGGGAGGCAGAGAGAGGAAAATCTGAGAGTTCATGGGCCAGCCTGTGTGATTTATGCAATGATGAGGAACCTGTTTGAGCAAGGCAAGAACTGATACTTGAGGTTGTCCTCTCCCTCCACAAGTATCAAATATACAAACAAAACCCACCCCAGATCCACACAAACATGCATATACATAGAAAATATTGTACAGGGCTGCAGCTACAATGGAAGAATTAAACAGATCCTACAAAAACTTGTGACCCTTATTTGGTTCTTTATAGCAAAAGTTTTTTGATAACTCTTCTAATGACTGACTTTATGGGTATTAAAAAAAGTATAAATTGGATTCTGGTGCTGCTACTGAAAGGAAATTCCACCCTCAAGTCAAGAAGACATTTTATTGTGTGATATTCTGAGGACATAAAAGAGAGAGGAAACTAGGAAGAACCAAAAGAGGTCGTTTTCATTTTCCTCATCTAGTTTTTCTGTGTTGCATGCCTTTGTTCAAGTTTAAGAGGGAAGAAAGTGAAAACACAGAAATTCAGTTTGTGGAGTGGTGGTCCAGGAGTACAAACAGCTAGAGGGTAGCTATGGGATGGATGAACAGTGCTTTAAAAACTTGCACATACATAATGTCCTAACTTCCTTTTCTCTTGTTGAGATAAAATGCCCCTGAGAAACAAATTAAGGGAGAAATGGTTTATCTGACTCACAATTCCAGGCTATACTTCATCACTACAGGGCGGTCACAGCAGCAGAATCTTGTGGGAGTTGGTCACACTGTCACAGTTGAGAATAGACAACCGTATCTTAATGCACACAAATCTCATTTTCTACTTTGTATAGTCCAGGATCTGCTGCCCAGAGAATGGTCTGAGCCAAAATTAGAATGGGTATCCTCATATCAATTAAAATAATCAAATTAATCCCCACAGGTATGGTCAGGGTCCTTTGTCCAGGTAATTCTAGATGGTGTGATGTTGCTAATTGACAAATTAACCACCAGGAATATATATGTACAAAAATACTACTTATTTTCTGCAACCGAATGAGAAGCTATACATTAATATGTACAGCAACTGATATTTTTGGTCAATGACAGATGACACAATGGTGATCTCTGAGGATTATTATGGAGCTGAAAAATTCTACACCATAGTGAAGTCAAAGCACCATAATGTCATTGAATAACATAATGTCATTGTGTCATATATTATATATTTTATTTTATAAATACCCTCTAGCTGTTTGTACTCCTGGACCACGACTCCACAAACTGAATTTCTGTGTTTTCACTTTCTTCCCTCTTAAACTTGAACAAAGGCATGCAACACAGAATATATATGTTATATATATATATTTGTAGTGATACTGGTGTAAACATACTACTCACTTCCAGTCACAGGAAAGGATAGCACATATAGTTTTGTATAGTACTTAATGTTAGATACATACTGTTACTGGTTGATACATTTGCTATACTAATCATTATTTTAGAATGCTTCCTTACATGTATATGGAAAAATTTATTGTGGAGGAGTGTGCCATGTTATCCTAACAGTTAATATATCTTGCATTTGCCCTCGCCTTTGATCACATCGAGTCCACATTATACAACACCTAAACCTTTGCAGTCTGTGTAATTTTCTAAACTGTAAAGAGAGATTCCCATATCAGGTGGCACAACTGAATGTGGGGGATTTTGAAAAAATTAACAACAGTGAAAGGTTTTGAAAGCTTAATGAACAAATATTATTTAAGTCATGGGAGCGATGAATCCAATGTGTTTCTGGCAGTGCTTGTCTGTGTGATGTCCCGTGTCTTCACTGATGCCTTGTTTCTAAACACAGCAGGTTTAAGAGTACTGAATGCTATGAACTATAGTATTTTTATTGTGCATACAAAATTTCCTACTGTTATATAGAGGTATAGTGCTTTAATTGTGGAAAACACAATAATTCTTATTGTGTAAGCACACAATTATTTTATCTTTGGGAACTATTTTATTAAAATGTTTGGTATTAAAAATTGCTGTTTAAGCCACAGTAGTGTTCCTATGCTTAACAGGAACACAGGAAAGGGTTCTGGGAAATGCCACTGGGTCCTTGCACCTCATCAGAGAGGAGGACCCAGAGGAAAGTTTGGCATGCACATTAAAGGATGCTCCGGGGATGGGAGGGGGAGGCACTGGGGGATGGGGAGGGAAGGGGAGGAGAGGGGGGCACAAGGGGATAGAGGGTTGGAGGGGGGACCAGTGTACCTGTTAAGTTTGTATGAGTGGAAAAAAATTGCTATTTAACAGGAAACTGAAAACAACTGACCATAATTCAGAACACCAAAGACTCTACAGTGTTCACCCACAACCAGACCAGCCAAATCTCTCCCCATCCTAAAGCTCATGGAACCTTGCAGAAGAGGGGGCAGTAAGACTGTAAGAGCTTAAAGATGGGGAGGACCACTGATAGACAAGATACTCAACTTGAGTTTGGGCTGCAGCAGCCAGGTTATTGCTGCAATGTGACTTGAACTTGACTGAGGTGCACAATGGTTGACATATCAACAAGCTTTCAAAGACTAGCACGGATCTCAGGGGAGAAGAATTCAGGCAATAGGATCCTTAGAGGCAAGGGGTTAGACTGATATAATAGAGTTCCAATATTAGTGGGCAGCCCAAGAAGGGGTCCCAAAAGTATGCCATTGAATCTTGAACTTTCATTAGTGTATACCACTCAGAGAGAAATTCAGTGCCCACAGATGTTCTGGAGGGTGAGAAGGGGCAGGCAAGAAACATCAAGAGAGAAGGAGGGAGAAATGAGGGAAGAGAGAGAGGAAAGGGAGGGAGAGTGGGATGGGAACACAACAGGGAGAAGGGAGGGAAGAGGGAAAAGGAGGGGGATGAAGGTACCTACTCACTGATCTTGTATAACTAGGTAAAAAATAAGAAAAGTTTAAAAAAGGTAAAAAAAATGCTGTTTGAGTTACCAATCTGAGTTTGATAAAAAGAGTTGCTTAAATGAATTTCAGTTTTTAATCATTTATGAAAGGATCCTACATATACTTCTACCATTTTTTCCTTTTTTTCCTATGAATTCATGTGAAACAGTATTCTCAGCATTAATGATCATAAAATCAAAATATAGATCAACTCTGTAAAGTTCAAGAAAAATTTTTATCTTCAAGTATCAAATATTCAGCTCAAATATTCTGTGAAAGTGAACTAGAATATCTATCAATAGTGTACAAACTTGCTTTCATCTTTAATCATTAGTAGAATTAGATGCATAACAAATAATTATTCTCACATAAAAAATTTGAGTCGATAGTAGGGGTGATGAGCAGAAACAGCTATACAACCCTGTTCTACAACATCCATACAATGATGCGGTTGCTTGCAGATCCATCTCACAAAACACATAACATTAGCAAGCAATACATGATGACTTACATATGTATATATTTATATATAAACATGTGTGTTTGGTAAGCATGCATAAATTATTTAATATGTAAATTCATAAACAATGTAAGAAGCAATTTATAAAAAAATTTACTCTTGCTTTTGGTGTCAACAGTAGTAACTTGCAGAATGGTACCACAGTAATGAAATCAGGGTCTTGACATGGAGATGGTCAAGATACTGACATTGTTATCACCTCAGGGATCTTTAGTACCTGGAAGTCATTAGTCTGTTTTTCATTATTTTGTCATTTCAAGCAGGAAATAGAATCCAGCTCTGGCATTCCACACTTGTATGCAATCTTAGCACTCAGGAGGCTAAGCAATAAGACTTCCATGATTTAGAGACCAGACTGGGTTACATAGCAAGTATCTGTCTTAAAAACAAAAACAAGCACAAAACCAGAGAAGTTATATAAATAGAACTGTACCGTCTAAGTGATGTTTGAGGTTTGGCCTTTTTGACTCAGCACAGTTCTCCAGAAGTCATGGCACACATCACCTGCTCAATACTTGAAGCTGCAGAGTGGCATGTGGCATGGTATCCCATTGCTTTTACAACTATTCACTCATTGAAGGACAACTAATTTTTCAACTGTTAACAAGTAAAGTAGTTGAATCAACTGCCCAACAGTTGACGAGTGGATAAGGAAAATGTGGTACATTTATACAATAGAATACTACTCAGCCATCAAAAATGATGAATTAATGAAATTTGCCAGGAAATGGATGGAATTAGAAAAGATTATACTGAGTGAAGTATCCCAGACATAGAAAATTAAACACTGTATGTACTCCCAAATAGGTGGATCCTAGTAACAAATCCACTTAGTGACACACTCAAAAATAAATCTCTATAATACCTACATTAATTGCAAAGATTATAAGCAGGGAGGGAAGGGGAAGAAAGGTCCCGCCAGAAACAAGGAGAGAGGGGATCATGCTACAGCAGAGAAAATAGGCCACCATCAAAGACTGCAAGTAAGTAATGAGACATTTGGTTAAGCTCACAGACTTTCTTTCCTGGTCACTTGCATCAGATAGGGTATGATCTTACCAGACAGGGAGGGCATAAAGTCTGGCAGATAAATGGTAGCCATCCTGCAAATGGGAGACTGACCCCCCCCTCACTGCAGTCTCTTACTCTTATTCAATCTACCTTTGAATCTACTCTTATAATAAGACTCTATTTTAACAGCCTTTTATCTCTGGCCAGGGGGTGACATCCAATACCCATCAGGATGGAGCCAAGGATGGCGCAGGAGCAGCAAAACTGAAAAAAAAAATCAACAAACCATAATTCAGAAAATCAGAAACTCTACGTCAACCACCTGGAACCAGGCCAGCCTAATCTCTCCCCATCCTAAAGCTCAGGGAAATTTGTGAAAGAGGAGGCGGTAAGATTGTAAGAGCCTAAAGATGGGGAGAAGCAACGATATGCAAGATACTCCATAGGGCCGAAGTAATCATAATAGGGACTTTGCATGACCTGCACAATGACCAACATATCATTGAACCCCCAAAGTCTAGCATAGATCACAGGCACTATGATCCTTAGAGGCAAGGGATTAACAGCCACAATAGTGTTCCTATTCTAAAGGGGAACACAAAAAAGAGCTCTAGGCAATGCTACTGAGTCCTTACACTTCATCAGAGAGGAGGACCCAGAGGGAAGTTTGACGGACACACTAAAGGATGCTCCAGGAATGTGGGGGGTGGGGGGGCTTGGAGAAGGGGAGGGAGTGGAGAAAGAAAAGGGAAAAGAGGGGAGGGAGTGGGGAGGGGGGTCCAGGGAGGGGATTTTGTGTAAATGCAAGTGTAGCCCTTGTATCTAAAAGGTAGATTGAATATTTCTGGTTGATAGGACAGTTGTATCTCTAGATTTTTAAGAAATTGGAGACTGCATCTCCAGAGGCACCATAGCATTGAACATTCTTACCAGCAAAGTATGAGCAGCCCTGCTTTCCCAAATGATTGCCAGCATTTGATGGTGTCACTAGCTTTGTTTTAACCGTTCTGATAAGTTTGTCATGTGTCTCATTATGCTTTCACTCTATGTTTCAGTAAAGATATTGTTTTCTTTTTAATGATTTTAGTTGCCATTTGAATGTCCTCTTCATTGATTCATATCATTTGCTCAGTTTATAATTGAATTTTTATTACATTTTAATAATTATTTTATATCTACAAGGCCTTTGTAAGACCCGAGTTTTGTAAGTACTAATCTCTTTAATCTCTTTATCCCTTTAGTGGATTCTTTCATGGTATGAAAGTTTATAATGTTTTTAGAGTTTATAATGTTCTTCTCTTGTGCATTGTTTTTAGTGTCAATGCTAAAAAATGTTCTGTGCAACAAAAACTTGCACATATTTCTTTTGTGTTTTTTTTCCTCCTCCAAAAACTTCAAAATTTTTCATTTCTAGTTGAGTCATCAGTTCTTTTTGAGTTACTATTGCTTTCACATGTTTAAAGTTAGGCCAAGGTTTGCCTCTTTGCCTCTTTGCCTAATAGTGTCAGTGCAGCTGTCAAGAAGATCACTGTTTCTCCACTGCACAGCTTTGCGGCTTGGTGACAAATTGAACATTTTTACAAGCTCCATTTTGGGTTCTGAGCTCTGTTATACTGAACTAAGTGACTGCTTCCTCATAAATGTATTTTAACTATAAAGCAAATTGAAACGAAGTATATCCATTCTACCCTTTTTCTTCCAATTTGTGCTTTCCATTCTTTGCCTTTCATTCTTTGCATTTTAATTCTTAGAAAAATCTTGTCTGTGTACACATTATTCTGCTTGAATTTAGAAGAATTACATTAAATCTGTGTATCAAGAAATCTATGAAACAGGAAATAGCTATTTGCAGATACAATTTGCTCATGCTATACTCCTTGCCGTTGTTTTATTTGCTTCAATTTATATTTTTTCTCTCTCTTTCTTTGTGTGTGTGTGTGTGTGTGTGTGTGTGTGTGTGTGTGTGTAAGAAGGGAGTTTTCCTTGTCTTGACTTAGTCCCTGTCTGGAGAAAGGGTTGCACAGAAGCAGCTTGTAAGGGCTTAGGGCCTGTGTAACGGTCTGGCAGATGGAACCTGCAGACAGTAGTTTCAACATGGCCCATTTGACCAAGGGAATTGTATACAGCTCACATAACAGGCAATACTCCTACTTCATCACTAACTTTCATAGCAGAAATCCATACCTCTAGCCTACATTCTAATCACAAGGAATTCTCACTTTCAGTTGAGTTTGTTTTACTTTGATTCATACTTTTCTCTAAGAGACATTTTTTGAATATTGCATTATAGGTTGACATGGGTTGAACTAGTAAATCAATATATTGGGCTGGAGAGATGGCTCAGAAGTTAAGATTCTCTCTCAAGCAGAAGATCCTGAGTTCAGATCCCAAGTCCCACATAATAATGCCAGGCAGAAACAGTGGCAGCCTACACTTCTGGCCCTGGTGTGCTGAGCCTGGAAAATCCCATAACGAAGGAAGAAGTTAGTAGAAGCAATCCAGGGTGATTCCCGAAATCATCCTTGGCCCTCCACAGGGACACATAATGCCCTCTGACACACACACACACACACACACACACACACACACACACACACACACTAAAAAAAAAACGAAGGTATAATACAGTTTGTATATTTGTGTTCAGTCTAGCTACACCCATAATTCTATCCCCTAATAAGAAATTACCTTTTGATTTCTTAAATATTCTAGAGGATGATAGAATATACACTCACTTGCTTTAGGACACCGCCATTTAAAAAGCATAAGTAAATTAAAGCTTAATTTTGGCTATTACTTGGTCAGGTAGTACATAGTTTATAGTCTCATTTTGTTCCATTTTTTAATGGAGAAAGTTTTTTTAAGAGTGTGCCTTGACAGCACCTTCATTGAAACATGAAAAATAATTTTTTTCAAGTTTTCTCCTCATCTTCTGAGCTTCCATTTAATAGTACTAAGCACTTCAATTTGATCTGGGCTTGAAAGTGGATCTTCCTCCTTTATTCTGTAGATAGATTACCATCAAGGTCAATCACAGAGACAATATGTGGGAGAGTCAGGATGGGGATAGATATACAAGGTCAGAACTGCCCTCTTCACACCCCTGGACACAGTCACTGCTAAGGGATGATCCAGATGTGTCCTCACCAGGGTTGCATTCCAGTGTTCCTGCCATTAATCTCATATTCTTTACAATGAGGATTTTTTCCTTTTTTGCTGACCGTTTCATGATTTTGTTGTTTCTGCTCTTCTTAGCACTTGTCAAGTTCCATGATTAATTCTCATATTTTAGATTGAAATCATATCTTGCCAACCAAAACGAGCAGTGAATAATTGAAGTTTTTATTAAGGATGAAACTTCTTTATCTTATTATATTTATTATGTATTATGGTTTCAACTTTCTCATTCTCTCTTATCAAATTCATTTTTTCTCATTAATTTCTTCATGCAATGCTTAATTTAAATGACCAGTCTTCCATTTTTGTGCAGGAAAATAACATCAGCATAGTCCTCAACTCACTGATAACTTTTCAAGTTGGTCTTAACTCCTACTAATGTAGTGGTCTGACCCCTAGTGGTGATAAGAAGTATTTGCACGGCTTTTAGGAACAAAATTTGACTGGCTTTTCTAAAAAGTGCAATGCAGACAACTTACTCCCTCAAAATAAACTGGGAGTTTACCCCATGAACATTAATAAGAGTGGAACTTAGGCAAATTGTATTTCTGCAAAAATAATTTCCAATTCTGTATTTGTACTGTTTTATGGCGATGTGCAATAGAGCTTTACTTTACAGACACGTTTTTGGAAACCCATATTTGTTTCTCCCCCATAATTTATTCATTTCTGTGTTTCAGCTCAGACATTTCTTGTCTGATGTGGAGTTGGAATTAAATTTAGAGCTGGGTGACAGTTTTGTGGTCAGAATTCCAAAAGGGGAGTAGAGCTAGAGTGGGTTGTCAGGAACCTGACAGGTGATCCTTTAGAAGGTGCTCAGATTCGGGAGCCCAGCAGAGGAGCACCAGCTGGTATGCATTCCTGAGAGGCAGGAGATAAGGTTGAAGGAAAGGAGAAGGGTAGAATCACCTGAAAGAACTGAGAGTGTGACATGCTCACTGTAATACACACAGGCCAAGGAGTAGGAAGAACAAGGAAATACTCCTCCTTGCTACAGTTGTACAGCCTAGAGGTCTCTACTCGTGTGCTGTGGCACCACAAGATATGATTTATTTATTATTAGTGGACACATTCACACATGAGGAAAATGATAATGTTGATGATGAGGAATTGGTCAGAGAAAAACTTTCAGAAGTTGCTCTTCTTCTTCCGCCATATTTATTTGCGAGATGGAATTCATGTTGCCAGGTGTGTGCACAGGTGCCTCTACCAGGTGAGATGTTTCTTTGGCCTCAAACATTATTTTTTAATTTTTCTCCCACATTTTATTTTTTTTTCTAATCATACAAGTTCAATAGGTACCCCTGTCCTTTCCCTCCTCCCTCCCCTCCCCAGTTATCCTCCATTGCACTCTCCCCCCTTCTCCCCTAGTATTTTAAAGTTGAGATATAGGCTAATGTAGTAGATTAAGCTACAAGTATGTATTTGTAAACATTTTCGGATGCTGTAAATAATACTGCAGTGAACAACAATGAATATATAAGTACAGATTTTCAGGAATCTATCAGTGGTGCAATTCTGGTATAGTGACATCTTTCATTAAATTTATGCATAGTTCTATTTTTAAAAATATTTTTATTTATTTTATGTGTATGTGTGAGTGTGTGTGTGTGTGTGTGTGTGTATGTGTGTGTGTCAGAGGGCACTGTGTGTCCCTGTGGAGGACCAAAGTTGACTTCGGGAATCATCCTAGATTACTTCTACCTCCTTCTTGCTTCACTCTGGGATTTCCCAAGCTCCGGCCACCAGGACCTGAAGTGGGGGTCCTAGCTACTTCTGCCTGGCATTTTATGTGGGACCTGGGAACCGAATTCAGGACCTTCTGCTTGTGAGACAGCATCTTAAACTTTGAGACAGCTCTCTAGCCCATAGTTATACTTTTGACATTTAATATAAATACATTTTTCCTATGGGTTTTCCCTGAGCTTGGATCCACTGGGTAAGCAGACTGGGACCTACCTGCCTCTGGCAGAGATTTCTGTCCTGTTCAGCCCCATTGGTTGTCTGTGAGCTAGCAACCTCATCTCCCCCCACCTCGGCTAATCACACACATTCAGAAAATAAGTCAAAGCACAGGCTTTCAACCAGTATGAAACTTCAAAGAATAAAGACAGAAAAGACCTCCATAAAATAACAGAATAGTCACCTTAAAAGACTTATCTGAGACACAAGAGAACAGGAATCAGTATATTTTCTTTCTTTCTTTTTTTCCGGAAGTGAAAGCCCAAACAGCTGTTACCTAACGAAAAGACAAACCTAGACACTATTATCATCTAGGTGCTAAGAAATAGCATCCCAGAGTGACTTCAGATAAAACTACAATCAACATCTGCTCATCCTAAAAAATGATAACATGTCCCAGGAAAAACAGAGGACTTGAAAGAATACAAGAAAACATATACTCCCTCAATATCACTGAAGGTAAGGCTTCAATAGCCCATTGGAAGGCATTCAAGAGAACAATAACCAAGACAACAAATTTCAAAGATCAATTGTAAATATGCTCAAATTGCTCCAAGAGGATATCGATAAATGCCTAATACACTTCAAGAAGAGCACATAGAATGAAATAGAATGAAAGCAAAGAGTATGAAAACAGATCTCAAAGCATTGAAAAAACTCAAAGTGATCTACAAACCAACATAGAAACTCTAAAAACCTAGACTGAAACAAGACTGGAACAAAAAAATCTAAACAGTATAATAAAAACTTCAATATCAAGTCCAAAAATAGAACTGATCATGTAGAAGACAGAGTCTCAAAAGTGGAACATAAGACAGAAGAGGGTTGATAAGTCAACGAGAGAAACTGTAAGCTGAAAAACACAATGGAATGGAACATACAGGAACTCTGAGACACCATCAAAAGGCCCAACATATGGATAATGGGTAACCCAAAACCAGATATACGACAGGAAAATCCACCATGTATAATCAATGAGATATTAGGGGAAAATTTCCCTAACTTAAAAAAGAGATACACACCTTGATTCAGGAGGCATAAAGAACACCAAACAACCAGGACAAAAAAGAAATACTCCATGATATATGATAGGACACACATTCAATATACACATTAAAGACAAAATCTTAAGAGCTGTAAGACGAATAGAGCAGGTCACATTTAGAGGTAAACCCATCATAATAACAAGTGACTTCTCAATACAGATTGTAATAGCCAGAAGGGGTTGGAGAGACACAATAAAAGTTCTGAGTGATCACAAATGTTAACCCAGATTATTGTACCCAATAATACTCTTGGTTATAATAGAAGGTGAAAGAAAAATGACAAAAACAAACAAAAAGACTATATGGCCACCAAGCCAGGGCTTCAAAGAATACTGGAAGAAATGCACAAGATGGAAGAGAAGGATAAATACATTAAAGAAGTTAAAGGGAAAACCAAGAGCTGAATGAGGGACTAACATAAAAAAGGCAAACACCACAAAATCAACAAAATGTCAGGAACTATGAACCACCTTTCAATAATAACTTTAAATGTTAATGGGCTCAAATCCCCAATCAAGAGACACTGGCTTAAAACTTGGATCAAACATCATGACCCATCAATTCTCTGCATCCAAGACACACAATTCATAAGGACACACTTTAAAAATTTATACTCTCTTAAATTGGACAATCTAAAGGAAATGGATAAATTCCTAAACACATATGACCTAATAAAATTGAGTCAAGATGAAATACATATATTAAACAGGCCAATAACAGAAGATGAAATTGAAAGAGTAATTATAAGTCTCCCAACTAAAAAAAACCCAGGACCAGATGGATTCAGTGCAGAATTCTACCAGGCCTTTGGAGGATAACTCCTCAAATTTTTCTTTAATACAGACAAAGAAGGAATACTTCCAAACTGTTTCTACGAAGCCAATATAACTCTGATTCCAAAGCCAAACAAAGACACATCAAAGAAAGAGAATTATAGGCCAATCTCACTTATGAACACAGAATCAAAAATCCTCAATAAAATACTAGCAAACAATCCTAAACATATTCATAAGATCATACACAATGATCAAGAAAGGTTCATATCAGGAATGAAAGGATGGCTTAACATACATAAATCAATAAACGTGATTCATCATGTTAACAGACTCAAAAAAACAAAATCATATGATCTCTCAATTGATGCAGAAAAGGCATTAGACAAAATTCAACATTCCTTTATGAAAAAAGTTTTGGAGAAAACAGGAATGGAGGAGACCTTGCTCAACTTGGCAAAGGCTATACATGTCAAGCCTAAACTAAGCATCATCTTAAATAAGGAAAACCTTAAGGATTACAACTTAGATTTGAAGGAGATAAGGCTGTCCACTGCCACCATTCCTGCTCAATATTGTGTTTGAAGTCCTAGCCAGAGCAATAATGTAAGGAAATAAAAAGGATACAGATAGGTAGGGAAGAAGTCAAGGTAACCCTATTTACATATCATATGATTATATACTTGAGAGAGCCACATTACTCCACCACTTGAATTAATAAACAATTTCAGTCAACTGTCAGGCTACAAAATCAACATATAAACCTATATAGCAGAGACAAACAAACTGAGAAAGAATTGAGAGAATCAATCCCATTCACCATTGCTACAAAAAAATAAAATACCTTGGAATAAATTTAACCAACAAAATAAAAGACCTGTACAATGGAAACTAAAAAACACTGCTGAAAGAAATTATAGAACATACCAGAAGGTGGAAAGATCTTCCTTTGTTCATGGATTGGTAGGATCAATATTGTGAAAATGACCATCCTATCCAAAGCAATATACAGATTAAATGCAATTCCAATTAAAATCCCAACACAGTTCTTCACAGAAATGAAAAAAAAAACAATTTTGAAATTCATATGGAAGAACAAAAAAACCATGATTAGCCAAAACAATTTTTGGTAATAAGAAAGACTACTGGAGACATCACAATATCAGATTTCAGACTATATTACAGAGCCATAGTAATAAAAACAGCTTGGTAGTGGCACAAAAACAAATATATTGACCAGTGAATCAGAACAGAGGACTCAGATACTCCCATACATATCGCCACTTAATTTTTGACAAAGGTGTGAAACATGCACACTGGGAAAAATACACAGATGTCAAGTGGTATTGGGAAAATCGAACATCTACATGAAGAGGAATAAAAATTTTCTGTTACCTCTTTCCTTACACAAAAGTCAACTCCAAAGATATCAAAGACCTTGATATTACACCTGAAACTTTAATATTAGAAGAAGGAGAAGGAAGTACACTTGAATTGGTAGGTCTTGGTAAAGATTTTCTACACAGAACAACAAATACCCAGCAACTAAGACCAATAATCACGAATGAATGGTACTTTATGAAATTAAAAAGCTTTTGTTCTCCGAAAGAAACTCTTAACTGTACAAAAAGACAACCCACAGAATGGGAGAAAAATCTTGGCTAGCTGTGAATCCAGAGTTTATAAAGAGCTTAGAAAATTAAACACTAACACATCAAACATTCCAATTAAAAAATTGGTCCTGGAACTAAACATGGACTTCACTCAAAAGGAATGAAATGTCAAAAAAAAAGAAAGACCCACTCCAACAGCCACCCTGAGCAATACCCAGGCTTCCCAGAGCTTGGGCGGGTCATGCTCCAGGTCTCAGGCAAAACGTGCCCCACCCCATGAGCCCCTCTGCCCCTCCCACTGCCAGGGACAGGACACTCACTCACCGACCTCATCCCAGCTAAGTTCAACCAGCCCCCAGGTCACGCGCTTGTCCCAGCTCCCCCCAACAGTCAGCCTGAGCAACACCCAGGCTGCCCTGAGCTTGGGCACGCCATGCCCCAGATCCCAGGTGAAGAGTTCTGCCATTGCCATCAGTCCCTCTGCCACTTGGTCTGCCTGGGACCCTCACTAGCGGTGTAGGGAGGACACACTGCTCCTCAGAATTCAACAGAGTCCAAAGGAAACTCAAGCAAAGCCCTAGGGGACAAAGGCCATACATCTGAAGTCCTCTAAAATCATCTGATCACATGGGAGAGACTCTTCACATCCGGCCCAAAGATAAGTAAACCCCCCTTTTTAGCATCCTGCTCCTTTCAATTTTTAATCATTGTAGATTAATTTTTCCATATAGCCACCCCCAAAACATGTACAACTTCAAGGATTATACCACTCACCCTCACATATCACCAAGGTACTAAATCATAAAAGTGCATTATCATACTAATATTCACCCTGCGTACTAAACCTGACTTAAGCGATGTACTAACAGTCTAATAGCATCATCTAGGAAATAACAATAACAACAGACAAACGTCCCCCAACTCCAAGGCCAACGCTAGTAGTAACTGCCTGAGAGTAGTAACACCAGCTAATTCAGTTCAGTCAAAAACACACAGAATCTGAAAGGTCTTAAGAGATAAAACAACAATGCCTAAGTCAAAGCGCAGATCAATGGGAAATAAAACCCAAGAAGACAAATCTCCCACCGAAAGAATTAACCCCATGATG
Organism: Typhlomys cinereus; assembly: GCA_023101885.1. Classification (NCBI taxonomy): domain Eukaryota; kingdom Metazoa; phylum Chordata; class Mammalia; order Rodentia; family Platacanthomyidae; genus Typhlomys; species Typhlomys cinereus. Next base: position 9,377,282 of record JALPQD010000031.1, on the reverse strand, counting down.
ATAGATTCCAACCAGAACAAATTCACAGAAAATAGCCAGGAAAGCCAGGCCCAGGATAATGACTTTCAAAGCATGATCATTACCATGATCAATACTATGAAAGAAGAAAACCGGGAGGAGTTAAATAACTGCATCAACCACTTTGAACAGGAACACAACAGACACTTGGAGGAGTTGAGAAAAACAGTTCAAGAAACAAAAATAGGCATAGAGCAGTTAAAACAATCTCAGGCAGAGTTTAAAATTGAACTAAAAGACAAGTTATCTTCAACCCAGAAATCAAGAGAGAGTCTTATCAGCAGAACCAATGAAGCAGAAAATAGAATTTCAGATCTTAAAGACAAAGTGGGAGTATTAACCAGCTCAATGGAAGAGATTGTTAAAGCCAAAAAGATACTTGAGAGGAATATTCAAGAGTTATGGGATACCTTGAAGAAGCCTGACATGCACATTTATGGAATACCAGATCAAGAATCCAATAATGCCACACATAAGGAAATTTTTCAGATTATCATCAATGAAAACTTCCCTCATCTAAAGAATGAGAGGCCCATCCAAATAAAAGAGGCTTTCTGCACCCCAACAGATATGACCAAAATAGAAACTTGCCATGGCAAATAATAGTCAAAACACTCCACGTTCAAGACAAAGAGAAGGCGCTGAGAGCTTCAAGGAAAAAAAACAAAACAAAACAGTTCACCTTTTTTTTTTTTTAGAAATTCTGAATAATTTTTATTTTTTATTCTTTGACAATTTTATGCATGTACAAAATAAACTTTATTAATTTTCACCCCATATTACCCTATCTCTTCCTCTTCCTTCTGCCACTGCAAACCTTTTCCACAACACACTGCCCTCCTACTTTTACATTTTTTTTAGAGTGTGTGCAACCCTCTGAATTTAATAAGGGCTCCCTATCTGCAGAAACATCTGGAATATGGGTGATGTATCAATGATCACACTGAAAGATGCTCCAGGAAAAGGGGGGAGGGAGCACTGGGAAAAAAGGAAGGGAGGGAAGGAAAGGTTAAAAGGAGGAGGGGGCAAGGGCATCCAGAGAGGGGTGGAAGGAGGTAGGAGAATGGAAAAATGTGGAAAAGAAAGAAAGGTAACTAATTATACTGTGGAGGCTTGAGCCCTCCACAGGAGTAGATAAGCCCAGAGTGAATCCTGAGACCCACAGAAGCACACAGGCCGAAGGGTAGGAGGATTTGAGAGGGAATGGTGCAGAGAAGAGAGGAGATGGGATGGAGGGGGGAGGGAGGGAAGCTGGGTTGAATACTCAAAATTAAATCTTTCCTTTGTGGACAGCATGATATTTTCTGTTGTGGATTTTTTAAAAATTCCCTTTCTTGGAGTAGATTTGCTTTGTTTACTCTTTCTCTTCTCTCTCCTGGACATATGAAAGAGCAGCCTCCCTCCTTCTATCTCCCTCTACCTAAGTTGGCTTCCATGTACTCCCTTAGGGATTCTGAGACCTTCTCCCAGCAGATGTCATCTCACCACCTAATGCTTCTTTCATCTTTCTTGCTTTTCACTCTTTCTCTGTGATTTATAAAGTTGTTACCCTTATGTCTTTAGCCATGTTCTAAAAGTTAGCTTATCCCAAGTGACAAGAGAAATGAAATATTGTTAGACTGAGTTTAAGCTTCTAGATACTGCATTCACTCCTTCTGAATATTTGCAACTCACATAGCTGTAGGAAGAGTCCCAGAAGTTCCATAGCATATACAGAGCTGTTGGCTACTCAAATGCAACCTAGAATCATTTTTACATCTTCTCTTTTCATTTGTCTCCTGTAATATTTATTAACATCAGTAAAAACACTTTATGGAAAATTCTGTTCTAAGTCAGTTTTCCTCTTCACTTGATGACATTTCCAAATCTTGTACTTTCTTCCTGTTAAAGCTGAAGTTCTTTAAAGTCCATAATGTATTATAGTGTTTGTCTTTTATTTTATCAGTATATGTTAATTACACACCATGGGCCTCATTACATTGTCATACACGCATATAACATATTTTGATCATATTTACCCTATGATCCTTTCTTACTTCTGTTCTCCTCCCATTGATAGTCTTCTTCCTGACTAGTCTTCCTCATGCTTTCATGTCTTTTCTTTTACTTTAATGATCCTGTGATCTACATAGGGTTGCTTACAGTGCATGGGGGTACCTTACAGTGTTAAAGAAAATGTCTCTTCTCTCCCAGCAACTATCAACTGTGTATACACTCAGGTGCATAGGGAGCCCAATGAGCTTTTCCACTTTCAGAGTATATTATTATTTATAGCACTTATCCTGAAAATTGTTGGTTTCCAGCTAACCCTTTGATGGTTTTGACCCTGACCATTGTACTAAATAAAGTTCACTGAGGGGGCTGGGAAAATGGCAGAATGGATAAAATGCTTGCCATTCAGCATGAGGACTAGAGTTTGGACCCTCAGCATTCATGTAAATGATGGGTGAGTATCAACTGCAATCTCAACACTTAGGAGGTGGAGAGGGTCCTCAGAGCAAGCTGGCCAGCTAGAGTAATTGAATTGATGAGATTTGGGATCAAGTTAGAGATTCTTTCTCAATGTATAAGATAGAGCATAATTAAGGAAGATACCCAACATTTATGTCTGCTTTCCATATGCATTCATGTGTACCCATATGCACATTAACATGCATATGCATAGATATAAAGGTATGTAACACACACACACACACACACAGTCTACTGAGTCCTTTTTCTAGAAATTCTGAATAAGTACCTAATTACCAAATCTGAGACTTCTCTCAATCTCTGCCCTTTTTCAATTTGATATAGAAAATGATACTAAGAAAACTTTTTCCTTAAAATTTTGTTTATAGAGATATCGTGTTACTTTATTTTCCCTTTGGCTTCAATTATTCAGTGACATTTATTATGTCTCTATATTGGAAGAATATCAAAGTTCACAATAGTGATTAAGACAGCACTAACCTCCAGAAACTGCTATGTAATGTGATAATGCAGGGAGAACATAGTTTTCTCTCAAAACATGTATGGTTTCTAACTTTCTATGTTTGTTCTTCCCTTCCTTGACTTCCCTCTTGTATTCTCTGCTCTGGTAGCTCTTCACCAGGCTCACTTAGACCTGTGTAAAAAGGCTCCCCATCCTTTATCTTGCTCCCCACTATGAGCTCATATTTCTTAATATCTGCCTGATTTACTTATCAATATTTCAGTAAATATTAAGCATAATCCTTTCAAAATGAAAATTCTTTATGCATTTTCCTCCTTCAGCTCTATATGATGGCCTTGCTGTTCCCATGGATGGTACTGCAGGCGTGGCCATAATCATCGAGATCAGTTGTTGGCTTTCTTCTCTCTCTCTCTGTCTCTCTCTCTCTCTCCCTCTCCATTTTTTCTGGGCTGAAGATTCAGTCTTCCCATTGCCTGCTTTTACCACTCCATTGTCATCTCCAATCCTCACTTTGCTTCTCATGTGATCAAAATCTCTGGGAACAAACTTCCTGAACTATGTCTCCTACTTCATTGTGCACATCGATTCCAAATTTATACCATTTGAACTTTTATTGTGCTTTTTTGTTTGTTTGCTTGCTTGCTTTAAGTCTCAGCCTAGACTACAGAAGTTATTTCTAGAAAAAAGTAAAAATAGGGTTGTGGTAAGGAGATAGCATTGAAGTTCAATTTCTCTTTTCACATCCCTCCACCTTCCCTAGGCGTGTTGCTGAGCTAGAGTTACATAAAAATCAATCCTATTACCTGACTGCCTGGTGGTATGGGACTTCTAGCATTAAGAAAAATGTCATTAAAGGGAATGGTGTCCTTTAAAGGGCTTTTTATTGATTTTTGATGAGTTGAACTGCTATCCTCGGGCTCCAAGACAACATCATCTCTTTCTATTGAAAACAGATTACATATTTTTTTGTTGTTTTTAAGCAGAACTTGCCCAGGGTGAAGAAACTCCTGAAATCAGTCTTGACGCACCAAATTGAAGATGTTACTGTGAAGTTCATGCTTAGGGGGGCACAGTGGATACCCATTAAGGACTAATGGAGGCAATGGGAAAAGGAAAAAGGCTGGACTGAGGCAAAGGAATAGCTGGAGGAAGTAATGAGGATCAATAGCTCTCCAATACATGGCAAAAAGTAACAGGATAGTAACCACCAGTGGGATTAGAGTCCTGCCACCAGCGAAGTCTGGGTGCTCAAGGATGAGGTATCTAAGACAGAGTGCTCATGTGCTCTGGGAAAGCAAAGCAACTTTTGTGTGGGTTCATATCAGAAGCCCTCTGAGATACTCTTTATTTTCTTTCTTTCATGTGGGTGTGTGTATAGAGTACATGCGTGCATGTGTGTGTGTGTGTGTTTGTGTGTGTGCATGTATTTGCATTTAGGTGGGCTCATGTAGGGGGTATCGGTACACAAGTGCACTTGTGCATATGTGTCTGTGGAGTCACAAGGGTGATATTCTTGATTGCTCTTCTACTTTATTGCTGTGAGCCTGGGTCTGTAATTAAGCTCAGAGCATATCTGGCCATACACCCGTCTAAGTTTTCTGTGATATCTGGGGATCTGAACTTGTAAGGCAAAAGTTTTAATCACCAAGTCATCTTCCAGTCCCTGAGATACTCTTTAAAGAAGTGAACAAGAAAAGGCAAAACATTAAGCTACTATTAATAGCGAGAGACAGTGATACCCACAGATATTATTAGGTCATTGGTCTTAGATCACACACACACACACACACACACACACATACACACACACACAAACACACACACACACAGCAAGAGAGAGAGAGAGAGAGAGAGAGAGAGAGATACACATACTTCTTCCACATAAGTGCACATTTTTCAGTTCTTCAGTGTTCATCCTTAATGAAAGAAATGTAAACAGACATTGTGAAGTAAATTTACACAGAAGTAAAGCTAGTAACTTAAAATTGAAATAAGGAAGGCTGATGGTAAGAGCTATTTTCTAGGTGAAGGGAGAGTTGATGTACTATTAAATAAAGAGAAAGAGTGTGGGGGAATGATAGTGTTAGGTATCACAGGATGGATTCTATGAAGAAAATATCTCAATGTCTTTGTTGGATGCGGGGGCACAAATCTAACTGAAATCTTTCACTCTGCTCCTTCCTGAGGCTGACAATCTGTAGTTGCATCCACTGAGGATGAGCTTAAGGGTATGTATTTTTGAAGAGTAAGTCAAAAATATCCTGTGAGCCTCTGATGATCATTTCAGTAAGGAATGAGATAAATGATGGTTCTGAATACCATCTGCAGGTTTTGAATGTTCTCAGAAGAAAAAGGGAAATCAACAAAATGGAAGACTGTGTAAGCAGAAAAACACAAAATAAGAAAAGTGGGCAGTACCTACTATGCCTTCATGTTATAGAACAGTGGTTTTTAGACTGGGAGCATATGATTTGGCATATCTATGGAGGCCTGAAAAGTTTTCATTACTATCAAGTTCTCAGATGAGAATTGATGCAACTACTTTGGGGGCTACACTTTGTATCCATTGTTCTTGGGATTTAAATTTACAATTTAAAAGCCAGTTGCCACTTTTTAGTTTCAACTTCAGTATTTTTTTCAGTTGATTGATCAAATTGAAAGTGACTTTTTGACTTTTATCAAAGGCTTTCTACTGCTGGATGTGAGCCTTGAAGGCAAATAAGAAAGATTAAACATCATTATACATGTACATAGAAAATCTGAACAATCATTAGAGATGCTCACTGGACTGTAAAACTACAGGATTGTGCATAGCACTAAGACTGCAGCCATAGTACAAATACAGTACAGATGATTTTAACGTGGCTGCAAATAGAACAATACCAGAGGAAACAAACTCTGACTTCGATTCCACCATGACTTTCCATGTTCTTCTAAATGAAATGTCAGATTCTCTGTCAAAATTTCAAGCACAGGACTAGTGTTATGGTTGAAGCTGCAAAGGACTGGGGTTTGGAACCCTAAATGAATGTAAATGCTGAGCAGACTTACAATCCCAGTGCTTGGAAGACAGAGTCAGAAGATCCTGGAACCTGCTGATTAGCCCAATCTATGAACTCTAGGTTCAATTGAGTGACTCTGTCTCAATGAATAAGATGGAACGTAATCATGGAAAATACTTGAAGTCAACCTCAGACCTTCACATGCATATACATAAAAATATATGTGTGTCTGCACATGTATGCCCACATATATGCAGATACACACATATATACATGCACACCACACATACATGTACACATGCCACATAGAGAAAGAGAGAGAAAAAAGAAAGATAGAAATGTAAGTACCATCTACTTCCTTTAGAACAAGTCATGAATGTTTTCAACTAGCTATGACATCAAAATCCTGTTCTACGGCAGCATAATGAAGACATTATTTTCAACTACTACCAAGAACTCAGTAAATAAGTGACTTCTGGGTTGTTTCCATGTCTTAGTGAAGTTAGAGTTGCTTTTTCTATTATTGATCTGTTCTTATACTAATGGCCACCATGTTTGTGGTCTGGCATGTGGAGTCTCCTGACAGATGTTGCATATGATTTGAGAAGAGTGTGCTTTCTGTATGTGGTGAGTGGTCCATATATATCTGTTAGTTCTATCCATCTTCTTGAGAAGAGCTCAGTAGAGACTGTTCCTAATCACCTTGACTGCTCAGGCCTACATGAGAGTTCCCAATGAACTGCCTTGGAAGCTGGTATAAGTGAAGATCTGTGAGCAAATCCTGCTTGCTGAGTCAGGCTGTTAAGGTTCTTAGCAGAATTTGGTATATTTTCTTGAACAGTTGCTTGCTACTTGTATGTCATTATGACAGTTCTAGGGCTTAAAATTTCTTAACATTTCTAGCACCCAAGTAGTTGTATCACTGGGGAGATGGTCCATCCACTGCACCAGTACTCGTGCTCTGGTAATTGATCATGTTTGTGTTTTTTTAATCCCAAGAGTATCTTTTACTCTTTTTAAACTATTTATTTGTGTGTGTGTGTGTATGTGTGTGTGTGTGTGCATGAGAGAGAGACAGAGAGGAAGAAAGAGAGAGAGAGAGAAAGAGAGCGCACTGTATGTCCCTGTGGAGGACCAAGGGTGACTTCAGGAATCATCCTGGATTGCTTCTGTCTCCTTTTTGCTTCACTCTGGGATTTCTCAGGCTCTGACACCAGGTCTGGAAGTGCAGCCACTGTTTCCACCTGGTGTTTTTCACATGGGACCTGGGATCCGAATTCAGACCCCTCTGCTAGAAAGATAGAGTCTTAAACTTCTGAGCCATCTCTTCAGCCCTCTTTCTACTTTTTTAAACTGGCTAAATGAGTTAGGTGACCCGAGTCATAGATAGTTAAATAATAGTGAGAACAAGATCAACTTCCCCAAAACATTGCTGAAACAAAGAGGTACTTCTGAGAAATTGCTTTCTGATGATGTATATAGTTGGAAGGATGCAAGCAAATGATTCCTGCAGCTGTCACAGCACACACAATCCAATTTTTTATTGTAAACAGATTGAGGGACAAATCAATTTTATGGTTTCAAGATATTGAATATGCATAACTTTCACTAAAATTTGTGACAACTTACATGCAAATTTTAGTTACATCCCCACAAAGGCAATTCATAATCCAGGTCTTCACATTCTCAAAAACATTGCTTGTTTTCAACAGCTTTCTAACTTAAAATTTTCATTAGTTGCTATTGAAACATATAACCTATGAGTTTAATCAAGTCTGAATAAGAAATGTGGAGTTCAATAATTTATTTCTAAGCTGATCTTAGAACAGGTGAGTTGCAGAAATGAAAGTAATATATTTGAATGTAACTCTTGGAGCAATTTAAAATTAAAAGATCAGTTTCATTAAAAATAATGACACATTGAATGTTCCATACATCCTGGTTCATGAAAATTCCCAAAGAGAATTTGGTTGCAAGCAACAAACTTGTAGTTGATACAAATTTCCTGAGTTAAGCAATATATGACAATAGTCCTAAGAATGCTACATTGTGCTCTTCTTACATAGTGTTAAATCTCTGTGTGTTGTGCACTAGACTCATGATTATGGTCAGATAAAGATGTGAATGTGCTCGACTTTTATTATTTGGAGAGAATCTGAAAGGTTATTGAAGGACAGATACTGTTCTTTTTTTAACCAAAAATATGTGTATCCCAAAATCCTAGGATACCTAAAGTCCCTTATATAAAATGGGATGGCATGGTGTTTCCATACAATTTATGTATGCTTCCCTGAAGACTAAAATAATTTCTGCAGAACTCATGTGAATAGTATGTATTGCTATGAAAGGTGAACACAATGAACATTTGTCATATTATACCATTGAGGCAATAATGCCAAGAAAAATATTTGCACCTGCTCAATACAGAATTTTTTTTCTCTCAGGTATTTTCTGTTTGGAGGCTGCTGAGAACGCTGGTGAAGAAAGGAGATGAAATTGTTCACTGCCTATGGCAAAATATATGTCTTCTGCATATATATTCAACAGGTCAATTTCTGTTCTGTAACTCCTCCTGCATCCATGAGGATGGGTAGGCTGAACATGGGAGAGCCAGACGACAGAATTTTGTAAGAAGTTGCTGGTTGCTACAGAAGGGAAGGATACAGCTCGACTATGCCACACTCATCTGCCTTCATAAACAGAATTGAAATAAAATTGGAATTTCAAAGCAATATAGTAATCCCTGGATTTAGATATGAAAACTTCTTTTCATCCTTTATAATTCAATTCATCCTTTATAATTCAATGTGGACTTTTTTTAAAATAATGAAACTACTTGCTCCGGTATGTGAAGGAGGTAGAGAAGCAAACCATGGTTGCTTCTTTTTGATCTTTCTTTTGCTGCTTTCATGCCTAAACAATATATTCAGAATTTCAAAAGAAACCAACCTCTCTTATTTATTGGCGTTCTGCCTAAATATTTGTGAAGCGTTAATAGAAACAGTTTGGAAGTCTATTAACCTTTCTTAGAAAAGACCTTAACTCCTCCTTTGGAGACTGCCTTAGAGTCTTCAGTTGGTGCAATAATAATGACTCAAATAACTTAGAAGAACATGCTCACAATTATAACCCATTACAACAGGAGAATTTCCAAGCAGGAGCAGTCAAGGGAATGGCCGTACTGTATCCACAAGAAAAGTTGGAAGAGAAGCTTGCTTTCTAGCTTGCTAATCTGCCAAGTTGCCTAGGAGTTCTCTCTCCATCTTATTTACCGGCCCAGGGAAATGGTCTCACCCGCTATGGCCTGGACTTTCTTACATTTGACTAGATAATCTTTCAGAGGCCTGCTGAGAGGCTTGCCTTAATAATTCTTCATAGTATATAATTCTTCATAGGTATACCTAAAAGTCAGTTGTCAATAGTCAAACTGATATTTCTAACCAGCTGCACAGTGGCTAAAAGCCGCATTTCTTCAGTTGCTGCTGTTGCTGACTGGTTTAGATACTTTTTCTGTTACAGGTATTACTGTTGATTCTCTCTAATGTTCACCCCGTTAATCTGTTAATGTTTGTATGTCTTTTCTTAGCATTATACCTTAATTTGTGCAGGCTGCCCTAGAAAACACCCTGGACTAGGTAGATTATACCACAGATGTTTATGTCTAGGTGTTGAGGCATCCAAGGTCAAGGTGTTTTCATATTCAGTTCTTGGCTAGATAGAATAGACATCTATCTGCTACTCTGTGTTCTAACTAAATGTAGAGACTCTGGTATCTCTATTTACAAGGGGAATAATCCTGTTAGGGGAGTCTCTCCTCAGTTCCTCATCTACATCTAGTAATCTTCCAAAGTCCCCACCTTCTAATGCCTAAAACTGAAGCTAGGACTTTAACATTTGAGTTTTATGGAATCACAAGCATTTCATTCATGTTAATCAGAATTTGGAAATCTGAGGCATTTAACTTTCAATTAATTGTGAACAATCTCAGATAGCAAGTCACTGTATTAGAACTTGGCATGCTAGACTTTCACTCTCCCCACTGTGGAATTTCTCCAGAATCTGGTCCAATCCTTCTCTCATTAGGAAATCCCATTCACTGCCTCTGTAATTATTAAAGACCTTTTATGCTTTCCCAGAGACAGCAGGTCATTGTGTAAACAGAGTCCTTGGACTCTGGTCCTCTTACAATGTGTGTCTTCTCCAGATTTTTATGAAGTTATAAACAAAACCGTATATGCGGGCCATAAAATTATTTTGCTTTGGGAGTTCAGAAATTAATTTTAACTGGGAGAACTCAGGGAAGCTTCATAGATCATCATTTAGTTTGTATTTTGAATGATCAAGCACTGTGCCATGGTTTGAAATGTGTCCTCCCCAGAGGTTCATATGTTTGGGAAGAGATCACGGCACCTTTGAGAGGTGAAGCCTTCCTGGAAGAAGCCAGTCACAGGGAGTTGGCCTTGAGGTGAATTAGTCCCACCCTGCTTCTGGGATAGGACTGCTCTTGCAGCAAGAGATCTAACAGCTTTTGGCCTCCCAGCTTCCGCTGCCGGCCAGTTTGGCTGCCATGAAAGGATCGTTTTTTCCCCTCTGGAACGTAAGCTGAATAAATATTCTTTTCTCTTGCTTGACTTTGGGAGTTATCTCACAGCCACCGAAAAAGTAACCAGTACACATTGACAGGATAAAATGGAGAAAGCAGAACTTTTAGAGAATAATGACAAATTAGGAATATTGGTTAAACTTGGAACACTGAGGAACGGGAAGATTCAAGGGGCCATGTGACGAGTCCTGGAGACTTTCCATACAATCGCGCATCGGCATGTCAGGTCAGAGCCTCCAGAACTTTTCTTCCAAAACTTTGATTCCCTTCAACTTCAGGTTCCTTTGTAACCCATTACTGTCCACAGTACTTAGGGTAGCTGTGAAGACTGAAAAATGTTCTGGAGCTTAAGCTGCAGTACTGCATGGCTGGCATCTGGGTCACAAGGACAGATGTCCAGATCGTTCTGGATTGCAATGGATGAAGTCTAATGCCAGCAACTGGACTATAGTGCACAGGTAAAGTTTCCTTCTCTCTCTCTCACACACACCACACACACACACACACACACACACACACATCAGCCTTTAATTTTGTCTGTACAATCTTTATATATTTCAGTTTGTTTTTCAGAGTTGAGGATGGAACCCAGGACTTCGTATATCCTAGACAAACAGTCTAGTATTAAATATACCATTGCCCCCCCCTTATCTAAGTGGAACCAGAGTTCAAATCTTTTACTCAAATATGTTTGAGATTCTCTTATTGTCTTGGTGTTATAGTTTTATTTTCATTGTTACATGTGCTGTTGTCTTATCACTTCTTTGTGAGAATAACACACTTGATCCTTCCTTTTTGGTGCTTTTGGCTTTTGAAGATGCTAAAATACATATTTAGGAATATCATCTTAAAACTCACAAGCTAAAGAGTGTCTTCATGGCCTAGAGCCAAGAGTTTGCTTGAAAGATCAAGGGGTGGACATGCCAAACTCTTCCTCCGAGGCATTGCAGTTTGATGAGTGTTCTTGCTCTAGGTTCCACAGTTAAGGTTTTGCCAAGCCAATGACCATGAAATTACATCCTGACAGTTCTTTACCGTGTGTTTCTCTTGAGTACCAATAAACATCAGCAAATTTTTTGTTGTTTAGGGACTCATCAGTGGGAAAGACAGTCCTGATATTTTTTCCTCAACCTTACAGTGGTAGAACTTCTAGCCTGCCAGATTTTGCTTCAGAGGCTTTAAGGTCATTTTATTACATGGTTGTAAGCACAAGGTGCTGGTTTAAAGCTTCTGACAATTATCTCTTGTTCTTTGTAATTTTTTCTCTGCTGATTTTGTTTACTATTGTGTTCACAGCTTTACTTACCTTTTTCAATCTTGCGACTGACATTCGTGTAGTTATAGTTTGTACTGTATATGCTTACATGTCTATGTTTGTGCATAGCAACATATATACTCATTTATAATTTTTGTGCTTTAGTTGGTGTATGAAGTCTTTTGAAATTTGATTTAATGGCTAATACATTTGAACTTGAATACATGGTTTTATTTGGTGCTCTTATCAATTATTCCATATTTTTAATGTTTCTAAAATTAAGTGTTGTACATATTTATCTTGCACAGACATACATATTTTCTTAAATGCTTTCTGGAATACATTTTATTATCATTTTCTCTACTAACATAATTTGTACAGTCTATTTAAATCATTTTACTCTTTTGTGTATATTGCAACATGAATTCTTAATTTATAGAATCCAGTTGTTAATGAAAATCATTACCTTCCTCCAGAGCGATATAAGATTCATAAAACACTGCAACTTGTTACAGATATTAAGTTCTATAGCATTGCAGTAGCTATTATATTTTATGACTCACTAGAGGAACCTGGATCTTCCAGACACAAAGTAATGATAAGGAGAAAGAAGTATTAATTACCCTCTTTTGCTCACTATATATTGCATGTATATGTCAAAAGTTCATACTGTACAAATAAATACAATTGCTGTATAATTAATGAAAAAAATTTAAGAACTGTCTTGAGAGTGAATTATTAACTATTTTGATTTGATAAATGAACACTTTTTACATGTGTCATATGGTCGCACTACTGTGAACATAAATTTATATAATCAAACCATAACAATTTTCCATCCTAAGTAATTTTTTGCATATTTGAATTTACTACTAAGCAAAATGTAAAAGTCTTTGCTCTACTGTTTCAATCAAGGCTTATCTAGATTTATTTCACATTCTGTATGTATGTATGTATTCTCACATTGAATATGTGTTGTTTCTAGTTTTTATTGTAATAATAAAAAGACGATTCATCTTATCTGTGGCTCATTTTAAGATTTCTTAATTTTTACAGTACTGTACTTACCCTAAATGAACTAATTTTGGGAGATTATGTCCATATCTATTCTGTATCTTTATCTCCTTATAGGTTTTTAAAATCTTGTTTAGCGTCTTCTGAGTTTTCTAGATCTGATGTTCAGATATTTCAACAATCCTAGAATATTCTTACTCATTTTCTTTTTTAATATTTATATTATTCATTATTTTCTCAGGTTATTTTGTAGAACTTTCACTAGATGTATTTTAGATTTTCATATTTTCTTAATGCATATTCTCTTTAAAAACACTCCATTATTAATATTGCATCTCATAGTTTTGAGTAATTTCATTGTTTATTTTGCAGCTCATTGCTTTTCTCCTTGTATTTAATACATTGTCAGGTGACCACAGTCAGGTTTTTGACACAGCAACAAGAAAAGTAAATTGACACAGTATCAAGATTAATACTATGGAATTTTTTATACCCAAAATGATGATGACAGTGATTATTCTTTTAATATTTGTGTGTATGTATGTGTGTTTGTATGTGTGTGTGTGTGTGTGTGTGTGTGTGTGTGTGTGTGTGTGTGCACGTATGTTTATATGCATGTTCACATTTGTGTATGTGAATGTGGGTGTCATGTGCAAAAGTTTGTGAGTAGAGATATGAGAACATGTTTGTGTATTGGTCCTTGCCTTTTATCTTGTTTGAGACATAGTTTTCTGTTTTTTCTTTTTTCCCCTCACTGTGTATGCTAGGCTAGCTGTTCTGTGCATTTTCAGGGAATCTCCTATCTCTACCCCCATTTCCTTGTAGGAGCTCTGGTATTGCAGATACATGTTCTATTTCATTTATCTTTATATGGGCTCTGGTGATTTAAACTCAGGTCCTTACACTTGCATTGCAAGTGATTTATGTAAGATGATTATTTTCCTTCTATATTGAGCATGAAGAATGTTGGAATTGCTCTCATGAAAGAGAATTTCTTACAGGGTTACCTTAAACTTTCTGTAGGCTCTGCTTTTATCTTTTAAGACTTATGCCAGGTGAAAGCTGAAGAGGAGATCTAGTTCATCGAGACAAGTAAGGAACAATGACTTCTTTCTGAAAATTAACATCATATGTTTTTTAGAAGGCACTGAACTAAACAAAAATATGGAATTTAATTTAATATTGAATTCTAAATAATTTGACTTGGTGTGTTTTTTTCATGAGGTTCCAACTTTGAATCCCTCCTATTTATTTAGGGAGAAAATAACTTTACAATAAATTTAGTACTGTTTTTGAGTTGATGATTCACAGTTTTGAAAATGACTTAAAATAATTTCTGAGTATTTTCATTATTATTCATAAAATTATCTTAGAAAATTGTTAATGAATATAACAGTATTCAGAATGATTTAAATATCGGATTAAAATATATAAGTGGAATCCAACTAATAAGTTCTCCCAACACCTGATTTTTGAAGGTAATTACAGACCAAATATTTGAAAAGGTGAGAGGCTGATTTTCTTGCAATAGAAATACAGAATTTTCTGCTACTGTCATTTACATAAATATATCTCAGAAGTGATATTTACATAAATATATCTTAGAAATTCCATCTGTATTAAATATTACTGGACTGTGCATCCATACAATTGGAATAAACAGAAAATAAGTGTAAATTTTCAGATGTTCTCTGTGATCTAGAGAATACAGTGATCTAGAGAGGTTTACACACCTTCAGGTAGTGCCACTTATCATTAAGAAACTATTGTGAATACTTCTACCTTTTTTTTAAATACAATAGATTTTATTATCTTAGTAAATACTGGGTTATTTCACAAATATATTTTCTGGGATATATCAAATGAAGATAGTTTGAATTTTTAAATTTATTTAATGTTTTAAAATACTGTCTTTCTTATACTTTATTGGGGGCTGAGTTTTGTTTTGGTTCTCCTTTCAGCTCTTCCTCATTAGTTCAGTAGGTAGCACGTCTGTCTCATAATTACTTCTACCTATTAAGTCTTCCTTTAAAATGCTTTTGTTTGCCTTTGAGCAAGAGCAAACTTTCAATGAGCTTCACGAATCATTTGAATGGCATGTTTCAGTTTATATTTTCATTAATATCACTGTGTGTTTCTATCAGGGTAGGTGTGGCACTATCAATTCAGGGAGGCCCTAGCCCGGGCTGTGGAATCCAGGAGGTCTGGCTACAGACTAAGCCTGAACAAAAAAACCATACAGGCAGAGAGATGGACAAACAATGGGTGGTGAGATGAACAACCAATGGGTGGAGGGATGAACAACCACTGGGAAGCGGGCATCTAACCCGGACACCCAATAAACAGCTGAATGATTGATGGCTGCTCCCCCCACTGCCCTGAGTAGAGGAGTGGCCACACCTGATTGGACCCCGACCCTATGTAAGCCCAAACACTTCCTGAGTGAAGTTGAGTCTGCGTGCTGCTTCTCGCCTGACTCCCGGGGTCTGGGTGGTGACCCCATCGCCAGCTCGCCCATTTGCCTCAAACCCACAAGGCCCCTCCGCTTCCCCTTCTTCCCCCAGCTGGCCCGGTGGGGGATTTGGCAACAGTAGGTGGCAACTATCAATACCACCTTCCCATCTTTACAATACTGAAACTAAGACTTTGGGATTACACTGGTGGGTGGGCAGTGCTTGTCTACCAATGCCATTTATCTTGTGAGGATGAATAATAAAAATCTAAAATTATTTTATTTTTCTAATTTTACAAGCATATTGAGTACTTATTCCTGCTACCTTCTATGCCCCCTTCCACCCATCCCTCTCCCTTCCCTTCAACAATCCATCCCACTCCCTCCCACCCTTCTGCCTGTCTGCTTCTATGGATCCCAGGCTTCCCTCTGGTTTGTCTACTCCCTTTTAAGAGTTTTCTACTTTTACAAGCATTTTGTTTTCCTACATCATCTCTCTCTCTCTCATCCCTCCCTTAGTTCCACCCTCCTGCCTGTATGCTTCTATGGATTACAGAGTTCCCTCTGGCTTATCTATCTACTCTTGTGGAGATTCAGGTCTCTATGGCATACCAAGTTGCCTCTCTTTGGGCCACCCCACTGATAGGGGGTATTTCTCTTCCCTCATCCAGCTTTAGTCCCCAAGGTTTCCACTGTGTGTTCTCATCTCTCTGAGTTCCTCAATAGTCTTGGGGGGCATGTTGGTATGTCAGTCATCATGTAGATCTGGTAAGGACAAGTCTTACTGCCATGAGTTCCTAGATGCAGCAGTCCTGCCTTGACTGAGATGTCTTGTCCAAAGGTGAACCTTCCTATCCTTAGGTTCTTATAATCTCACTGCCCCCTTTCTGTGAGTTCCCAAAGTCTTAGGATGGGAAGATTGGATTGGTCTGACTTTGGGTAAGCCTTGCTGAGTTGCTGGTACACTGTATTATGGCTGGCCATTGCTCTCCACTTCTCTGCTCTTCTACTTCCCTAGACTGCATCCTGTAAGGGTGTTGAGATCCTCTACTTCTGTCGTAGAAGAAGACTTCTAGGCGGAGTGTTGCATGTTCTTCCAATCTATAGGTGTAATAGCAGCTATTTTTACAGAGTGGCAGGTTGGTGTACTGTCTTCCTCCCTAGATGTTTATTGGCTGTTGTATTGGTTATTCTTGTCTATTGTTGTGAGAGAGCATTCGAAGTCAAGCAACTTAAGGGAGAAAGGGAAATTTATTCAGTTTACAGTTCTAGAGGAGAGATACAGTCTTTTGTGGCCAATGAGGCATGGCTGGTTGCCAGAAGTGGAGGCAGGCATCTTGGAAACTGAACGCTTGAAGACTGTTTGCTACCAAAACAGACTTCTATTGAAGGTAGGGTGGAACTAATCCACCTCAAGACCCCCTGTGACAATCTTCTCCAACAAGGCTCTACTTCTCTTTTTTAAAAATTTTTTTTCTCTGTTCTTAGCATTTTTTAAACATTTTTTATTATCTCCGCTCATACCAGCTTAATAGGTACACTGGTTCCCTCCCTCCCTCCTCCCCCCCCCCACCCCTCTGCTCACCCTCCGCTCACCCCTCCCTCCCCACCCCCCAGTGCCTCCCCTCTCCCAATACCCAGAGAATCCTTTAATGTGCATGCCAAACTCTCCTTTGGGTCCTCCTCTCCGATGACGATGACGTACAAGGACCCGGCGGCATTTCCCTGAACACTTTCCTTTGTTCCCCTTAAGCATAGGAACACTATTTTGGCTGTCAATCCCTTGCCTCCAAGGATCTTGGTGCTTTAAGCAAATGCTAGACTTTGTGGGGTCAATAGTGTGTTGGACTGGGTCTTTTGGGCCTCCATATGAATTTTGAGATGGTTTGGTCAACTTCTTTAAAGAATTGCTTTGGGATTTTAATTGGTATAGCATTGAATTTGTATATTGCCTTTGGTAGGATGATCATTTTTACAAGGTTGATTCTGCCAATCCAGGAACACGGGAGGTCTTCCCACCTTCTGGTGTCTTCTGCAATTTCTTTCTTTAGGGTTTTAAAGTTTTCATTGTAAAGGTCTTTTACCTCCTTAGTTAGGTTTATATCAAGGTATTTCATTTTTTTTCGGGGCTATAGTAAATGAGATTGTTTCTCTCAGGGCTTTTTCACTTCTTTCACTCTGGGCATATAGGAAGGCCTCTGATTTTTGCACATTTATTTTGTATCCTGCCACCCTGCTGAACTTCTCAATTAGTTCCAGGAGCTTCCTGGTGGAGATTTTGGGATCACTCAGGTATAAGATCATGTCATCTGCAAATAGGGATAGCTTGAATTCTTCCTTGCCAATTTGAATCCCTTTTATGCCCCTTTCTTGTCTTATGGCTTCAGCTAAGACTTCAAGTACAATATTGAATAGAAGTGGTGAGAGTGGACAGCCTTGTCTAGTTCCTGATCGAAGTGAGAATGCTTCCAGTTTTTCCCCATTGAGCATAATCCTTGCTGTGGGCTTGTTGTATACAGCTTTTATTATATTGATAAAGGTTCCTTCCATTCCTACTGTCTCTAGCGTTTTGATCATAAAAGGCTGTTGGATCTTGTCAAAACCTTTTTCTGCATCTATGGAGAGTATCATGTGGTCTTGGACTTTGGACTGGTTTATATGATGAATTACATTTATTGATTTGCATATGTTGAACCAACCTTGTGTGCTGAGGATAAAGCCTACTTGGTCCCCGTGAATGATTTTTATGATATGTTTTTGAATCCTATTTGCTAAGACTTTGTTGAGAATCTTTGCATCTGTGTTCATCAGAGAGATTGGCCTATAGTTTTCTTTTTTAAGTGAATCTTTATTAGGTTTTGGGATTAAAATGATATTAGCTTCATAGAAGGAATTTGGCAGTGTTCCTTCCTTTGCTATTTGATGGAACAGTTTAAGGAGCATTAGTGTTATTAACTGCTTAAATGTCTGGTAGAACTCTGTGCTGAATCCATCTGGTCCAGGACATTTTTTGGTGCGAAGATTCAAGATTACTTCCCCAATTTCCTCATATGTTATAGGACTATTTAAATAATTCACAACTTCCTGATTCAATTTAGGTAAGTTGTGTTTACTTAGGAATTTATCCATCTCTTTTGTGTTGTCAAATTTCACAGAGTATAAATTTTTGAAATATGATGTTATAATTCTCTGGATTTCTTGGGTATTAGTAGTGATATCTCCATTTTCACTTCTAATATTGTTGATTTGGGTTTTCTCTCTCTTGCTTTTGGTTAATTTAGCTAGGGGTGTATCAATCTTGTCGATTTTTTTAAAGAACCAGCTTTTTGACTGGTTGATTTTCTCTATCGTTTTCCTAATCTTGATTTCAGATATTTCTCCCCTTATTTTGCTAATCTCCTCTCTTCTACTACTTTTGGGATCAGATTGCTCTAGTTTCTCTAAAGCTTTAAGCTGCATTGTTAAGTTATTTATTTCTGATGTTTCCATTTTTCTGATGTAGGCATTAAGAGCTATGAACTTACCTCTTAGGACAGTTTTATTGTGTCCCAGAGATTTTGGTAAGTTGTATTTTCATTATCGTTTGCTTTCAGGAAATCTTAAATTTCCTTTTTAATTTCTTCCTGAATCCAGTTCTCATTCAGCATCATAGTGTTAAGTTTCCAGGAGTTAGTGTATTTTCTGTCGTTTGTTGTTTTAGGCTTGGCACAGGCTAAAATTTCAACTTTCCTGTATATGTGGAGATTCGTTTTGTGGCCCAATATGTGACCTATTTTGGAGAAAGTTCCGTGTGCTGCTTAGAAAAATGTGTATTTTTTGGTGTATGGATGAAAAGTTCGATAGAGATCTGTAAGGTCCATTTCTTTCAGGGATTGATTAAGTTCCAAAGTGTCTCTGTTAAGCTTTTGACCTGTTGATCTATCCCATGTTGAAAGGGCAGTGTTGAAATCCCCAAGAATTATCGTTTGGGGGTTGATTTCTTGCTTTAGACGCTGTAGGATTTTCTTAATGAATGTGGAGGTGCCTGTATTGAGTGCATAAATGTTCCGTATTGTGAAGTCTTCCTTGTGAATTGTACCTGTGACTAAAATGTAGTATCCATTTGTGTCTTTTATGATTTTTTTTTGTTTGAAGTCCACTTTGTCCAATAGCATAATGGCTACCCCTGCCCGTTTCCTGGTTCCATTAGCTTGCAGAATTTTGGACCAGGCTTTCATTTTAAGATGTGCCTATATTTTATGGTGAGATGAGTTTCCTGAAGGCAACAGATTGATGGGTTGTGATTTTAATCCAAGATTGTAATCTGTGTTTCTTAACTGGTGAGTTAAAACCATTGACATTTAATGTTATAATGGAGAAATTATTATTTTTTTAATCTTTTTCTTTTTTTTTCCTTTTTTTATTAAAAATTTAATTATACAGTTTAAAACTTTTTACCAGTTCCCTCCCTCCCCCCTCCTCCCCCCGAACCCCCTCCTCCCCCTCCCCTTCCCCCAGTGCCTCCCCCCCAATTCCCAGAGAGTCCTTTATTGTGTACGCCTAACTCTCCACTGGGTCCTCCTCTCCGATGACATATAAGGACCCAGTGGCATTTCCATAAGCCCTTTCTCTTGTTCCCCTTAAGCATAAGATCACTACTATGGCTGTCAATCCCTTGCCTCCAGGGGTCTCGGTGCCCTTAACAGATGCTAGACTTTATGAGGGCAACAGTTCACTGGACATTGCGCAGGGCATGCAAAGTCCCATTATGATTGCTTTGGCCCCAACTATTGTTGAGAATCTTGCAAATCGTTGCTCCTCCCATCCTTTTGCTCTTACAATCTTACCGCCCCCTCTTCCGCAAATGTCCCTGAGCTCCAGGATGGGGAGAGATTAGGCTGGCCTAGTTCTATGTGATTGATATAGAGTCTCTGAAGTTCTGGATTGTGGTTTGTTGATTTTCTTTTGCAGATTTGCTACTCCTGCAATGCCCTTCACTCCATCCTTGTGTGCATTGTATGTCACCCCCTGGCCAGAGACAAAAAACTGTTAAACTGGAATCTTGTTATAAGAGCACATTCAAGGGTAGATGTAATAAAAGTGGGAAACCAGGGGGCTGGAGAGGTGGCTCAGCGGTTAAGCCTCCGCCTTGCAGGCGGAAGCTCCTGAGTTCGGATCCCAGATCCCACGTATAGACGCCAGGCGGAAGCGGGGGTGGCCTGCGCTTCTGGCCCTGGTAGGGCGGAGCCTGTGAATCCCGGGACAGAAGGAGGTGGAGGTGTCCATGGTGGTTCGCGAATTCGTCCGTGGTTCTACACACACACACACACAGACGCGCGCGCACATACACACACATATGCACACAGTTGAATAAATAATAATAAAAAAAAAAAAATTTAAAAGTGGGAAACCACAGTGAGGGAGGGGTCTTTCACCCATTTGCAAAATGGGTACTTTTTATCTGCCAGACTATATGCCCTCCTCTTCTGGTGAGATCATACCCCCTCAGTAGTAAATGATCAGGAACGAAAGTCTGTGAACTTAATCAGATGTCTCATTACTTATTTGAGTCCTTGATGGAGGCCTATTTTCTCTGCTGTAACATGGTCCCCTCTCTCCTTGTTTCTGGTGTGGCCCTCCAACCCCATCCCTCCTGTTCATAATCCTTGCAATTACTGTATTGCAGAGATTTTTCTATGAGTGTCTCTAGGTGGGCTGGGTGGGTTTGGTACTAGGAGCCACCTATTAGGGAGTACATACAGTGCTTAATTTTCTGGGTTACTTCACTTAATATAATTGTTTCTAATGACATCCATTTCCCGGCAAATTCCAGTAATTCATCATTTTTGATGGCTGAGTAGTACTCCATTGTATAGATGTACCACATTTTCCTTATCCATTCGTCAACTGTTGGACATTTGGGTTGATTCCATGACTTTGCTATTGTCAACAGTGCTGCTATGAATATGGTCATGCTTGTGCTATCGAGGTGAACCTCTGCTGTATGGAGGGTTATTCCCAAAAGTGGAATAGCAGGGTCATACGGCATTTCAATCTTGAATTTCTTTAAGAATCTCCAGAGGGCTCGCCAGAGTGGCTGTATGAGCCTGCATGCCCACCAGCAATGTAGGAGAGTTCCCCTCTCTCCACATCCTCTCCAGCATTTGTTGTTGTTTGTATTGTGGATTTTTGCCATCCTGACCGGGGTGAGATGATATCTCAGGGAAGTTTTGATTTGCATTTCCCTGATGGCTAAAGAAGTGGAGCATTTTTTCAGATATTTGTTAGACATTTTAATTTCATCCCTGGTAAAATTTCTTTTGAGTTCCAGGGCCCATTTTTTAATTGGGCCATTGGTTTCCTTGGTGTTTAATTTTCTAAGTTCTTTGTGCACTCTGGATAGCAGAGTTCTATCAGATGTGTGGTTAGTGAAGATTTTCTCCCATTCTGTGGGTTGCCTTTGAGCTCATGTTACAATCTCTTTATCTGAACAGAAACTCTTTAATTTCACAAGATCCCAGCTGTTGAGAGTTGGTAGCAGTGACTGTGCTATTGGATGTCTGTTTAGGAAATGTTGGCCTAGCCCAATCAGCTCGAGGGAGTTCCCTATCCTTTCAACTATGGTTTTTATAGTCTCTGGCCTGATATCAAGGTCCTTGATCCATTTGGAATTAAGTCTTGTACATGGTGACAAATACGGGTCCAGCTTTAATCTTCTGCATGTGGAGATCCAGTTTTGCCAGCACCATTTGTTGAAGATGCTGTTCTTTTTCCATTGGATTCTTTGGCCCCCTTTGTCAAAGACCAAATGGCTGTATTTTTGTGGGCTTATATCTGGGTCTTCAACCTTATCCATTGATCTGTGTGTCTATTTTGGAGCCAGTACCAGCCTCTCTTTATAACTATGGATTTGTAGTATAGACTAGGGTTTGGTATGATTATACCTCCAGCAGTGTTTTTGTTACTCAGGATTGGATGAGTGACAGTTTTGCTGGATATAATAATCTGGGTTGGCATTTGTGTTCATTCAGAACTTTTATTGTTACTCTTTAAGCCCTTCTGACTGTTACCATTTGTATTGAGGAGTTAGCTGTTATTTTGATGGGTTTGCCTCTGTATGTGACCTGTTCCTTTTGTCTTGCGGCTCTTAAGATTTTGTCTTTAAGGTATGTGTTTGGTATGCAGCCTATCACATGCTGTGGGTTATTTCTTTTTTTTTGTCCTGGTTGTTTGGTGTTCTATATGCTTCTTAATCAGAATGGGTATCCCTTTTATTATTTGAGAGAAAATTTCCTCTATTATCTCACTGATTATGCATTGTGGGTGCTGTTGAGATTTTTTTGTTCCAGTGTTGTTTCAATCAGTTTTTTTTTCAGTGTTTCTATGTTTGTTTATAGATCATTTTGGGTTTTATTCAGTGTTTTTAGATCTGTTTTCAGGTTATTTTTATTCTATTTGTGTCTTGTTTGTTTGTGTTATCTTGGATTTCTTTCTTGAGTTTGTTGTGTTCTCCTTGAAATGCGTTCAGGCATTTATATGTCTCCTCAGAGCTATTTGAACGTACTTATAATTGATCTTTGAAATTTGTTGTCTTGATTATTTTCCCTTGGGTACATTCCAATGGGCTATCCTCTGTGAGATCTGAAGCCTTGAATTTGGTGATATTGAAAGAAGACATGTTTGCTTGGATTCTTATGTTCTTTCTGTTTTTCCTAGGAGATGTTGGGCATTTTTAGGCTGAGTACATGTTGATTGTAATTTTATTTATTTTTTGGAAGCCTTTGGTCTCTTTATTCTTTGAAGTTTGATGATGTATGAAATTTTATACTTGGACTTATTTCCTGTATGTGTGTGATAAGCAAAAGGTGGGAGTGCCCATGTGCTTGCTACCCAGAAACCTTCAGGCTCATGCCCACCCATGCCCACATAGGGACCAACTCACCACGCCATGTGGGTGGCATGCAGAAATCCCAGAGACTCACGTTCCAGGGAGGAATCTTCAGGCCCAGGTACACACAGGCACAAACAAACATTCTTGATTTGGGAAATAGGTTTTATCTTGGTGCTGTCTTTTGACTCCCAGCTCTGCAAGTTGATCGGCATGAAGCTATAATGAGTGTTGAGTTGATAAAGTTTGAAAACAGGATTGCTTTCCAATTTTAATAGGCTGTCATAATCACAAAACTGTTATATAACTAACCTAAAATATTCAGCTCCCTAACTATGAATACTAAAAAGATACATGATTTATTATTAATAACTTTGTTTTAGCTCAGAATTGTTTCCATTTCATATTTCATTAAACAACTCTGACTCATGGAGATGCCAATTTATTGTTTAGATACACTTGAATTAATGACCTTGGGCCTTGACCTGAACAGCTTCAATTATATGAGTAAACTTTAGACAGATTTCTTTTTGACTCTAAATCCCTAATTTCCTTTTTCAGGGACAATTCACTTTAGAAAACTGACAGCCACAGTAGTGTTCCTATGCTTAAGGGGAACACGAGAAAGGGTTCAGGGAAATGCCACTGGGTCCTTGTACATCATCAGAGAGGAGGACCAAGAGGAGAGTTAGGCATACACAATAAAGGACTCTCTGGGAATTGAGGGGGAGGCACTGGGAAATGGGGAGGGAGGGAGAGGGAGCAGGGGGTTCAGGGGGAGGAGGAGGGGGGAGGGAACTGGTCTACCTATTAAGTTTGTATGAGTGGAAGTAATAATAAAAAATGTTAAAAAATTTAAAAAAAAGAAATCACTTTTCTACCCTTGAAAATGAAACTTTAAAGAAAGAATTTAATTTTTACAACTCAAGACAGGTTCACATATCCAAACCAACCTGGATACAGACTTCTGGATCCAATAATTGAATTTCAGCTCATGCTGTTAACTTTCTTTCCAAGTACCTTTTGGATTTTCTGACTGTAGAATTTAGAGATTTTTTTTTCTAATGTTATACCTCACATTTGAAATTCCTTTTTGCTATATTCACCTTTTAAATTTCTACCCATGCTTAGCTTCCAGAGAGATTTCACACTAATTTTCTAAATATCTATAGAATGAGTGATTTTTTTTGTCCTTTGTATGCTTTACACATGCTCATAATCTAACTTGTATTTGGATATTCTAAATGTTTGAAGATGAATTGGTAATTTTCCATTTGTCTAACACCAATCTTTTATATGGTGAGAATAGTTTAAAGGGATTTTAGGTAAGTTCACTAAAAACATTCTGGTGACTTTAAAGCAGAATTCTAAGTCCCCTGTCCATCCCTAGGCATAGTTAAAGGGTAAGCAGTGATGTCAAATGTATTCCTCAGAAGCCTCTCTTCAATTATAAGTGTCAGTTGTCTGAAGGAGGGCATGTCACAACTTGTGGGCCTTGATGTTTTAGTGGTCCCAAGATGCTTTTGCAATTTACTCTTACAGTTTGCCTCTTGTTTTCTCTGGTTCAACGATGACTTGTTATCTGAGCTGTCTCTATCCTCTGCTCCCTTCCATACCTTTTCTGTCATAATGGACTTTATCTCCTCTCTAGAACCATAAACTAAATAAATCTTCAGTTTTATCCCTTAAGTTGCACCCTTGAGTGTTGCAACACAACAGCATTAAAAAAACTGCCACTTTAACGATTTTTATTTTTTAATATCTCTGCACTTTAGGAATTGCAGATCTCAGATTTGTTTCCTCAGACAAAACACAGCTCTACATCCTTCTTTAAGAAAGACAAGAAGTTGACTTTAGAGCAAAGTATGGGTGGTTACTTTTCTTTTTTTAAAAATAATGTATTTATTTATTTTTCCACTCATACAAACTTAATAGGTACCCCAGTCCCCTCCCTCCCTCCCTCCACTCCTCTCTGGACTTCCCTGCTCCCTCTCCTCTTTTTCCCTTCCTTTCCTCCCTTCCTCCCTTTCTCCCAGTACCTCCTACCCCCATCCCTGGAGCATCCTTTAATGTGTATGTCAAACTTTCCTCTGGGTCCTCCTCTCTGATGAGGTGTAAGGACTCAGTGACATTTCTTAGAAATCTTTTTTTGTGTTGCCCTTAGGTATAGGAACACTATTGTGGCTGTTAATCCCTTGCTTCTAAGGATCCTAGTGCCTTTAGTCTATCCTAGACTTTGAAGGATCAATTATATGTTGGTCATTGCACAGATCATGCAGAGTCCTATTATGATTGCTTTGGCAATAACTTGTGTGGAGTATCTTGCATATCATAGTTCCTCCCCATCTTTGGGCTCTTACAATCTTACCACCCCCTCTTCCGCAAATTTCCCTGAGTTTCAGGATGGGGAGAGATTTTAAGCAGGACTGATTGCAGGTGATTGATATAGAGTCTCTGATGTTCTGAATTCTGGTTTGTCAATTTTTTTTCAGTTTTGCTGCTTCTGCAATGCCCTTGGTTCCATCCTGATGGGTATTAGATGTCACCCCCTGGCCAGAGATAAAAAACTGTTAAAATAGAGTCTTATTATAAGAGTAGATTTAAAGGTAGATGGAATAAGAGTAGGAGACTGTGGTGGAAGGGTCAGTCTCCCATTTGCAAAATGGTTACCTTCTATCTGCCAGACTGTGTGCCCTCCCTTTCTGGTAAAATCATACCCCATCTGGCACAAGTGACGAGGAAGGAAAGTCTGTGAGCTTAACCAGATATCTCATTATTTACTTGCAGCCTTGATGGTGGCCTATTATCTCTTCTGTAGCATGATCCCCTCTCTCCTTGTTTCTGGCGGGGCTTTCCTTCCCCTTCCCTCCTGTTTATATTCTTTGGAATTAGTGTGTCTCTAAGTGGGTTTGGTATTGGGATCCACCTAATTAGGGAGTACATACAGTGTTTAATTTTCTGTGTCTGGGATACTTCACTTAAAATAATTATTTCTATCTTTCCCCACTGCACCGCCTGGGACGCTCTCGGGTTCCAGCTGGGACGCAGGGCGACCTAGATGATACAATCCTATACCTGAGTGATCCCAAAAACTACACCAGGAAGCTCCTGGAACTAATTGAGAAGTTCAGCAGGGTGGCAGGATACAAAATAAATGTACAAAAATCAGTGGCCTTCCTATATGCCCAGAATGAAAGAAGTAAAAAAGCCCTGAGAGACTCAATCCCATTTACAATAGCCCCTAAAAAAATGAAATACCTTGGTATAAACCTAACCAGGGAGGTAAAAGATACAATGAAAACTTTAAAACCCTAAAGAAAGAAATTGCAGAAGACACCAGAAGGTGGGAAGACCTCCCGTGTTCCTGGATTGGCAGAATCAACATCGTAAAAATGACCATCCTACCAAAGGCAAATTCAACGCTATACCAATTAAAATCCCAAAGCAATTTTTCAAAGAAGTTGACCAAACAACTCAGAGTTCATATGGAGGCACAAAAGACCCAGGATAGCAAAGACAATCCTGAGTAACAAAAACACTGCTGGAGGTATTACCATACCAAACCCTAGTCTATACTACAAATCCATAGTTATAAAAACAGCCTGGTACTGGCTCCAAAATAGACACACAGATCAATGGATAAGGTTGAAGACCCAAATATAAGCACACAAAATTACAGCCATTTGGTCTTTGACAAAGGGGCCCAAAAAATCCAATGGAAAAAGAACAGCATCTTCAACAAATGGTGCTGGCAAAACTGGATCTCCACATGCAGAAGATTAAAACTGGACCCATACTTGTCACCATGTACAAGACTTAATTCCAAATGGATCAAGTACCTTGATATCAGGCCAGAGACTATAAAAACCATAGTTGAAAGGATAGGGAACTCCCTTGAGCTGACTGGGCTAGGCCAACAGTTCCTAAACAGATATCCAATGGCACAGTCATTGTTACCAACTCTCAACAGTTGGGATCTTGTGAAATTAAAGAGTTTCTGTTCAGATAAAGAGATTGTAACATGAGCTCAAAGACAACCCACAGGATGGGAGAAAATCTTCACTAACCACACATCTGATAGAGCTCTACTGTCCAGAGTGCACAAAGAACTTAGAAAACTGAATACCAAGGAAACCAATGGCCCAATTAAAAAATGGGCCCTGGAACTTAAAAGAAACTTTACCAGGGATGAAATTAAAATGTCTAACAAATATCTGAAAAAATGCTCCACTTCTTTAGCCATCAGGGAAATGCAAATCAAAACTTCCCTGAGATATCATCTCACCCCTGGTCAGGATGGCAAAAATCCACAATACAAACAACAACAAATGCTGGAGAGGATGTGGAGAGAGGGGAACTCTTCTACATTGCTGGCTCATACAGCCACTCTGGCGAGCTGTCTGTAGATTTTTAAAGAAACTAAAGATTGAAATGCCATATGACCCTGCTATTCCATTTTTGGGAATAACCTCCCATGCAGCAGAGGTTCACCTCGATAGCACAAGTGCAACCATGTTCATAGCAGCACTGTTTACAATAGCAAAGACATGGAATCAACCCAAATGTCCAACAGTTGATGAGTGGATAAGGAAAAGTGGTACATCTATACAATGGAATACTACTCAGCCATCAAAAATGATGAATTACTGGAATTTGCCGGGAAATGGATGTCATTAGAAACAATTATATTAAGTGAAGTATCCCAAACCCAGAAAATTAAGCATTGTATGTACTCCCTAATAGGTGGCTCCTAGTACCAAACCCACCCAGCCCACCTTGAGACACTTAAAGATAAATCTATGTAATACTTACAGTAATTCCAAGGATTATGAACAGGAGAGATGGGGTTGGAGGGCCACACCAGAAACAAGGAGAGAGGGGACCATGTTACAGCAGAGAAAATAGGCCTCCATCAAGGACTGCCAGTAAGTAATGAGACACCAGGTTAAGTTCACAGACGTTCGTTCCTGATCATTTACAACTGAGCGGGTATGATCTCACCAGAAGGGAGGGCATATAGTCTGGCAGATAAAAAGTAACCATTTTGCAAATGGGTGATTGACCCCTCCCTCACTGTGGTTTCCTACTTTTATTACATCTACCCTTGAATGTGCTCTTATAACAAGATTCCAGTTTAACAGCTTTTTGTCTCTGGCCAGGGGGTGACATACAATGCCCATCAGGATGGAGTGAAGGGCATTGCAGGAACAGCAAAACTGCAAAAGAAAATCAACAAACCACAATCCAGAACTTCAGAGACTCTATATCAACCACTTAGAACTAGGGAAGACTAATTTCTTCCCATCCTGAAGCACAGGGAAATTTGCGGAAGAGGGGGCAGTAAGAGTGTAAGAGCAAAAGGATGGGAGGAGCAATGATTTGCAAGATACTCCACACAAGTTAGGGATGAAGCAATCATAATTGGACTTTGCATGCCTTGCACAATGTCCAACACACTATTGACCTCACAAAGTCCAGCATGTGCTAAAGGCACCAAGATCCTTGGAGACAAGGGATTGGCAGCCACAGCAGTGTTCCTATGGTTAAGGGGAACACAGGAAATGGTTCAGGAAAATGCCACTGGGTCCTTGTATGTCATCGGAGAGGAGGGCCCAGAGGAGAGTCTAGCATGCACATTAAAGGACTCTCTGGGGATTGGGGGGAGGCACTGGGGGATCGGGAGAGAGGGGTGAGGGGAGGGGGAGCAGGGTGTTTGGGGGGAGGAGAAGGGAGGGATGGAAGTGGTGTACCTATTAAGTTTGTATGAGCAGAAGTAATAATAAAAAATGTTAAAAAAAAACATAGTCAAGGATGTGAAAGACCTATGCAATGAAATCTTGAAAATCCTAAAAAAAAGAAACAGAAGACACCAGAAGATAGAAAGACATCTTATGCTTTTGGATTGGCAGAATTAACATAGTCATAACGGCCATTCTACCTGAAGCTATATACAGATTATATGTAATACTAATCAAAATTCTAATCCAGTTCTTCACAGAAATCAGTAAAACAGCCTCAAATTTCATATATAAACATAAAAGATCCAGAATAGCAAAAACCATCCTCAATAATAAAAATTCTGTGACAGGTATCACCATATCAGACCTTAAACTATACTCTAAAGCCATAGTATTAAAAACAGGATGTATTGGCTCCAAATAGACCTATGGATTAGAAGTAAAGACTCAAATATAAGTGCTAAAATTCTTAATATGAATATATGATATTAAGCAAGATTGATTTTTGTACAAAACTTTGAATCAAAAATCAGTTGCTTATAATTTTAATGTTTGAAAATCTAATATGTTTTGTGCTAAAATGATGCTGTACTTAGTGGTCTAGTTGCAATGGATCTTATAAGCCTATGTTTAGACTTAATATATCAGAACTGCTGAATAAAAATATGTGGAATACATTACTCTCTTCTTTCTCTATAACCTGAGTCTATGTCTTCATGAAGGACCTGAATGGTCATTGACAGGCTATGGAAGCATCAGGTTTACATAAAAATATAGATTTATTACAGGCCAAAAAATTAAACCTTAATTTTGAGCTTCTTGGTTTTTGTGACATGATTTTCAGGTGCAATATGTAGAAATTATAATAGAATATGGTAACTTTGTCCTGAATTTTTACTTTGTTGGTCCTGTATACTTTATTTTTGCTGCCATTATAGGTCCCAAGATCAGTAAAATTGTGGCTTCCATCCTAAGAGCACTTACTAAAGAAAATTTAGGTAACCATATGAACAAGCTCTCTTCTTTGATTTGTTGCATTTAGCTCCCTGTTGTGGTTTAGATTCTTATATTTTTAATTCTGTTAAAATATAATTACTTTAAATCTACCCTCATATGGATATAATCAGATAAGCACTACCGGTTTTCCATTAGGTCTAGCTATACATATTTGTAGCATTTCAGAAAATCTCTCATTCACTCATTTTAAAAAACTTTTAAAATGTGTTATTCTAAGATCCAATGAGATCCCACATATTGGAAAGAGAAAGTTACTTCCCCAGAAGTTGCCCTCTGATGTGTACCTATATGTTACAGCATAAATTTGTTCTCTCTCTCTCTCTCTTTCTCTCTCTCTCTCTCAAAAAATAAACAAATTAATTGTAAAAAGAAAACTTTATTTCAACATAGATTAGGATTTTCAGGGAAGTTTCAAAGAAAGCATTGAGATCACTAGCAGATTCCCCTATCATTCTTAGCATCTTACAATATGACTCATTTGTCATAATCAAGGAACCAGTGTTGACTCAGTTTTGTAACCCAAGTCCTTATTTTTCTTAGATTTTTCTTTGTTTGCTAACATATGTTTTCTGTTCCAACATTCCAGTCTGATGTTACATTTAGTCACCTTGCTCCAAATTAGTTTCCCAGACTTGCTTTGTTTTTGACAATTTTAGCAGTTTTGAGGAATTCTGATCAGGTATTTTGTAGCTATGTGTCAACTGAAATTCTTCAGGTGCTTTCTTCACAGATCATGGGTGTGAGTTTGGGGAGGTGGAACACAGAGAAAAAGAACCATTCTCACAACCTCATGTGAAGAAAGTCTCACTCATAGCTTAAGATGTGACCCTTGGTTATATGGCCAAGAGAGCATTTGTGAGGCTTCCCTACTGCAACATTTTCTGTTCAATGCTATAGTCTGGAAATGAAGTGACCAAACCTACCATTTAGGAGTGGGATTATTACCACATGGTCCACCAATTCTCCTGCTAAGTATATGTCCAAAGGAAAGCAAACCAATCTATCAAAGAGGTGCTGAGCCCCCACCTTTTATTGTAACCCTATTCACAATAGTCAAGGCATGAGGCAGGCCTCCTTAGTGCAGTAGGCACAGAGCTTGTCTCATAAAAGTTAAGGCATGGAATAAACCTAGGTGTGCATCATTAAAATGTGGAGTTATAGACAAAAGGAATACTGCTTTTCCATATAAAATGAATTTCCTTATGATACTTGCAATGACGTCAATGACAGTGGAAGACATATTGTTGGGTGAAGGATGATATTTCAGGTATACAAAGTACACATTTGCACTGATAGACCCAGCTCAAGAATATTAATGTCATAGTCTGAATGTGAATTGCCACCCACAGGCTCACGTGTTTGAATAGTTGATTCTTAGCTAGTGGTACTGTTTGGGAGTTGTAGAATCTCTAAGAAGTGAAGTCTTCCCTGCTGGAGGAAGTGGGGCCTTGAGGTTTGAAAGCCTGGTCACACTTTTTTACTCTGGCTCTCTGTGCGTCTTAAGCATGGGCCATGGAACAGCTGGCCTCCTGCTGGTATTTCATGTCTTTGCCTGTCACCACGAGTTCTTCACCATAATGGACTGTTTCACTTCTGGAACAGTAAGTCAAATAATAAATCCCTTTCTCCTTAAGTTGTTTGGGTGAGAGTATTTTATAACAATAACAGAAGAGTAATCACAACAATTGATCTCTTAGAACAGCAGGAAAAATGACAGAAGTACCATGGTGAAGCTGGATTAGAGAAAAATCTTCTATGTCTGTAGCATAGGAGAGTAATTCAGGTTGCTCTATCTCATTGCTAGTCCACAAAAGCAATAAAATTTTCTGATGAATATACCAATTATGCTGACATGCTCAGTAAATATACACATGTTTAAAATATCATGCTCCGGAGAGGAGGGCCCAGAGGGGAATCAGGCATGCACAAGAAAGGACTCTCTGGGAATTGGGGCGGGAGGCACTGGGGGATGGGGAAGGAGGGGGGGGAAGGGGAGCACGGGGTTTGGGGGGAGGAGGAGGGAGGGAGGGAACTGGTGTACCTATTAAGTTTGTATGAGCTGAAATAACAATAAAATGTATAAAAATATCATGCTCCATTACGTTAATTCCCACTTTTTTTTTTATCTTCTTGGGGGTAGAATTGCTACTTAAATTTTGGAGCCTTAATTTGTATCATTTCAAGTGTACCTATCCTTAAAAATTACAAGCTTTTATCTAAAATTGTACATTCATAATTCAGGAGACTAATCAAATTTTAGGTCACTTTCCAAAATAGATCTCAGTATCTGGAAGACACTGATTAAAAATGTGAATGTTGGGTGCCAGAGAGATGGCTCATTAATACTCTGCCTCACAATCAGAAAGACCTGAGTTCAAATCCTAGATCCCACATAAAAATGCCAGGTGGAAATGGTGGCAGCTTGTACTTCTGGCTCTGGAAATCCCAGAGCAATACAAAAGGAAGGTAGAAGCAATTCAGGATGATGCTTGAAGTCACCCTTGATCCTTCACAGGGACACATAGTGCTCTATCACACACACAACATACACACACACACACACACACACACACACACACCTACACACACGTACATACAAAAAATTTTTTTAAAGGTGAGTGTTTTTTAAAGGTGAGTGATTTATATGTAATGTGAAGACTGATCAAAAATTTCCATGTTTTTATCATGAATATTTAATGTTGCAATATTCAATTCCTACTTGGTGATTACAGAGAAAATCATCATGCAGGGAATGGGAATTCTTTTTCTTTTCTCAGTTCTGGAAGCCGTGTATCTTCATGATTTCATATACTAAGAAGAGATTAGCTTTTCACTGTTGATATATTCTGGTTTCATTTGGAATGGAAGTTTTAGGTAGAAAAGTGATTTTTACTCTTCGTTGTGCACAGCTTTTGATATCCATCATAATTTCTGTCATACCCTGTGGGGATTGCTTTGACCGTTGCAGCCAAAAATCCTGATGTAATCAGCTCAGTCTTCGGGGAGTTCTTTGAATCAAAACCATTAGGAGTCTCTAAATGAGCCTCGTGGCCTCCCTCACTGGGCTGTGCTCGCAGGTGAGTTCCATCAGTAATTAGATCTTTCATCCTTGGCACTGAGCAAGGAGCCCTTGCCATGCTGGGACTCTGCAAGGTTTGGAGTTTATTTGTGAAATAAAAGCAGCAGCAAATGCAGATCTTACTTTGGCAATAAAGGTTACTGAATAGTGAACATTTTTTATTTGCTGGGTGATGTCATTTAATGCTATATTTATGAACATAATAAGACAGGCTCTATCAGTTTGTTTGCTACTAAAGTTAACTATATAAATCCACTGTATCCACATTATATACCCTGCCTGACTCCTTCTCAAGTCTCCCCTTATCTGTCTATAAAATATTTATATAAGGATACACAGAATTGAAGGACTTTGGTGTTTTGTAAACACTGAAATGACAGAGCTAGAATAAGATGAGGGTATATCTAGACTGTTTTTAAAAGTTCAGGGATGTGGTCCTGATATCCTATAGTTAACCCATGTTTCATCTTTAAACTGGTGGTAGTTTCAAAATAGTCATGAATTGTTTGATTAGATCTCAAAGATGATCAGATGCATGCTCTTGATTTCTAAATGGTGTGAGAAAATATCAATACATAAGTGCAAATTTGCTTTGTGGAGTAGAAAAGTAATCCTCCTATAAATTTCCGATTACATAGATTTTGGATTAGCTTTGGGAACTTCATTTTAAGCGCTTTTTTTATGCTGTTTCTCTGACAGCCATCACTAGCCATTTTATGACATACAATTCTGGGGCCAAGATGTATTTATTTATGCAATATTTATTTATTTATCATGCTTTCTCCTTTTTTTCTTTCTAGTTTAAGTCACAGAAAAATTATACTTTGAGAAGGATCTCTAATTTACAACAAATTGAGTTACTATCTTTTAGAGACTCAATTTTCACAGAAGGATCTTTCCTCCCTTCTCTTCCCTCAGCTTTCCCAGTACGAAGGCACATTCCCTGAACTGTGAAGAGCTTGAGATTTTAGCCTATGCGTAAGCTACCAAGTAAGCCTGCCATAGTTTCATGGATGTTCAGAGAATATATTTAATCCCTCATAAAAAGGACTTTAATATTCACAGCCCAACAAACATCATAAGATTCATACTCATATTTATATGGTTCTTTGTGTCACCAAGTTTTAAAATGGCAATGAAGAGAAGTTAAATGGATTCTCCGAACACATTCATTTTTTTGTCACAGTTGTGAAACCCCAAATTTTATAAAATGCTCAATTATCTACAGGACTGGAACAAACTTGCTCCATCTCAAATCCAGAGGCAGACACTCCTTTTATTAGCCCGTTAAGGAAACAAATATGCCTTCTACTTTAAAGAAAACCATTTCCTCTGCCTTCTAAGGGTGTTGTATTCACAATGTAAATATCCATAGGAAGAGAGTCCAGACAAGAAGATCATTCTTTCTTCTGGAAAAACAGGAAGAAATACAAGAAAACTGAGTAGGAGTGAATCCTTCTGCATATCTAATGCAGTTTACCTATGATCTCATCAAAAGGTAATAATTTGAACATAAACATTTGTGCTTTATTTATCCACACGACTGATATATTATTACTTTATTTGCTCAGGTATTTAAATATGTTCTGGGTCTCCTATAGTGGTACTATCCTAGGTTGGTAATATTATGACGAGCTAGAAAAATGTGTTTCTCACTTTGAAACTTTACAGTACACGGGAAGAAGAGATTATAAAACTCAACAACCAAGTAATTATAATGTGATAATTGCAAATAAGCAAGTATGTAGCTGGAATTATAAAGGTCTCTTTGGATGAAAAGTATATCACATACTAAAATGACCCAAAGATTCATGTGTCTATAGTTGACAGAGAGAAGATTGGCCTGGATAAGGCTAGGGCAAACAGGGTCTGAACAGTGCAAGACCTGGTTTTCTGGGTGAAGGATGAATAATTTTATTTTAAGAGAATGAAAAAAGTATAGAAAGGTTTTAAACAGAGGAGAGGGATCACCAAAGATGCCTTTGCAAAGATATAACCTCTGTATGGATCATGAGTGTGGAAACTTATAAGTTAGCCTCAGGGAATTCTATTTAGATGAAGTGATGACAGACTGACACAGAAACTCAGGATGGAAGGAAGTGATTATAAGATACATATAAGAGGCAAACCAAGAAACTCACTGATTGACTGGGTAGGAACAACATGGGCAAAGATCAAGAAATGCTCTTAGATCTTGCCTGAACACGATATGAGTGCAAGACCCATATTGTGTGAAAACACAGTGACCACAGACTGGTTAGAATTGAGAGATCACAGCTACTTGTCATCTATCATGATGATGTATGAGAAACTTATTATTTACTGATCCCAGGGATATGTGGCCCATCTATCTATTCCTCAGTTCTATCTTTGTATTGAACTGTACATGTGAAACATCTTAGTGTCCTATTGAATTACTGTCCAGTGTGATGTACTCATTTTTCATGAGAATGAAACATCTGAAACTGACTACAGGTTGCTCTGTGAAGTCTGTGACTTTCTCTAAGGGGACATATAGGAGAAATTATTCTATGATTTTCACATAGGACAAGTACTTGGCTTAATAGAAACTGACATTAAAAGAGTGAGACCCTTTCATTGTACGATTGGGATTTAGAAGCCTAGAGGCTAGGTAATCTTTCCTACTCCTAACAAGTCTATAAGGTTTCATGATAGACCAACCAGACTTTCCTGAACAGTGCTCTTTGATATTAGTTGGGACCATATTTTGTTTTTTTATTGAATGTAGTTTAGATCTGCCTTACATAATTTCTGAAATGGTTTCATATTTGATTGGATAAACAGAAATCCAAAACTAAGTTACAAAAGAATCTAGGCACATTCATCTGTTAGAATTTGGCTCCCTTTCTGCAAAAAGGTGTCTGAAGCAGTCAAGGCTTTAAAAAATACTATGTACTTTCTAATTCTAAAGAAAATTAGGAATGTTGTTAACTTTGGGTAATAGGTATCTCAAGTCCCTGGAAATTCTATGTCATCACCAGTGGGTTATTGATCATTTAGGACATTCTTATACTTGGACATGACTTGGGTGTGGCTTTTGCTTCTGAAGTCTTTCTTAAGATTCAATACCATATTAGATATAAGTTGGTGTTACAGTCAATCAAGATACATTTCTTTCTCCCCCTCTCTTCTACTTATGTTCAGCTCACTCGCATCAATTTCAGAAGATTCTTTTTTTTCCACATCTTTTTTTATTTATTTTTTCCACTCATGCAAACTGATAGTTACTCATTCCCCTCCCTCCCTCCACCCCTCGCTGGATCCTTTGCTCCCTACCCCCTCCTTTTCCCTTCCTTTCCCTCCCTCCCTCCTTCCCTCCTTTTCTCCCAGTGCCCCCCCCTCCATTCCTGGAGCATCCTTTAGTGTGAATGTCAAACCTCCCTCTGGGTCCTCCTCTCTGATGAGGTGTAAGGACTCAGTAGCATTGCCTAAAGCTTTTTCCTGTGTTCCCCTTTAGTACAGGGACACTATTGTGGTTGTTAATCCCTTGCCTCTAAGGATCCTAGTGCCTGTGATCCATGTTAAACTTTGGGGGTTCGATGACATGTTGGTCATTGTGCAGGTCATGCAAAGTCCTATTATGATTACTTTGGCCCTAACTTGTGTGGAGTATCTTGCATATCGTAGCTCCTCCCCATCTTTAGGCTCTTAACAATCTTACCACCCCCTCTTCTGCAAATTTCCCTGAGCTTTTGGATGGGAGAGATTAGGCTGGCCTGGTTGCTGGTGAATAATGTAGGGTCTTGGATGCTCTGAATTATGCTTTTTTTTCTTCTTCAGTTTTGCTGTTCCTGCACTGCCCTTGGCTCCATCCGGATGGGTATTGGATGTCACCTCCTAGCCAGAGATAAAAGGCTGTTAAAATATAGTCTTATTATAAGAGTAGTTTCAAAGATAGATGGAATAAAATTAGGAGACTGCGGCAAGGGAGGTCAGTCTCCCATTTGCAGGATGGTTACTTTCTTTTTTAAAAAATTATTATTATTATTGTTATTATTTATTGTCATTATTATTATTATTATTATTATTTCCGCTCATACAAACTTAACAGGTACACCGGTCCACTCCTTCCCTCCACCTCCCCCTAACCCCCGTGTTCCTCCCTCCCTTCCTCCCTCCCTCCCTATCCCCCAATCCCCCCAATCCCCAGAGCATCCTTTAATGTGCATGCCAAACTCTCCTCTAGGTATTCCTCTCTGAAGAGGTGCAAGGACCCAGGGGGATTTCCCACAACCCTTTCCTTTTGTTTCCCTTAAGCTTAGGAACACTACTGTGACTGTCAGTCCCTAGCCTCCAAGGATCAGGATGGTTACTTTCTATCTGCTAGACTCTTTGCCCTACAGAAGATTCTTGTAGGATGAGTTTCACAGTTACAATACACCCAAGGGGAACTCAATGTTAAGTGGCCTGAAAAGTATTGTGCCAAAACTCCTCAAATAACCATCTGTTACTTTGAGGAAAGATTTAAGATTTATGTTGTCATGGTGATGAAGCCTAAGGGTCATCTAAGATGAGAACTGATATAGAGGACCAACTAGTGGAAAGTGATGTTTAAGATGTCACCTTCTAGAAAAGGAAATCTCATATCTTGATTAAAAAGCATGGAAGGCTGCAAGAAGTTAAAATCACGAGCTCATTTTCTTTGACTGTTTAGAAATTTCTGGCATCTAACCTACTAGAATTTGCTAGATTCCCTTAATAAACAAGTTTATAGCCTAAAACTTTGGGGGACTTCTACTAATCAGCAATGTCTCATATATTAATATCACTCTCCTTCTGGCCCATGTTAGATTATCAGGAATGACGATTCTTTGACTCTCAGGCTGGTCATCCAAGCAGAAACCAGAAACTAGGAGAGCTCTCTTCCCAGTCAATCAGAAGTCACACATCTGGATTTACATAGATAATCTCATCCCTTTAATTATAAATAAAATCAGGCAAGACTGGGCAATGGATTCTTACTGTTTTCCTTTTGGGAGAATGATGGACTTTCCTACTTGTTTGAATCAAATCTGTCTCTATATTTCAGTCTCTGTATGTATTTTTTGTGCTTTAAAAAAACATTTTTTATGTTTCAGTCACAGGATAGCTTCATGGGTCATCATGCTTAGACATGGTACATTTAGAGAACTTTTAAAAGGGATAATGACCAGGAGAGAGCCATCCTCCCAATTTTTTTTTTTTTTTGAAAATTGTGTTGATCTGCATTGGTCTGTGTCAAAGAAAATGAGGTTCTCTGATAACTTTCCATAGGTAGTAAAATCCTCTGTTACTAACTGGTAGTATGATCTTCCACACTAAAGACCAAAATATCTGCTATAAGACAAGTAGCAGTGGACAATGGACAGATAGCAGTCCATTTGATTCTTACAATTATCTCGATTGGCAAATCTTTATTAAGGAGTTTATATTAATGACTTTATATAGGGTATAATTGGGGGTTCCCCACATTATGCTATGTGGAAAAGACTTGTCATTTATTTGTGAATGTATTTGGATTTTTAAGTTTTTACATTATATTTTTGTTTGGCCTGGTATTTATTATGTAACCTAGGCTGGCCTTGAACTCATGACAATCCTTTAACTTATACCTCTGAAGTGTTTGGGTTACAGGCATATTCTATCAGAACTGATAAGATGCTTCTCTCACATACAATAGTAAATATTATAAATATTTATCCAGCTAGTTCTGGTGGCACAGACCTATGATACCAGCTACTTGGGAGACTGAGGCAGTAATATTGCAAACTCAAGGCCTGCCTGGGCTACAGAGTGAGTTCTAGGTTAGACTTAGAAACAGCAAAACAATGTCTCAAAATAGAAAGTGAAAACTACTTGTAGTCTCTACTATCCAAGCTTAAACTACATCTCTAAGGGGGGGGGGTGCCTTGACTTGAATACTCAAGGCCCATAAGCTATAGCTGGTTCTGTCGATGGAACACTGAGGTATGCACTGAAGAAAACACTTAAGCAACATAATTATTAAAAGAATAACTTCTATAATAGCATCCTTCTATTCCTTTAATAGTAAGGTTGCTTATGTCTTCCTTTGAGGAATTCCAGAAGTGTATTGCCATCATTTAGATGACCCATCTGTGAACCATGCATACTCCAAACCTGGGGTCCAGTCAGGCCCCATATGCCGGGGTGTCTCTTTTGAGGGTGTCTCTTTCGGGGCGGAGGCGATCATTGGTGGGAGTGCACTCAGATGGTCCATCTCTGTGATTTCTCATAAGAGTGCTGTTTGGGGTAGGAAAGACACGGCCCCCTTTGCTTCTGACATGGATTCTCCCAGTTTGGATTGCAAATACCATCTCCAGGGGCAGTCTTGGCATCTAGACTTTCTGGCATGATGGTCTCTTCCTTGGCCTTCAGCCAGGGTAAGAGGGTATCACAGTTTCTTTTAAGGTTCTGGTGGACTGAAAGCATAGTCTTGTACTTCTGGAATTTCTGAGTTAGTACGTAGGTGGGAATTTTACCCACCTATGTTTTAAGACTCTAGAAGTTATTCTCTAATTTCCTTAAAATCAGTGCACACATTCTGATTAACAAGTCTACTTATTGTAAATGACTAGACATGAAATTTCTATTTAGTATTTGACTGAAACTTAAAAAGCAGGCTTCTTCTCTAGAACAGAGAGCAGGAAGCTAGTTCCAAAAAACCCTAAGAAAGGGCACTCCTAAATTCCAGAAGGATTCTTCCTGCCAGAGGCAAAACTTGAATTATCCCAAACAAAACCTAGGTAAAAATGCTTAGCACCTGTCCATGGACTTTATTGTGGCATACCGAGAAATTCCTAGCACTGGCCCATGGGGTTACTGTGACCTTCCCAGGGAACAGGCTTTAGGCCTGAACTGGGAAGAAACACCAAGACCTGACAATTCCCATATTTTTCCTTATTTCTCTAAAATAAAGCCATGTCCTTATCCCAAAACATGTTACTTTGAATCCACCTTTTCCAAACTGAGACATATTCTACCAGATTAGTTGGATAGGAGCGCGGCACTGAATCAATTCAGTCTTTCAGTGAAGGATAGAAGCAGGACAAATTTGAAGGAGGAATGAAGTTCTTTGTATGGTTGATGATACAGCATGACACATGTTACAACCTTGAGAGGCTAACTTTGATGGTTGGAGGTCAAAGGTAAGAGTGTAATATGATGAAATATTGTCTTTCAAATATGATATAAGGCCACAGTAAAAAAGAAGAGCAAGATGTCCTGGTGGCTGATATTGATTACCAACCTGACAGAACATAGAACTTTCTAGATGATAAAATGTTCTGAATGTCTGTAAACAGGTTTCTAGACTGAGTAAGGCAACCCACCATCTCATGGGATGGTGTACCAGATGGAGCACTAGCATTTATATTCCTCTCTGTTTGTCAATTGCAGATACAGTGTGACCAGCTACCTCATATTCTGTCCACTGTACCTTCCTTGCCATCATTTACTATATTCCTTCTTTAAATGTGAGCAAAAGAAGCCCTTCCTTCCTTAAGATGCTTAGGAACAGCATCTTCAACAAGTGGTGCTGGCAAAATTGGATATCCACATGCAGAAGATTAAAACTGGACCCGTACTTATCACCATATACAAAAATTAATTCCAAATGGATCAAGAACCTCAATATAAGGCCAGAGACTATAAAAATCTTAGTTGAAAGGGTAGGGAACTCCCTCGAGCTGATTGGGCTAGGCTAACAGTTCCTAAATGGACATCCAATGGCACAGTCACTACAACCAACACTCAACAGATGGGATCTTGTGAAATTAGAAAGCTTCTGTTCAGATAAAGAGATTGTAACTCGAGCACAAAGGCAACCCACAGAATGGGAGAAAATCTTCACTAACCACATATCTGATAGAGCTCTATTATCCCGAGTGCACAAAGAACTTAGAAAACTAAACACGAAGGAAATAAATGGCCCAATTAAAAAATGGGCCCTTGGAACTTAAAAGAAACTTTACCAGGGGAGAAATTAAAATGTCTAACAAATATCTTAGAAAATGCTCCACATCCTTAGCCATCAGGGAAATGCAAATCAAAACTTTCCTGAGATATCACCTCACCCCGATCAGGATGGCAAAAATCCACAATATAAACAACACCAAATGCTGGAGAGGATGTGGAGAGAGGGGAACTCTCCTACATTGCTGGTGGGAATGCAGGCTTATACAACCACTCTGGTGAGCTATCTGGCGATTCTTAAAGAAGTTAAAGATTGAAATACCATATGACCCTGCTATTCCACTTTTGGAAATAATCCCCCATACAGCAAAAATTCACCTCAATAGCATAAGCATGACCATGTTCATAGCAGCACTGTTTACAATAGCAAAGTCATGGAATCAACCCAAATGCCCAACAGTTGACGAGTGGATAAGGAAAATGTGGTACATTTATACAATGGAATACTACTCAGACATCAAAAATGGTGAATTAATGCAACTTGCTGGGAAATGGATGGAATTGGAAGCAATTATATTGAGTGAAATATCCCAGACACAGAAAATTAAGCACCATTTTTAC
Organism: Typhlomys cinereus; assembly: GCA_023101885.1. Classification (NCBI taxonomy): domain Eukaryota; kingdom Metazoa; phylum Chordata; class Mammalia; order Rodentia; family Platacanthomyidae; genus Typhlomys; species Typhlomys cinereus. Next base: position 9,335,749 of record JALPQD010000031.1, on the reverse strand, counting down.
TCCCTAATAGATGGATCCTAATACCAAACCCACTTAGAGACACTCAAAGATAAATCTCTATAGTACCTACAGTAACTGCAAAGATTATAAACATGAGGGATGGGAAGGAGGGCCCACCAGAAACTAGGGAAGAGGGGATCATGTTCCAGCGAGAAAATAGGCCACCATCAAGGACTGCAAGAGATGAAATCCAATACCCATCAGGATGGAGCCAAGGGCATTGCAGGAGCAGCAAAACTAAAAAAAAAAATCAACAAACCATAATTCAGAACATCAGAGACACTATATCAACTACCTGGAATTAGGCCAGCCTAATCTTTACCCATTCTGAAGCTCGGGGAAATTTTCAGAAGAGGGGGCGGTAAGAATGTAAGAGCCTAAAGATGGGGAGGAGCACTGATATGCAAGATACTACATGCAAGTTAGGGCAGAAGCAATCATAATAGGACTTTGCATGACCTGCACAACGATCAACACATTATTGACCCCTCAAAATCTAGCATGGACTGAAGGCACTAGGATCCTTAGAAGCTAGGGATTAATAGCCACAATAGTGTCCCTATACTTAAGGAGAACACAAGAAAGAGTTCTAGGAAATGCCACTGAGTCTTTACACCTCATCAGAGAGGAGGACCCAGAGGAAAGTTTGACATACACATTAAAGGATGCTCCTGTGATGGGGGGAGGAGGTATTGGGAGATAGGGAGGGAGGGAGGAAAGGAAAGGGGAAAAGAAGGAGAGAGCAAGGAGGTCCAGGAAGGGGTGGAGGGAGGGAGGGGACCGGGGTACCTATTAAGTTTGTAGGAGAGGAAATAAATTAAAAAAAGAATATTATAAAAAAAGATGCTTATGTCATTTTATCACAGCAAAAAGAAAAGTAACTGATAACATTTCCCAAGTGGAGAAATGATCAACATTTCAGTGATCATTTCATGTAAAGTCAATAAAGATCTGGACATAAGAGTCTGCTTGGTTCTCTTTTCCAAAAGTCCTAGATGCAAGAGTCCTGTTTGGGGAATGTGACTTATTCATTCAGGTGACTACTGAGTTCTGAGAAATAATGAATGCAAACTTTAATATTTTAAAACCTCAATGTAATGTTGCCTCATCCTCATGAAAAAGGCTTTTACAAAGTGCTGTGAGGATGTAGAAAAAGGAAATCTTGTACACTGTTTTATGGAATGTATACTAGTACAATCACCAGATAGAAATTTCTCAAGAAATTAATAACTGAACAGCCATATGATTAACTATTCCCACTTCCTGGTAGTTGAAAACAAAATTAGCACATTAAAAAGACACATGTCTATGTTCATTACAGCACTTTCCACAACACCCAAGAAATGCAAATAACCTGTGTCTTCAAACTGCTGGAAACCTAGAAAATAGTGGTGCATATATTCAATGGAGTAATATTCAGGAATCAAAAGGAATGAAATCTATATTTTGTGATAACATGAATGAAACTGGAGACCATTGTATGGAATGAAATCAGCCTGGGTCAACTATTGCAATGATGTCATTCATATGTGATGGCAATGAAGGATGATGCAGAATTTGAGTGTGGAATGAAGGTTACCAGAGTCTGGAGAGAGCCCAGGGGAATAAGAGGCTGATCAGTGAGCACTGAAATATTGGTAGGTATAAGACATTCTCCTGTGGAATTGCAAAGTCTGGTAATCTCTGTAGATAACCACATACCATACATCTCTGAAAGTCAGAAGGAAAAACTTGGAATGTTTATATCCATGAAGAGATGATAAGTATTTAAGGAGATAATCAGATTTAAACTGCAGAGATAACATATGCTGCCCCACAACTATGAACATTTTTAGTTTTAACGTGTAGTTGCAAAATAAAGTAAAAAGTGCTATGATACTTGAAGCATGTAATTTTCATTCTTTTATGCCCTTGCATTGAAGAAAACTGAAAATGTTAAACTTTCCTTTCCCCAGGGTCAAAAGACTTCCAATGAGCGAAGAAGAGGTGTGCTCAAATGGTCCAAAGAGAAATACCCAGACAAGTGACTTCTTGGTACTGTATCACTTTGATGTTGGAGGCATATACTTGGAACCATGGTGAGGCTTCAGTGGTCTTCAGAAAGATGAGCATTATGAGACCCCTGGAAGGCAGCATAGCAAACATCTGAGAACAGCTGTCTGGATGTCTGCTGCCAGGGGAGATATTGATATTTGATTTAGTAATCATTTTGTATGTGTGAAACCTACATTTGTGAAGTGAAAACCAAGGGTCTGAGATACTAATGTGTCACTGAGAAAAGTGCTTGAAAATAAACACAATGTTGTTAAATGCGGTAGAGAACAACTAACGTCCATTGAGCACTTGTGTTTGTGGGAATCAAAGAAAGAATCCCTGAAAGGAGCATGGAATTTCATTTCTATTCTATATAAGAGAAAACAGGCTCGCAAAAGGAAGGTGATTGTGGCATGTCCTGTAGTTTTAAAATTCAGGCCTGATTGCCTTACAGTTAGGCATATTGAATGTAGGTGGTGTCATAGTGAACGTCAGCTTTTTTGTCTTTACTGTCTTCTCCTTATCCCTTTTTGCCTATTCTAGATTTCTTTGCAATCCCAGAGTGAACTTGTACAATCTGAATATTATTCTCTACTAAATTTCTCTACTGACATTTGATGATTAGTATGACAAAGATCAAAATGAATGTGGCAACGAGATGTGTATGATATTTGGAAGGAAACTTTTGGTTGTATGGGTAGGAAAGGAATGTTGCTTGGCTTCTGGGTAGTGAGTTTTGAAAAGACTGGATATTTGAATATATTTCTTTATTCTGGAGATAATCCTGAAATTTACTAGGCAGGAGCTTAAAGGGAAAGTGAGCAAATTTTAGTTGAACAAAGAAGAATCATGAAATCTGGAGATCATGAACTTGAATTAGAGTTGCATTTATTTATTGTTTAATGGTGTCTCAGTCTTTCACTATTATATCTTTTGTGTGGGGAAGATGCCATCTGAGGGTTTTATGCCTACATAAACATGTATAGCCATGTCTGCATAATCCTGAACACCCGTGGATATCACTAGACACTTCAATATATCCTCATGGGGGAAAATCACTCCTATTTGTGAGTATCTTGTTTAATACTACCAAGTTTTTTTGAATGATGATCACCCGATTATGTTAAAGAAAAGATATTTTACATATTGTCCTTTGTGATGTGAGAAGAATTAGAATATAAAAAACTCTGCTCCCTATGATTAGCAAGTTCTGCTCCCTTGTATAGTAGAAAGATTAAAGGAACTTTCTCTGAGGAAGAGATAAATTAAAGATAGATAGAAAGTAGTCCTCTAGTGAAATCCAATCTGTGATGAGAGAATCTTGGTGATTCTTTTGGGCTATTGGCCCTGTTTCCCTGGTTGGTAAGAATAAAATTGGTGGAGAATATTACTGACTTGTTTTCACTTAGCAATGCTGTTAAAGTTCAAATACAAATTACCTTTAATTTAGTGCCTAATTTAGTATTTGGAATTTTGTTCTGAGGCCCACAAGTGCTGCAATTGCAGAGGCCTTTTAATTAGCTGTCAGCTTCTGGATGTCCTTGTTCTCCTTAGCTAGGAGCCATAGAGATGGTTTGGAGTTGCCCTTGGCTACATCTCCTGGACATTAACTGTGGGAGGAGCAGAGAGAGAGGTCACATTCCTTGCAAGTAGTTCAGGAAATAATCAAGGCCTGCGGCTCTCCTCTGAATGCTGACAGCAGTTTTAAATATCAGAAACTCTCTTTTGTATTCATGTCTCGGTCAGACAGCTCAGGTTTGAAAAGATGAATTTTTCCTCTATTAGAAAAGAATTATATGCCCATTATAGAAAATGTGGTGAATGTATTATAAGAAAGTAATAGTTGTCTATAATCATATCCTTAATAGAGGAACACCATTAAAATTTTAGATTATTTCCTCCTAGGATTTTATTATGTATTTTACATTGATGGCATGATACTATAAAGTATAATTTAGTATTCTCCTAGTTAAAACTTAAAACTTAGCTTCATACCATGGACTCCTGTCTCTGACATTTATTATCCTTAAAACTTAGTTTAGGGAAAGCAGTGTTGAATTAATCATCACAGAAATTCTTTGTTGCAGGCAAAGAGATTCTGGCTGACCCCCTCTGCACAGAAGGAAAGAAAAAGCACATAACTTTATTCTTTCTCATATCCAGGCTAATTTCTGACGCTGACAGAAGACCTCCAGTTGAGCATAGTTCTGCAATTGGATTTTATGTTTCACAAAAATCATTCTGGCAGTGTGGTCGAGTGGTGCCAGGCTGGACTGGGAGACCAGCAGGGAAAATGAGTCAGGACAGATAGGAACTGATGAAGGTCTCATGGAAAGGGTGACTAAGAATGCAGTAGAGGTGATGGGTTAAATAGTTACCAAGGGATTACAGTTTGGCTAGCATTCAGTTTTTGGTTTGAACAAAGAGAAGTTAGAGAAAGGAGTCAGGAGGAGGCAGAGGTGTCTGGGCAAGAGAGGCTGAGTTGGAGTAGGGTGTCATTTGAACAGTAGCTAATATGACAAAAATAGATGAACTCAGTGGGAGGAGGGCATACAAAGGGATGGAACCTTCTATGACTTCATTCAACTTGTCCTTTCAAATGGGTCTCTCGATTAATCTATGATGTCACTTGAGGTCTTGCTTCCTTACTGAGAAGGCTTTGTGCTACCAAACAGACACATCTATGTTCTCATTTGTCCTCTGCACAGCGGTTGACATCAATGCCACCTTTCTGGTGGAGGACACATGGCTCTTCCTTCTCTTGTTGCTTTCAGGAAATTTTCTTTGTTTTTCTTTAGTGTGGAAGTAGGTTAGCAATCTTTACTTTATCCTGGCAGATAGATGCTTACCTTCTTTCTTCACACATGCTGGGCGTCTGAAATACATTTCGTATTTCTAATATGGTAGCTTTTATTGCTTAAATACAAATTGAATGAACCAGGAGGTGAGGTCTCCTTTTAAATTTATAGCTAGGTATTTGTCTGATGCTGATTTAGTTCTGGTTGAGTGAAGCAACTTTACTTTTATTGTTATTATTAGTGTGTGTGTGTGTGTGTGTGTGTGTGTGTGTGTGTGTGTGTGTGTAAGTGCATGTGTGTATGTGTGTGTATGTTTGTGTGTATGTACCAGAGGGTGATAGCTGTGCTATCAGAGGTCCAGTGGTTACATGAGAACAACCCTGGATTGCTCTTCTTTCTCTTTGATTTGCTCTGGGTTTTCCTGGTTCTGCCTTCCATGTCCAGAAATGCAGGCTACTGCCATTTCCACCTGGTGTTTTTTATATGGGATCTGGCCATATGAACTAACTTTCTTTTACTTACATGGTAAAGGCTTTAACTCATGAGTCATCTCTAGCCCGTGAAGCAATTTTTCCATTCATGGGAATGTACATCCTGTGTATTGATAATATATCATTTATTCAACCCCCCTTTCAACCTTGCCTAAGTGCATAATTTAGCAATGCAGGATTCAATAAATGTTCTGTAGGAGAGAAAAATAAAGGCATTGACATCTTGGGCTATCTTTCCATAAGTTTCCATTCTTTATTTCATTAATTCCTGTTGTCGGTTCTTGACTGCCGTGACTTAGGTACTTTCCCTTACTTTCTACCTTTGCCTCTCTTTCCTCCAACCTTGGTAGTTCTGACTAATTGATTTGCTATTTCTTTTTGTGGCTCATTTGTGTACATGTGCATGCACATATGCATACATGTGTATGTGTATGCTTGCAATTTTGTATTTGAATGTGGCATGCATGTCACAGCATGTGTGTAAAGAGAGAGGGCAATTTCTGCTATTGACCCTCATCTTTCCACCTTGTTCAAGGCAGGGTTTCTTCACTGCTAATGAAGACCAGGCTGTCTGGCCCTTCAGCTTCTGGACTTCCCTTTCTTTACCTCTATTTCCCATACAGATACAGAGGATTGCGTATAATTAATTGCACTGCTGTGTTTGGCCTTTGGGTTCTGGTGATATAAACTTAGGTCCTCACGCTTATATAGCAAGTGCTTTTGCACTTTGAGTCCCACTCCCTGATTTACTCTTTCTGAATCCTCCCTTATCCCATGTCCACTACTCCTTTATTCAGAGCAATTAGTATCTCTGTAGCTTACATCTCCATTCTTTGCTAGCACTACCCATTATGTAATATTGTCTTCAACTAGCCCCTAGTCATTGTAAAAATGATAGAAACTATTTTTAGGAACAAAATGATCTGCTGTTTGACAAAGTTCATTCCTTGGGAAGGCTTCATGAATTTATGTATATCAAATACTATTGTGTTTAACTCTTGACATTCAAAGTTAAAGTAAATAAATTGACTGGGAGTTCATCTTTTCATTACCGTAACAATAATATAATTGGCTTCATGCATACTAGGCACTAAGTTGCATCTATAGCTAAACAGCCCAGTCTTCTTTGTCTCTACCACAACCCTTCTTTCCTTGAGAAGTGTGACCATTGCAGGGTTGTATAGCGTTTAACAGAAGGACATTGACAGGGACAATACACATTTGGTAAGCTCCTGCCCACAGAACTGGTACATTTAGCATAACTCAAATAGTGACTACTTGTAGAGATTGGGAATCAGAGGTAGGGACTGTGTTAGAAGTGGGTGAGATCAGATTGTCTAAGCTGATTGGTGTCTGTGTCTATCTATGGGCTGCTCAGCATCTATACAAAGCTGTCCTCAAAGGACTGTCTGTAAGCTTTATCTCAAGAAATTTTCTACACATGGCAAAAAAGCTAAAATTTCTCTACCTTGAGGCAAAGATTGACTCAACCTATGGGCAAAGTAGAGAATCCAGGTACAAAATGTGTTGTTATAGATTAGAAATCATCCATAGGTGGCTTTTTTAACCACCTATGTTTCTAGTGTCTAGAGTCATTCATCAAAACAGTCATTTGTCTTGTCCAGTTCTGCTCCCCGTAACCTCTGGCACTCAGGTGACTTTTGGAAGCCATCACATAATTGAGGAATTGCAAGAGCACCTGAAGCTGTTTCTCTATGTAAGAGGGACTATTCCCATTTCTATTTGGTCCTTCTTCATTTCCTCCACAGATGTTGCTCCCAGTTCATAGTGTCAATTTCTATGAGGGGCCCAATGGGAAAAATGCTGTCAATCAAAGCAAATAGGAATAGATACAAAGCAATTTAAAATGTTGAAAAACTTTAAGAATTTCCTTATTTTTTGTGTGTATACATGTGGTATGTGTGTGTGGTTCTTGCATATGTGTATGTCTGCATGTGTGTGTGTGTGTGTGTGTGTGTGTGTGTGTGTGTGTGTGTGTGTGCACGTGCACATGTGTGGAGGTGAGAAGTTGATGCTGGTTGTCTTCCATCTTTTTCTACTTTTATTATTTAAGGCAGGATCTTCCAGTTGAATCCAGAACTCACCCCTCAGCCAGGCTAGCCAGACAGGTTGCTCTGGGAATCTCCTGTTTTTGCCTCCTGGTGCTAAGATTGCAGACAGCCCCCATGTTTTCCAGATCAGTTAGGGATTTAAACTCTGGTGTTTGAGTGTGTAGGGAAAGTGTCTTATTTACTGATCAATGTTCACAGTCCTCTAAGAGATACTTTCCTATTAAGTGAGAATACCATCTCTAAATCAAGCTGCCCAAGGTAGGAAAACCATCTGTAAATTGAGTTGCCCAAAGCAATGATGCAAATAAAAATGCACTGCATTCAGTTCCTCCTGGTTCTGCTCTCTGGCACCAAGAAGAAAGGATGCATTTCTGGTGGCAATGTTTTAGAAATTGGCCCTGAGACACTCAAAAAGGCAGGCCTCTTGGGATGATGCAAGCAGGATACTATCTGTAGCTTGAGTGTGCTAAAGCTCCTGATTGTCAGCCCAATTCACTTTTGCACAGGCGTTGCTATTCCACTAGCTCAAGGATGATAACTTTCTTGCATTTCAACTTCAATTCCTTTCATGGTTTTTAAGGATATTCTCCTAGAAAGCAGATGGAATCTAAAATGAATATGGTATGTTTCTTAATTTCCAGGGCTGTGCAATCCTGGGAGGGCAACTACATGACAAGACAGTCTGACAGAGGACTTGAACAATAGCACATTATAGATACAGTCACTTGAAAATAATGGTAAAAAATATTATTCAGATTGCAACAAAACTAGGGTAGTGTGAAATCTAATGAACTCATTTGATCAAATATAAATTGTACACTGTGAAATGGCATGGTAGGGTACATAAATTGGGAGATCGCTAGAAGCATTACATAAATAAAGGATAATGCTATACTTCTATAAGAGATGATTTTTAAAATTTAAATTTAAAAACTTGTTGATACAGTTTTTCCAGGTAATCTCTAGAATGTGTGTATGTGTGTATTTGCAGGGATGCATGAATATGTATTTTTTTGTGTGTATGTGTGTTTTGCTGGTGAGTGATCATTGTAATTTCCACATATCAGGAAAAATAACACTGAAGTAAGATTCCTAGCTTTATTTTGAGATAGAGCCTTGCTAAGTTGACCATAGTGGCCTTGAACTTGGAGTCTTTCTGCCTCAGCCTACTGAGTAATTCTACCCCAGTAATTTGTCATAGCAAAATTTACATCATAATATATTCTTCTCTGTATTTTCTCTTTTTTGTGTTATTTTAAAAATAATTATTTTACTTTTTGAGAAAGAGAGATAAAAGGAAAGAGAGAGAGAGAGAATATGCACATGAGAGAGAATATGCACATGCCATAGGATCTCATGTTGACATCAGAAAACAACTCTTGGCCTTTCATTCTCTCCTTCCACAATGTGGATTCTTTGGATTGGACCCAGGTCACCAGACTTGTGAGCAGGTGCCTTTACATACTGAGCCATGCACCAGCCTTCCTACGTTTTCTCTTAAAATGGTCATGCCCCACTTAGGATACTATCAGTTTTTACTTGTTTTGTTGAACTACAACTTACTTCATCAATTTTACTTTTGCTTTCCTTTATGTTTTCCCCACATGATAGCTAGAATTACCATATAAATGTTTTCCCCACACGATAGCTAGAATTACCATATAAAAATGTAAAATAGAAGAACCAGCAAGATAGTTTAGCAAGTAGGATGCCTGCTTGCAAACCTGGCAACTTGAATTTGCTCCCCAGAAGACCACATGATGAAGGAGGGAACTAACTTCCAAAAATTGTTCTATGACTTTCACACATTGCTGATAGCACAAAGATGCCTACTCCCCCCTCCCTCTCTGTCCGTGTATGTCTTTCTCTCCTCCTTCTGCAAGGGGTGACATCCAATACCCATCAGGATGGAGTGAGGGGCATTGCAGGAGCAACAAAACTGCAAAAGAAAATCAACAAACCATAATCCAGAACTTCAGAGACTCTATATCAACCACCTAGAACTAGGCCAGCCTAATCTCTCCCCATCCTGAAGCTCAGGGACATTTGCAGAAGAGGGGGCGGTAAGAGTGTAAGAGCAAAAGGATGGGAGGAGCAATGATTTGCAAGATACTCCACACAAGTTAGGGCCAAAGCAATCATAATTGGACTTTGCATGCCCTGCGCAATGTCCAACAAAGTCTATTGACCCCACAAAGTCTAGCATCTGCTAAAGGCACCAAGATCCTTGGAGGGAAGGGATTGACAGCCACAGTAGTGTTCCTATGCTTAAGGGGAACACGAGAAAAGGTTCAGGGAAATGCCACTGGGTCCTTGTACGTCATTGGAGAGGAGGGCCCAGAGGAGAGTCTGGCATGCACATTAAAGGATTCTCCGGGGATTGGGGCGGGAAGCACTGGGAGATGGGGAGGGAGGAGTGAGGGGAGGGGAGCAGGGGGGTCGGGGGAGGAGGAGGGAGGGAGGGAACTGGTGTACCTATTAAATTTGTATGAGCAGAAATAATAATAAAAATATTAAAATTATATAAAATAGAGATTTATGCTATTATTTTTAACCTTGTGAGAAATCCCATTTTATTATTTTTTGTAAACTTCATCCATTTATTTTGTGTGTGTGTGTGTATGTGTGTGTGTGTGTGTGTGTGTGTGTGTGTGTGTGTGTGTGTGCGCGTGCGTGTGTCCATGTGTGTCTCAGAGGGCACTCTGTATACCTGTGGAGAACTAAGGGTGACTTTGGGAAATCATCCTGGATTGTTTCTACCTCCTTTTTGTTTTGCTCTGGAATTTTCCAGGCTTCACTTACCAGGATCATAAGAATAGTCCCCTGCTGTTTCTACCTGGTGCTTTTACATAGGGCCTGGCATCAGAACTCAGGACCTTCTACTTGTGAGGTAGAATCCTAACCTCAGAGCCATGTCTCCAGTCACCTCCCCATTTCTATTGCTTTTTAAGAAGTTTAATGAACATCTAAATACTTTGCATTAAAGTAAGCTATGTGCAATACATAAAGGGAAAGAACAGTACATTTCTTTGATGGTTCATCAGAGTCTTTGATGGCTTTTTGTCAAGGATTTGGACATCTATTAAGGGCTTCCTTCCCTCCTTCTTCCCTCTCATCCTCTCCCTTCCCTTCACTCTTCCCTCCCACTCCCTCCCACCCTTCTACCTGCATGCTTCAATAGACTTCAGGGTTCACTCTGGTATGTCTACTCCTGTGGGGGTTCAGGCCTCTGTAATGTGACAGATTACCTCTCCTCATGCCATCCTACTGATATGTTCATTTTTCCCTTCACTCATCCAGGTTTAGACCCAAAGGTTTCCACTGTTAGTTCCCATTCTATGGGTATAATAACAGTTGCCTACAGATGTTCTGTAGTTTGATGTGCTATTTTCCAACTTATAGGTTTATTGTCTGTCTCCCCTACTGATCTATTTCTTTTCCCTTTTTAGGTTCTTGTTCTAGTTTACAGTAATAGAGATGGGTACCCTTCTTACAAGTGGGTCTTGAATGCCATCAGAAAGCTGTTGGTTGTCCCCTTGGTACCCATGCCACTATTATGCTGGTGGTTACCTGTTGCCATGGTGATCTGTATTACAACTTACAGATATTATGCCATTTATGGAGCTTGTGATTATTTCTCTCCCCAGCAACTTCTACAGTAGTCCTTGGTACTGAACAAGCCATCCAACAAGAAAATCCTCAGACCAGTTCTAGCTGACATACTTTGCCTATGTACTGTGATCAATTTATGTTGCATCTTCAGAAATAGGTTCTTACTGACAGTTTTTGGAGAGCAACCAAGATCAATGGTAAAAGCCTATAATGTTTGTGAGCCTTTAAGATCTCTCTGATGAACAATTTATCAAGAAGTGCCACATTCCTGTTACTTCTAGTATAATTTTGTCCTTGGGTTCTAAGTGGATCAGCTCAAGGCTTTTATTTTATTTTATATTTCCCTGTTTTCCTCACTCTATGCTTGCGCCTCTGCATAGGAACTGCTGATTATTGTTCCTTTCTTTAAAAGACTTTTTTGACATATTAATAGCATAGGAAGTTCCTTTGGGGCTGTTTCCCACCATTTTTATTTTTTTTAAATAAGTCTCTCTGTCCCTCCTATTTCCCATGTCCCTCCTGTATCCCATGCCCATATTTCACGCTATATATTTTTCTCAATTGTTCCCTCTTCACTTCTTGAGATCCTAAACTCTCTTTTAAAAGGTTTCATCCTAATCATCCCTTCCCACCTTCCTACTCTTAGATCTTTTTCAAGAATTCTGTTTTTTACAGTACTTCCAACTCAAAAACATTGACAGGGATATCAATTCAATTATCTATATATTAAAAAATACATGTGGTGCTTAGCTTTATGCATCTGAGATACCTCACCCAATATGAAAGTTTCCAGTTCCATCAATTTGCCAGAAAATTCCATCCTCTCATCCTTTCTGATGGCTGAGTAATATTCCATTGTGTATATGTAACATATTTTCATTATCCATTTATAGCAGTTATCCTGCATAGTTGCTTATATATCACCATCAAACAGCCTAAGGGAATAAGGGGTTTATTTTCTCTTATGATTGACAGGTTACCGTTTTCAGTCTAGCTTGACAGGAGAGCTCACATCAGCATCAGGGCCGAGGGAACTGGCCACATCATCTCCACATAACAGCTGAGAGAGGGGCAATCCTTATTTGCCACACAAGCATGTCTGGCCAAGTGTACAGAAGGATGCCAACTTTCTCAATCAGCTGTCTGGTTTTTATTCCAGGGCCTAATTCCCACCCACCATGGGCTGGACCTTCCTCATCAGCTAGACAATCTCCTGCAGGTTTGCTCTGGGCTTCGCTCAACCACAAATTCTCTATAAATGTGCTCCGGGCTCAAATGGTTTAACTGTCAAGTTGACACTTGTGCCTAACTATGACATCATTCCTGTGTTGATGGACATGTTGTCTGATTCCATTTTTTTTTTTTTGCTATTGTGAACAGAGCTTCAATGAACATAGATGAACGAGTGTCTTTTTTTTAATAAGATGTAGAGTCTTTTGGGAATATTCCAAGGAGTGATACAGCTGGGTCATATAGAAGTTTCACTTCTAGTTTTCTGAGGAACCTCCATACTGATATTCACAGAGATATACCAGTTTATACTCCCACAAGCAGTGAATAAATATCCCCTTTTCTTCACAGCCTCACCAGCAATCTCTGTTTGTGTCCTTGATCTTAGCCATTCTGACTGAGGTAAGATAGTACCTCAGGGTTGTTTTGATTTACATTTCTCATATAATCAGGGAAGCTGAGCACTTTTTAAGGTATCTGACATTTCAATTTCTTTTTGGGTGAAATTCCTACTTAGATCCAGGGCTCATTTCTTAATTTGAATATTTGCTGTCTTGGTGTATTTTGAACTCTTTGTGTACTCTGGAGATTAATCCTTTGTCAGATTCGATAGCTAGCAAAGATTTTCTCCCATTGCGTAGGTTGTCTTTTTGAATGATTAAGTTTCTTTTGCAGAAGAGAAGTTTTTTAATTTCTGAAATCCCATTTGTTGATTATTGGTTTTAGTTCCTGAGCATTTGTTGTTCTTCCTAGAAAAACTTTTTCTAGACCTATCAATTCAAGTGTACTTGCTACTTTCTAATAATTTCAGAGTTTCAGATCTAATATTGAGGTCTTTGATACCTTTGTAGTTGACTTTTGCGTAAGGAGAGAGGCAACAGTCAATTTTTATTCTTCTACATGTAGATATCCAACTTTCCTAGCACCACTTGTTGAAGATGCTGCTGTCTTTTTTGCAATGTGCACATTTGGCACCTTTGTCAAAAATTAAATGGCTGTGTGTGTGTGTGAGTTTATATCTGGGTCCTCTGTTTTGATCCATTGATCAATGTATCTGCTTTTGTGTCAGTATCAACCTATTTTTATTACTATAGCTCTGTAATATAGTTTGAAAATCTCATATGGTGATACTTTCAGTAGAATTCTTATTGTCCAAAATTGTTTTGGCTTATTGTAGTTTCTTGTTCTTCCACATGAATTTTGAATTTTTTTTCAGTTCTGTGAAGAACCATGTTGGGATTTTAATTGGAATTGCATTGAATCTGTATATTGCTTTGGGTTGGATAGTTATTTTTACAATACTGATCCTATCAATCCATGAGCAAGGGAGGGTCTTTCCACCTTTTAGTATCTTCTTTAATTTCTTTCAGCAATGTTTTGTAGTTTCCATTTTACAGGCCTTTTATTTTGTTGGTTAAATTTATTCCAAGGTTTTGACTTTTCTTTGTAGCTATGGTGAATGGGATTGATTCTCCTACTTCTTTCTCAGCTTCTTTGTCTCTGATATATAGGAAGAATACAGATTTTTGTAGCCTGCCACTTTACTGAAATTATTTATTAATTTGAGTAGTTCTTGGTAGAGTCATGTGGGTCTCTCAAGAATGGAATCATATCATCTGTGACTAGGGATACTTTGACTTCTTCCTTACTTACCTGTATCCCTTTTATTCCCTTCTCTTGCCTTATAGCTCTAGCTAGGACTTCAAGCACAATATTGATGCACAGGAGTGATGACAGTGGACAGCCTTGTCTCATATTCCAGATCTAGTTGGAATGCCTCAAGTTTTTTCCTATTTAGAATGAGGCTTGCTTTAGGCTTTTCATTTATAGCCTTTATCAAGTTGAGATAGGTCAACTCCATTCCTGTTTTCTCCAAAACTTCTATCATGAAGGGATGTTGGATTTTGTGGAATGCCTTTTTTCTGCATTGATTGAGAGGATCATATGATTTTGTTTTTGGGTTTGTTAATATGATGAATTACATTTACTGATTTATGTATGATTTGATCATTGTGTGTGATCCTTTGGGTATATTTTTCAATTCAATTTGCTAGGATTTTATTAAGGATTTTCACATCTGTTCATTAGTGAAATTGACCTATAATTCTCTTTCTTTGATGTGTCTTTGTTTGGCTTTGGAATCAGAGTATATGGGCATCATAAAATTCTACATTGAATCTATCTGGTCCTGGGTTATTTTTGGTTGGGAGACTTATAATTACTTTTTCAATTTCTTCTCTTGTTATTTGCCCATTTAATGTATATATTTCATCTTAAGTCAATTTTAGTAGCTTGGATGTGTTTAAGAATTCATCCATTTCCTTTAGATTCTCCTATTTAAAGGAGTATAAATTTTTAAAGTATGTCCCCATAATTCTCTGGATTTCTCCAGTACCAGTTGTAATTTCCCTTTTTTCATTTCTGATTTTGTGAATTTGAGTGTTCTCTCTTCTTCTTGTTAGTGAAGCTAGGATCTTGTCAATCTTGTTTATCTTTTCAAAAAACTAGCTCTTTGTTTCATTGATTTTTTTTGCATTGTTTTTGTCAGTTCCAATTCATTGACTTCTGTTCAGATCTTAGATATTTCTTCCCATGTGCTACTTTTGAAATTGGTTTGTGCCTTTTTTTCTAAGGCTTTCAGAAGTAACATTAAATCATTTTCTTGAGATCTTTCCTTTTTTGTAATGCAGGCATTTAAACTACAAACTTTCTTTTAAGAACTGCTTTCAGTGTGTCCCATAAGTTTTGTAGATTGTGTCTTCATTTTCATTGGTTTCCAGGAAGTTTTAATTTTCTGTTTTATTTCACTTTTAACCAATTCTTCATTAAAAATGTATTGTTTATCTTACATGAGTTTGTATAGTTTCTTTTGTTTCCTTTGTTGTAGATATCTACCTTTATTCCATGATGGTTAGATAATATGCAGTGAATGATTTCAATTTTTCTGTGTTTATGAAGATTTGATTTGTGTCCTTGTATGTGGTCTATTTTCAAGAATGTCCCTTGACCTACTGAGTAGAATGTATTCTTTAGTGTTTGGATGACACATTCTGTAGATATCTGTAAGGTTTATTTGATTTATGGCTTCATTTAACTCCAATTTGTCTCTGTTTAGCTTTTGGCCTGTTGACCTATCCAATGTATGAGTGCAGTATTGAAGTCTCCTACTACTGCTAACTACTGTGTTAGGTTTAATTAGTTGTTTTGTCTCCTGTAGTGTTTGTTTGATGAATTTGAGTGCTTCCATATTTGGCTCATATATGATTAAGAAGAGCATAAGATCTTCCCTCTACTAAGATGTAGTATACATTTGCATCTCATATGGTTTGATTTAATTTGAAGTCTATTTTGTCTGATGTTAGGATGGCAACTCCTTATTTCCTTTTTCCATTTGCTTTGAGTGCTTTTGACCATCCTTTTACCCTGAGAAAATGTTTATCTTTCAAGGTTAAGTGTGTTTCTTGGAGGCAGGGAATTGACGGTTCATGATGTTTGATCCAAATTTTAACCCTGTTTCTCTTTATTGGAGAGTTGAGCCCATGAACACTTAAAATTATTATTGAAAGGTGGTTAATGGTTCTGACATTTTGTTGATTTCTGTGGTGTTTGCCTTTTATTAAAGTCCTTCATTCAGCTCTTATGTTGGTATTCTTTCTTCCATTTAGCTTCTTTGATGTGTATATTCTTCTCTTCTATTTTGAGCATTTCTTCTAATATTCTTTAAAGGCCTGGCTTAGTGGCCATATAGTCTTTTAGTTTGTTTTTTTTTCATGGAATATTTTTATTTCACCTTCTATTATAACTGGGAATTTTGCTGGGTTGGCATTTGTGTTCATTCAGAACTTGGTAGAAGCCAGGTCTTCTGGCTTTTACCGTTTGTATTGAGAAGTCAGTTGTTATTTTAATGGGTTTTGTCTTTCATGTGTATATTTGCTGTGTGGCTTATCATATATCATGGTATGTTCCTATTTTTGTCCTGAGTATTTGGTATTCTGTATACATCTTGAATCAGGATGAGTATCTCTCTCTCTCTCTCTCTCTCTCTCTCTCTCTCTCTCTTTCTCTCTCTTTCTAGGTCAGGCAACTTTTCCTCTCATACTTGGTAATCTTCCTCTCATGAACTTCTTCTATCTTATCTTCCAGTTCTGAGACTATGTAGATTCTTTTTGTTCCATTGTTGGGTCAATCTGGGTTTTTTTCAGTGTTTCTATATTTGTTTATAGATAACTTTGAATTTTTTTTTCAGAATTTCTAGATCTGTTTTCAGGCTCTCTATTTTCATTCTATTTATGTTTTGTTCATTTGTGTATTTTGGGTTTCTTTCCTGAGTTTGTTGTGTTCTTCTTGAAATGTGTTTAGGTATTTATTTGTGCCTTCTCATAGTTCTTTGAACATATTTATAATCGATCTTTGAAATTCACTGTCTTGACTATTGTTCTCTTGGATACGTTCCAATGAGCTATCCATGGTGGAATCTGAAGTCTTATATTCAGTGATATTGATTTTTTTTGTATTCTTATGCTTGTTCTGTTTTTCATATGAGATGTTTGCATTTTTAGGATGAGCAGATGTTGATTGTAGTTTTATCAGAATCCACTCTGGGATGTTATTTCTCAGCATTTAGATGATAATAGTGTCTATGTTTGTCTTTGTGTTAGGTAATAGCTGTTTGGGCTGTTCATTTAAAAAAAAAAGAAGGAAAGAAAATGAAAAATGTAGTGTTTCCAGTGTTCTTTTGCTTCTCAAATGGATCTTCTGAGGTGACTATTCTGTTGTTTTATGGAAGCCTTTTCTTTATTCTGTGAACTTTGGTACTGTATGAAATTATCTGCTTCAACTTATTTTGTGTATATAAGTGATTGGGGAGAGACAGAACAAGTTTGCCAGTGCCCTGGAGCGGGACCAGAGGCCTCAGATGAGAGTCAGGGCAGGCCTACCAGCTGCTTACCTGGCCCATGGGAAATACCTGATTTCATTCTTGAATAAAAGGCCAAGAAACTGGTCATACCAAACCTAGACTCTACTACTAAAAATGATGAACTGTGGCAGGGACATTCTTTGTAGATGAGCAAACAAAATAAAAATCACAGAGAGTTTTATCTCAAAATCTAGAAAAGGAAACTTTAGGCATTTCTTAATTTGGGATCCCCAGTGTTGGACCATAGATGAGAGGTATCTGCAATGTTTATCATTAGTATTTCTTGCTTCCCACTACTTTTTAGCAAATGAAATTTCCTAATAAATGTGTATGGTGTTTTGTATCTCCTTGTGACAATTCTCTTCATCTGTATAAAAAATGTCTTCATTTGACTCACATATTTTGAATGATGGCTTCTTAAGATGCAACACTCTAGAATGAGACCCCTCACCTTCCCATATTGAAGTAGCTCATTTCCTTGTATGCTAATCTTCTGGTTGTTGTGGAGAAATACTTTGCATTTTAGCTGCTATTTTTGTCTTCTTAGATTTGTTTGCAGATATTTGCAAATTTAATCAATATACAAAATGTATATGAAAGCCATGGTTGCAGTTCAAAAAGTCTTCAAATTTTACACCACTAATTAAATTTTCTAATACATAAAGCATTGCACATTAGATAAAATAGTACTTCTCTGGAAGTGAAAGTGTGATTAGTTAATCATAAATCTAAGACGTCTAACAAAGACTAAATGGCATTTAAAGAGACATTTGAGTGGTTATATTTCCAGAATGGCTCATTTGCGTTGGGTTCTAGTGATCCTGCCTGACTTTTTATATCTTCTCCAAGCTTTCTACAGCTGGGTTACAATATAAGCTACAGCCCATCTTTATTTTTTGTATCTTCTTTTAGTCCACCAAACTTTTTTTAAATGTATTTATTTATTTATTTTCCCCAATCATACAAGCCCAATAGGTACCACAGTCCTCTTCCGCCCTCCAACTTTCCCCAATCCCCTTTGAACCCTCCCCTCCTTTTCTCCTTCCTTTCACACCCCTCTTTCTCTTTCTCCTAGTACTTCTCCCTTCCCTCCTCCCATTCCCTGGAACATCCTTTTGTGTGAATGCCAAACTTCTCTCTGACTCCTCCACTCTAGTGAAGGTGAAAGGACTCAGTGGCATAGTCCAGAGCCCTTTCTTGGGCTCCCCTTTAGTATGGGAACACTATTATGACTGTTAATCCCTTGCCTCTAAGGATCCTAGTGCCATGATCCATGCTAGATTTTGGGGGGTCGTTGATATATCAGTCATTGTTCAGGTCATGCAAAGTTTGATTGTGGTTACTTCGGCCCTAACTTGTGTGGAGTACCTTGCATATTGTTGGTGCTTCCCATCTTTAGGCTTTTATTATTATTTATTCAATTGTGCATGTGTGCATGTGTGTGTATGAATGTGTGTGTGTGTGTGTGTGTGTGTGTGTGTGTGTGTGTGTATAGAACCACAGCTGAATTCAGGAACCACCATGGACCGCCTCCACTTCCTCCTTGTTTACTCTGCCCCGGGATTCACAGGTTCCGCCCTACCAGGACCAGAAACGCAGGCCGCTGGGAAGCTCGGCGTCTATACATGGGGTCTAGGATCCGAACTCAGGACTTTCCGCCTGCAAGGCAGAGGCTTAACCATTGAGCCACTTCTCCAGCCCCCATCTTTAGGCTTTTACAATCTTGCCGCCCCCTTTTCCACAAGTTTCCCTGAGCTTTAGAATGGGGAGAGATCTGGCTGGTCTGGTTCCACATCAGCCTATTTCTTGCTACTTAAGAATGCCTGCAATTCAAAGTGCTCTAAGAATAATTCCCCCAGAAAATCAACAGATTATAAGCTAAGAAAATGGTTTAAGAAGAGAAGATATAGGATACCATGGTTTACTGGGTAAGGGAGGGGATAATGGGAGAAAATGCTTAAAGGGAATGAGAGGGTAGATATAGGAGGGACTGAGGAAATAAAAGGAAAATCCTAAAAAAGAAAATGCAGCCAGACAGGCTTATAAAACAAATATGTCAAAAACACCTCAGCTTAAATGTAACAAGAATGGGCAGTTCCTGTACAGAGGAGCACAAAGAGAAGAAGATACGGTGAAACAAATAATGCTCTGGGCAATTCACACAGAGACAATTAAACAATACTAGAAGTACAGGCATATGAAGGTTATATTGAAGATGTAACACGTGTGGATCACAGGAAAATGGGCAAAAAAAAAAAAAAAAAGCCGGAACTTGAAGCTCCTTCCTTGCTGCATAGCTTACAAAGTGCCAGAGAATACTATAAAAGTTCCTGGGGGAGAAAAACAATCAAAAGTCTCATCCATCTGTGAATTCTGCAAGTTACAATAACAATCATCATGGCAAGAGATGATCATTCATATAATAGTGGCATGAATATCAAGGAGGCAAACAACAGCTTTCTGATTGGATTAAAGGCATGCTTGTCTGAAGGGATCATATTACTGTTACCATAAACTACAATAAGAAACTGTGAAAGGGGAGGACATAGGTCCTAGAGAAAGAGCAGGATATGAAAGTTTAGCTATGAAGACAAACTGCCTTTAAACACCTGTTATTATATCCATAGATTGGAGGAGCACTCAGAACTCAACTTAGAAACTTCCTTCTGCATTGCAACAGATGTTAACTGCAGAAAAACATAGCTGGCCAAATTGCAGAAAATAAATGACTACAGACTGGCCACATCTACCTCCTCCTCCAAGCCTCAGGGAACATTGAGGAATGGGAGATAGAAAGAATTTAAAGAGGACAATGGTGAGCTAGATATTATCTCCTGGATATACCAAGACTGAGGTGTATAAAATTTAATGACAGATATGTATACTTTCACAAGAATTTCATGGGAACATCTCATTAGGAAAGGGGAAAGATCTCAAAAAATTTACCTATGGTATATGATCTATGATACTTGCTGGAGCATGAAACATGCCGAGTATATCACATCAAAGACAAACTAGTTGAAGCACAATGGGTCACGCAAGTGAAAAGACTTGAAAATAGGAGGGAGTGTGACAGGGGAAATGAAGCATTGTCAGGAGAAAAGGAGGAATGGTGAGAATGGGGATTAAGAGAGAAAAAAAGAAAAAAAAATTAAAAGTAGAAAAAGCAGATGTTAAGAAGATTAATATTGTCACAACATGCTTAGTCCAATGGTATGCTAATAACTTTGAAAGTCACAACGAAGTATATTCTGAAAAATTATGAATTCAAAGAAAGAAGATAGGATTTATGATTGTGCCAAATCCTTAGGCTTCTTATTATATATGCAAACTTTTATCTCATTGCTTCAGGATCAAAAGCAAGATCATAAATTCTTCTAGCAGTATACTGAAGCGACTACAGTGATATTTACATGGTTTAGTTTTCCATTGGGACTGAGCCATTTGTGAAAGCTAAGACAGAAAGCTCTTACTAAATGTCTAGTAAAGACATTGAAAGTATTATTATGATATTTTGAATTCAGAAAATATACTCCCCCTCAGACTTTCCCCTTAAGTGTCTATGGGGGAAGAAATGATTAATTGATGGATCAATATTTTAAATATTTATCATACTTTTATTCTGGTGTTATCACTGAATAGTTATACTTTATGTAGGGGAAGGAAAATAAAGTTAGATAAGATGGATGCAAAACTTTCAGATTCTGTATCTGTAATGAAAATTATAGGAACACTGCTGGAGGTATCACCATACCAAACTTTAATCTATACTACAAATCCATAATAATAAAAGTAGCCTGGTACTGGCTCCAAAATAGACATGTAGATCAGTGGATAAGGGTTGAAGATCCAGATATAAGCCCACACAATTACAGCCATTAGATCTTTGACAAAGGGGCCCAAAAAATCAATGGAAAAAGAACAGCATCTTCAACAAATGGTTCTGGCAAAACTGGATATCTGCATACAGAAGATTAAAACTGGACCCGTACTTGTCACCATGCACAAAAATTAATTCCAAATGGATAAAGACCTTAATATTAGGCATGAGATTATAAAAACCCTAGTTGAAAGGGCAGGGAACTCCCTTAAGCTGATCAGGCTAGGCCAACAGTTCCTAAACAGAAATCAATAGCACAGTCACTAGAACCAACACTCAACAAATGGGATCTTATGAAATTAAAGAGCTTCTGTTCAGATAAAGAGATTGTAAACCAAGTGTTACAGTTCTGCTGCATGGTTGCTGATAAATCACCATCAAACAGCTTAAGGGAGCAAGGGGTTTATTGTCTCTTATGATTATTAGTTACAGTTCTTAGTCCAGCTTGACAGGAGAGCACGCAGCAACACCAGGGCCCAGAGAACTGGTCACACTATCACCACATAACAGCTGAGAGAGGGACGATCTTTACTTGCCAGACCAACATGTTTGGCCAAGTGTACACAAGGATGCAAACTCTCTCAACCAGCTCTCTGACTTTATTCCAGGGCCTAATCCCACTCATCATAGGCTGGGCCCTCCTCATCACCTACACAATCTCCTGCAGGTTTGCTCTAGGCCCAACTCAACCACTAATTCTCCACAAATGTGCCCAGAGCTCAAACCCTCAACCATCAA
Organism: Typhlomys cinereus; assembly: GCA_023101885.1. Lineage (NCBI taxonomy): Eukaryota > Metazoa > Chordata > Mammalia > Rodentia > Platacanthomyidae > Typhlomys > Typhlomys cinereus. The sequence continues at coordinate 9,313,976 of JALPQD010000031.1, read as the reverse complement.
GTTGACACCTGTAGGTAACTATGACATAGGTAACTATGACACTGAGCAAAAAGGCAATCCACAGAATGGGGGAAAATCTTTATTAACCACCTATCTAATAGAACTCTATTATTCAGAATACACAAAGAACTTAAAAAACTAAACACCAAACAGAAAATGACCCAATTTAAAAATGGGCCTCAGAACTCAAAAGAAACTTTTCCAGGGATGAAATTGAAATGTCTAACAAATATCTTAAAAAATGCTCCATATACCTAGCCATTAGGGAAATGCAAATCAAAACTTCCTGAGATGATATCACCTCACCCCAGTCAGGATGGCAAAAATTCATAATACAAACACCAACAAATGCTGGAGAAGTTGTGGAGAGAAGGGAACTCTCATACATTGCTAGTGGGAATGCAGGCTTATACAACCACTTTAGTGATTTCTAAAAAGTTAAAGATTGAAGTGCCATATGACCCTGCACCACATCTGGAAATAATCACCTACAATGCAGAAATTCACTACATGTTCATTACAGCACTATTTACAACAGCAAAGTCATGGAATCAACCCAAATGCCCAACAATTGACGAATGGATACGGAAAATGTGGTACATTTATAGAATGGAATACTACTCAGCCATCAAAAAAGATGAAATTTTCTGGGAAATGGATAGAATTAGAAAAAAAATATATTAAGAGAAGTATCACAGACACAGAAAGTTAGACAGCATACGTATTCTTTAATAGGTGGATCCTAGTTCCAAATCCATTTAATGACATATTCAAAGGTAGGTAAATCTCTGTAATACCTACTGTGATCACAAAGATTATAAATGGGAGGGAAGGGGAAGGAGGGCCCCCTGAAAAAAGGAGATAGGGGATCACATTTCAGTAGAGAAAATAGTTCACCATCAAGTATTGCACATAAGTAGCAAGACATCTGATTCAGCTCACTCTCACTTCCCTTCCTGGTCACTTGCAACTGAACAGGTTTGATCTCACCAGTCAGGGAGGGTATAAGGACTGGCAGATAGACTGTAACCATTCTGCAAATGGGACACTGACCTCCCTCACTGTTGTGTCCTACTCTTATTCTTTTATTTACCTTCCACTCTTCCCTTATGTTAAAATCTTCATTTAAACAGTCTTTTATTTTTGTTTAGGAGGTGACCGTCAATACCAATCAGGATGCAGCCAAGGGCGGTGCAAGAAAAGCAAAACTGTAAACAACAACAAATCGTAATTCAGAACACCAAAGACCAAAGACCAGATCAGCTAAATCTCTCCCCATCCTAAAGCTCAGGGAATATTGCGGAAGAGGGGGTGGCAAGATTCTAAGAGCCTAAAGATGGGGAGAACCAATGATATGTAAGATACTCCACATAAGTCAGGGCTGCAGCAGCCAGAATATAGCCACAATGTGATTGGATTTTGCCTGACCTGCAAAATGGCTGACATGTCAATGACTCCCCCAAAGTCTAGCATGGATCACAGGGGAGAAGGTCCAGGCAGTAGGATCCTTAGAGGCAAGGGATTAACAGTCATAATAGAGTTCCCATACTAATGGGGAACCTAAGAAGGGGTTCTGGGCTATGCCACTGAGTCCTTACACCTCACCAGGGTGGAGGACTTAGAGAAAGGTCAGGCATTCACACAAAAGGATGCTCCAGGGGATGGGAGGAAGGAAGGGGGAGACACTGGGAGAAAGGAAAAGAGGGAGGGAGGTGAAAGGAAGTGGGGATGAGTGCAAGGGGGGATGGGAGGAAGGAGGGAGAGAATGTGGGTGCCTATTGAGCTTGTATGATTAGGAAAGAAAATATGGGAGAAAAAAGAAAATTATAAGAACAAAATAGCATTTAGAAAATAGCTAATAAGAACTTACTTTGTTAGATAACAGTTAAAAATCTCATAATATCTTAAGGATTCTATACTCTAGTGGATGGAGCTAGTCAGGAAACAAATTTGCTATTCAATTCAATGATATGCTATATGAAAGAACTATGGGTGAAATTAAATATAATTTCATAAAATATTACAGAAGGACAGTTATTTAATTTAAATTGGAATAGTCTAGTCAAGGTATAGTTAAAGGTGACACCTGTTTAAAATTAGAGGAAAGATTAGAGGTTATGAACATCACAAGAACTTGTGGTTATCAAAATTTTGATAATAAGCAAGTTTTTTAATTTGCTTCCAAATCAGAAGCTAATTTGCAACAGGTTTGTATTATCTAAATAAATGAGTAAGCAATCTAGAAGCCTCTCTATATCAGATCAATCTGCTTGCTGGTACCTGGGTCAACTCCACTAGGTCTCCCAATCCTGTTTCTATACCCCTTGGGGTGAAGCTCTGCTGAGCCAATGGGCTGCTAACAAAGCTTGTGTTATGCTGTGCTTCACCTGTCTTCTCATCCCCACAAGGCGGGACATGGTACTGGTAAGGCAGATAGTACCTATTTATAACTATGGTTGAGTGAGACAGCGTGCTATGCTGCTCATGGAAGGGCAGGATAGCAGGACAAGCACCTAGAGAATTGCTGCTGGAGGTTCTGTACTCACAAAAGGAAATCAGAAAGCTGATCTCATATTTCTTTTTCATCCTAGCGCAGATCTTTAGGTTTATAACTTAAAGAGGCACTATTCAGGACTGGAGAGATGACTGGGCGTGCGAAGAATTTGCTGTGTCACTATGGATAGATTTATTTTGATTCCTGGCCCCCATATAAAAGTGGAATATGGTGGTAATGAAGACAGATGGATTCCAGCTTTCTGGCCAAGTAGTCTAGTTGAAAAGCAAGCTACAGGTTCAATGAGAAACACTGTCTTAAGAAAAATACTGAGAATCCTAATGCCTGTTATCCATGCTAGACTTTGGGGGCAAGGGATCAACAGCTACAATAGTGTTCCTATACTAAAGGGGAACACAAACAAGAGCTCTAGGCAATACACTGAGTCCTTATGCCTCATCAGAGAAGAGGACCCAAAGGGAAGTTTGACATGCACACTAAAGGATGCTCCAGGAATGGGGGGGGGGAGCACTGGAAGAAAGGGAGGGAGGGGGGAAAGGAAAGGAAAAAGGAGGGAGGGAGCAAGGGGATCCAGGGAGGGGTGGAGAGAGGGAGGGGAATGGGGGTACTTACCAACTTCGTATGAGTGGAAGAAATAAATAAATAAATAAATAAGAAAAATACTGACAACAATAGAGGAAGAAAGATGTCCAGTGTTGAACTCTGCCTCCTTCAGGTACACGCACAACATGAAAAACATTCACACATAAACACATACACACAATTACACATATGCCACACATATGCTTATTTTGTATCAGCACACATGTATGTGCACATGTACAAGAGACACAAATACTATACACATGTGCTATTCACATATATTTGCTCTATACATTCATACAGATACATATACAATATGAACACATACATATATCACACACTTACCATACACACACACTCATACATATATGAAGCACCTTCTTTAAAACATTGATCTTAAGAAACTTTTTATTCTCTTTGAATGATTCAGATGTGATTTTATTTTGACATTTGAATGGTGCAAGCATGACTTTATTTTGCTATTATATATTATGTCTAGGCCAGATCTTATTGATTGTATGATTGAGATAAATGTGCTTGGGTATTATCACAAAATATAGCTTTTTTCCCAATATGTGAACTACAATGCTATTTTAAATTTGATTATCCTCGAAGGTAGAAATAGGAAAGAAACTTGGTATCCTAAGGATCCAAGTGTATTATTTATTCCTTACAAATACTAAGTTTAATGAATGGTTGTATGTTCTGTCACTCTCACAGGATCAGTATACCTGGAAAAGTTTTCTCATAAAGTATTAGAAAAAATTGCTATGTTCTGCGTTATGTGTATAATTAGGAACACTTTTGCTGGTAGAAACTATGATTACTATGTAACCATTCATATCCAAATTATTCATGTTCTTGGCAATGTCAAAAATAAAAGATGTGGTGAAAATAAACCTTGGTTTTGCACTTTGGATGTAAGCTTCACATGTGGCCATTATTTATACTTTAATAGCACCATTAAGAAGGCACTGTCCCTAGTGAAGAAGATAATTTGAGAAAGGTGCCCATGACCACACACCATGAAACAGGAGAAACCTTATTTGAGTCCATGCCTTTCCCTTTTATTTTAGTCCCTTTCTTTATGGATAGGGGGGTCTGAGTTTTCATTATTACTATCAGTTACCAGTTTGCATATTTTTTTTCTTTAGCAGGCAGTAGGTGATTCATGAAAGAAACATAGTACAGAAGTATTACTGTCCTATATTAGTCATATATTGCTGTTAATAATTTATTATAGAAATGTGCCAAGATGATAAGGGTCAGGAGGGCCAGATAGGGGTACCTTATATTCTCTAGTATGTGAGCACCTTTGGCTTAATATAGGTACCTTATATTCTTTAGTATATGAGCACCTTTATACTACATATTGTAGAAGGAATTGCTTGCAAAATTTGCTTAATACAAACATGAACACGGAGTGCTAATGGTTTGTTTCTCCTGAGTTAACTTTTAACCTAGATGTAATCCCAAGCTCTGGAGAAATATGCCACCCTCTGACCTTGGTGTTTGCCAAACACCGAGAAAGAGCATAATCTGGGCAAAGTACATGAAGGCAGAAGGAGAGCAGCACCAATAGTTTGAATCTCAGAGACAAGGCTGACCACCTGACTGGAAGGGCAAAACAAGACTTTGGAGTCATTTGAATGGGTTTGTTTCACCTCCCTATATTATGTTCTGGCTGGAGATTACATGTAAGGTAAATACCTGGGATATTAATCCACTGTCTTCTCAAGTTGCCAGCTCTCTGAATAAAGCAACATACATAACACAACATAGGATTTAATTCCTACCTCTTTTTATTTGCATTAGAAGTAACAAACAACATAAGCTGCAGTATGCAACAGCCATTGGAATGAATGTATTGTTCTGGCAGGGATATTGGCAATGGAGGAGGCGATGTGTGTGCAGGACAGAAAGTATAGTAATGCACATTCTTCTCAACTTTACAGTGAGTTTAAATCTTGTTTTGGACTATAAGCTGTAAAAATTATCCTAAAACTTAGAAGATAAAACAATAAATATTTATTTCACACTAATTCTGGGACTTAGGACACAAGAGCCAATTTCCTGGGTGATTCTGGCTCAGAATCTGTCAGGCTGTTGTTTAGGCTGCTCTTGTCTGAGGCTTGCTTGCAGTAGAATTTTCTTGCAAGAAAACTGCTAACCTGTTTCTGGCCACAGCGACATCTACCTCTTGTTGTACATGATATGACAGCTGGTCTTGGCATTCAGCATTTGAAAATTGTCAGTTTTGTTTAAACAATTCCACAATAGTTGGTAAATCCAGGACTATGCTTCTTTTGTAATAACTTTCTTTGAGTGCCTTGACAATGGTTATTTTTGTTCTACTTTCAATTACCTCAGAGTTGTAAACAAGGAAGTTAAATGTACATGTGAAATACTCTAGTATTTAGACCATATGTATTTAGTTTTGCACATAAATTCTCAGTGAATGATCACTTGAATCCATTGTGTCTGAATTATAGCCTCATCTTCCTAGGAAATCCGAAGCCCCAAAGACCATCTGTGCCATTGTTTAAACTATAATTTTTCCCTTACCATCTGCTCAGTGGAATCTGTATACCTTGGCTCTTCCCATCTGCTTCTGGAGATAGCTGTTACATACCAGCAGTGTAATGGTTGGTGTTCTATTGTCAAGTTCTCATAAGTTTTTGTGGTCTACCCTTCTCAGTACCTTCCAAAGTTCTTATCTCCAAATTATCAGCTTATTATTTCTCATGGTTCAATAGATACATTGAGCGTAAGGAAATATTTGTAAAAATGCAATTTCCCAACTCTTCCACATTTTCTTTATTCAGAATCTCTAGAATTAGAGTTCAGACTATAACTATTTCTAAAATTTCAATAATGAATTAAAATATAATTCTATATATTCAATTTACCTTAAAATATACAGTATAATGGCTTTCAATATATTCACAACATCATGTAATCATTGTTAACAACTAGTTTCAGAATACTTTTATAGCTCACAAAAGAAACCCCCATCCTATACCTTCCTATACTCCTGCCCTCAAATCCTGAAAACCCCAAATATACCTTTAGGTTCTATGGATTTACCAATTATGGATATTTCATATAAATAGAAGAATAAAATATGACATTTGACTGGATTCTTTCAATGCTCACAGTAATTTTAAAGTTCATGATGTATCAAAATAAATCATTGCTTCATTTTATTTTATAATCCAATAAACCACTATTCAGATGCACTGTGTTTGGCTCATTCATTCATCCATTCATTCACTGATAGGCACTTTAGGTACTTTTACTTTTGATTTTTAAGTAGATGCTGCCAGGAACTTATGTGAAAACATATACTTTTTTATTACTTTGGATGCTGTTACCCATTGATAATAAATTAATATTGGTGAAATCCTAATTCCATGAACTCCAGATTGTAACTTCATGGATATGATCTCTAAGGAAATGATACAATGGAAATGAGTCCTTTAGCAGGTTCTAGCCTAACCTAACTGGTGTCCTCATAAAATGAAGAAATGGAAACATCCAGAGAGAACACGGTAACATGAATACATTAGAGATGATCACAGGAAGAGACAACCAAAGAGTGGCCTTAGGAGAAAGTAGTTAGTCCTGTTGGCACCTTGAATTTCTAATTTCAAGAATTATGTACATAAAGTTTTGCTATCTTAGTGACCTAGATGGACATTTTGTTATGATATCCCTAGTATCCTTAGGTACACTGTGAAGAATGGATTGGTGTCATATGATAACTTATATTAAACATTTGTGGAGCAAGTAGATGATCCCCCCACAAAAGCAATCTAATTTGTCACATCCTTGCCAACAGTTCTAAGTATCTATTTCAGATTTTAACTATTCTAATGGGGGTGAATTAATATCACATTATGGTTCGATTTGCATTTCCTTAATGTTTCATAACTTTGAGTACTTTTTGGAAAGAGTTTATCATCCTTTAGTTGGGACTCATGGCTTCACCAAGGTTCATATTGTGTTTTTAGGTTCACTCATACTTTGATTTGCCTTCCTTTCTGAGTCATGCTGAGAAAGGTAGATGTTTCCCACATTTGATCTTGCAAAACACTACGGAACACTGACAAAACCTGACTATGAAGCAGTTTGAACAGTTCAACCAAAAGTTTCACAATACTTTTGCAGAAGTGATGGACTAAATAGGACACTATTGTTTGGGTGGGATGTGCTATTCTTTTGCATAGGGAGACCATGAAATACTTGGAGATAGGAGGTATATGCTTTCTCTATGAACTATCAGGTCAGTGGGCTACTGTTGCTATTAGTGACAGTTCTCCTAGCTCTTTTCCCACTACAATATAATCAGTCTTAAATTTTTCAATAAAATTTTTAATAAGATGTCAATTTGAACCCAGCTTGTTTGTAAATAAATTAATTAATAATTATAAAAATAAAAAGAAAATGTGTACAAGCACTATTCAAAACTCTCTTTGTTATTACTATTTGTTGTAAGGATAGGGAGTCAGAGAGTGTTAAATCTTTGCATTTTATAGCCAGTTCATCAGAGTTCTGTCACAGCACCACAGCTTGAGATTGTTGGCATTTGGCTAGGTGCAATTTCTTTGTTGTCATAGACTTTAGTGATAATGGTTTCTCTATAATTATGGTTCCCTAAAAATAATTTAGCTTTAATTTTGTTTTATAACAATTAAAATGTTGCTTGATATGTGTTGAATTTGATTCCTACTTTCTTCTCCTTTTCCATATTCTAAGAAAATTACATGCACCAGTTTTCAACATTCAGGATAAACTCATTTGTAAGATTAGCTGCTTTTCTGCCCAGGTAAGAGCTAAGTTTGAAGGTTTGAAAGGGTTAAAAGACCTTTGCAAGGGAGATGTTGGACATATGGACCACACACATACTTTACAAAGTCAGACAATTGAAAACCTACCACATCATCAATTGTTCTGCTGCAATAGCAAAATAATTTTGAACATTTTGCTGTGTGATATGAAGTAATATTGTATTAACTTTATAGATGATTTATGTATAATGTTCTGGTAATTTCTAAGGAAAGTGGGCACAGCAATCCCAATTACAGAATTATCACAGTGCTTTGGTTATATGGAAAGACTGTTAACAATTCATTGGCTGCCATGGATGGTATTTTTAAATTAGATTCATATTTAACAGTGATTAAGTACCACGAATTGCTGGCAGCACAGGAGAACAAGGGTTCAGAAATTGTTTCTCCCCAATGATCTTATAATCCTTCCTGATGCACACAAATGTTCTTCTTTATTTCTTTACTGTGGACTGTGGAACAGTTTTCATTATTACTGCTCATAAATTCTGCCCTGATGAGATTAGTTTTATAGATGTAGGATCAATAATACTTGCACCCATTTGCAGCTATGTACTTCCCGATATTGCTCATTAATGGCTTTAAAAGAATCAGTGCATTTGCTAGAAGCCTAGATAATGAGCCATTGATTACCCCTGCACAGCACAATTTACGGCCTATTTTATTTTTAATGCAATGTTAAATTAATTTGTAAAAGATCAGAAGCATTGCTTTATTTCCAAGCCGTGATTAAACACTTATTGAACTTTTCATAGAGAACATTAATCAATTCTCATCTATTTCTCATCTCCTGGAGTGCTTTAGTAATAGAGATGAGTAGGTTGTGATCACCTGCACATCTTGAGAGGCATCAAACCCAGAAGAGAAAACATCCTGACACAGCTCAGCTCAAGCAATGGGATGAGGGGAAGGGTTTATGGCATTTCCTCTCAAGGTCAGTTTGTGGATGACGTGGATCGATGAGTGAGAGAGGAATGCAGCTACACTTCTGGCAAGCATCATGAGGAGTTCACAGATTTACATTCTATTGGATCTGAATGAGTCAGGGTAGTTGTATAAGTTAGCACTCTCTCTAGCACTATACTCTCAATGAATTTTCTTTTCCTACTTTCATGTGTTAGTGTAGGGTTCATACATGTGTGTATGCATGTTTTGCATGCAACCACAAAGTTGTGTGCATGCATGTGGAGGCCCGGAATTGATATCGGGAATCGTTTTGGATAACTTTGCAACCATATATTTTTTGAGAAAGTCTGAATCAAATCCAGAGTTCGCCAATAGTCCAGCAAAGTACCTTGCTCTGGGAATTCTCAGTCTCTGCCTTTCCAATCTATGATTATATGTTGGTTGCATACCCACTGAACATGGGATCTGGGGATCTGCACCCTGGTCTTTCATTGTGCTGCAAGTGCTTTATTTGATGAGCTATTTCCCTATCCCTCAGTGTGTTTTTGCTTGGTGACAGGACTGGATTTTGAACACTCATGGACTAAACAAGTGCTCTACTACTGAGCCCTAATCCCCCAATGAGTTTTTTATTGAAACTAAGATTATGTTAAAAATTAACAAAGTCATGTAATATTCCCACTTCAGCATTTCTTAGAAATCTCTTATTATTAATAAGACTGATCGAACTACATATACGTTATATGGAAGGATTTTTTTCCCTTTTTTCCCACTTTTCTATATTGATGAATTTTGCTCTTTGATAGCATCATACATGCATACAAAACCTTCCCTTTACACTCCCCACCATGGTCCCTTATTCCCCCCCCCTTCCTTCTCCCCTTCTAGTCTTTGGAAGGATATTTCTTTCTGGGAAAATATCCAGGCCATTGAATAATCTTTTTTTTTTTATTTCTGCTCATACAAGCTTAACAGGTACACCGGGCCCCTCCCTCTCTCCACCCACTCTGATTCCCCCAATACACCCTACCTTCCCCCCCTATTTCCCCAGAGCATCCTTTAATGTGCATGCCAAACTCTCCTCTGGGTCCTCCTTTCCGATGAGGTGCAAAGACCCAGCAGCATTTCCCAAAACCCTTTCCTGTGTTCCCCTTAAGCATAGTCAATTCCTAGCCTCCAAGGATCCTAGGAGGAGAGTTCCCCTCTCTCCACATCCTCTCCAGCATTTGGTGTTGTTTATATTGTAGATTTTTGCCATCCTGACTGGGATGAGATGATATCTCAGGGAAGTTTTGACTTGCATTTCCCTGATGGCTAAGGAGGTGGAGCATTTTCTAAGATATTTGTTAGGCATTTTAATTTTGTCCCTGGTAAAGTTTCTTTTAAGTTCCAAGACCAATTTTTTAAGTGGCCCATTTGTTTCCTTGGTATTTAGTTTTCTAAGTTATTGTGAACTCTGAATAATAGATCTCTATCAGATATGTGGTTAGGGAAGATTTTCTCCCACTCTGTGGGTTGCCTTTGTGCTCGTGTTACAATCTCTTTATCTGAACAGAAGCTCTTTAATTTCACAAGATCCCATCTGTTGAGTGTTGGTTGTAGTGACTGTGCCATTGGATGTCTGTTTAGGAACTGTTGGCCTAGCCCAATCAGCTCAAGGGAGTTCCCTACCCTTTCAACTAAGATTTTTATAGTCTCTGGCCTTATATAGAGGTCCTTGATCCATTTGGAATTAATTCTTGTACATGGTGACATGTACAGGTCCCAGTTTATTCTTCTGCATGTGGAGATCCAGTTTTGCCAGCACCATTTGTTGAAGATGCTGTTCTCTTTCCATTGGATTGTTTTTGGCCCCTTTGTCAAAGATCAAATGGCTGTAGTTGTGTGGGCTTATATCTGTGTCTTCAACCCTTATCCATTGATCTGTGTGTCTATTTTGGAGCCAATACCAGGTTGTTTTTATAACTATGGATTTGTAGTATAGACTAAGGTTTGGTATGGTTATACCTCCAGCAGTGTTTTTGTTACTCAGGATTGTCTTTGTTATCCTGGGTCTTTTGTGCCTCCATATGAATTTTGAGATTGTTTGGTCAATTTCTTTAAAGAATTGCTTTGGGATTTTAATTGGTATAGCACTGAATCTGTATATTGCCTTTGGTAGGATGGTCATTTTTACGATGTTGATTCTGCCAATCCAGGAACATGGAAGGTCTTTCCACCTTCTGGTGTTTTCTGCAATTTCTTTTTTTACGGTTTTAAAGTTTTCATTATAAAGGTCTCTTACTTCCTTGGTTAGGTTTATACCAAGGTACTTCATTTTTTTAGGGGCTATAGTAAATGGGATTGTTGCTCTCAGGGCTTTTTCACTTCTTTCATTCTGGGCATACAGGAAGGCCACTGATTTTTGTACATTTATTTTGTATCCTGCAACCCTGCTGAACTTCTCAATTAGTTCCAGAAGCTTCCTGGTGGAATTTTTGGGATCACTCGGGTATACGTTCATGTCATCTGCAAATAGGGATAGCTTGACTTCTTCCTTGCCGATTTGAATCCCTCTTATGCCCCTTTCTTGTCTTATGGCTTCAGCTAAGACTTCAAGTACAATATTGAATAGAAGTGGTGAGAGTGGGCAGCCTTGTCTAGTTCCTGATCGAAGTGGGAATGATTCCAGTTTTTCCCCATTGAGTATAATCCTTGCTGTGGGCTTGTTGTATACAGCTTTTATTATACTGATAATGGTTTCTTCCATTCCAACTGTCTCTATGGTTTTGATCATAAAGGGCTGTTGGATCTTGTCAAAAGCTTTTTCTGCATCTATCGAGAGTATCATGTGGTCTTGGACTTTGAATTGGTTTATATAGTGAATTACATTTATTGATTTGCGTATGTTGAACGAACCTTGTGTTCCTGGGATAAAGCCTACTTGATCCCCTTGAATGATCTTTTTGATATGTTTTTTAATCTGATTTGCTAAGACTTTGTTGAGAATGTTTGCATCTGTGTTCATAAGAGAGATTGCAGACCATTGAATAATCTTGAGACTGTAGGTCAACTTCAGAATAAATGGGCCAATCGATGGTCTAAGTAAAGTAACCAAAAGTACCTGAAGAAGAAACTACAGGAATGAGGAACAGACAGAAAGGAGGAAGATGTTGTATAGAATCAGAAGCTAAGATCTTTGATTAGATGTTAAATGATAATGGAACACTGGTAAGAAAGATGGAATACTCTTGGAAATAAGTTGGATAAGTGAGGGAACTGGGGCTACTAGGTCAGATCATTGGCTCTTTCAAACTTGCCCCATGATCTTCATTTCTTTGTGTTTTTGTTCATTTCACTCTCTCTATTTTTCCTCTTTTAAGGATTGTATTCACTCAAAGTGATTATCTATTCATTACCGACATTTTCTTCTTGGAAAATAAGTCTAAATGGTTTGAAGGATACATATCTTGGTTTATTAATGCTGAAGTCTCAGCTAGAACAGGACATGGAATAAATTTGCTTTGTGGAAAGCAGATAGATGAGGAATTGGGAATTATTCTCTGCAGATCCTTGGCTTGGCCTAAAACTAGTGAATGATATAGCTGAGGAATGATGAAGACTGCAGGTGTTTTGAGGGGCTAGGAAATTAAAGTGCAAGAAAGCAGAGACATGGTTGTGGCAAAGATCAGTTCTGTCAACATGCTATGCCTAACTGTTTTCTAGGAGATAATTCACCATGTAGCATGAGACTCATTTATGATGGAAAGATGAGCTGTGATTCTGTGTATGTGTATACATGTGGATTTCTATTAGGGTTCATAACAAATATATCAGTAGATGAATGTACACATGAAATGTATGCACAAGAGATTCTCTAAAATGAAATGCCTAAGGGGATGATAGTTCAGGCACTTATGAGAATCTTAAGCCCAGGGGAAAGAATGGTATGATAGATACAGGCAAGGAGAAACACATATTAAAATATGACATTAATATGAGAAATATCATGATACCTGACCAAAGGAGAAATTAATATAAGATTGGGGAGGCATGCAGCATTTATAAATTCAAACAGTTTTAGAAACCCAGACTTGAAACAGTAACATTGAAGACTGACGAGGATGATTCTCCCATGCTATCTTCCAACCTCCACACACAGACATGTGTTCCTACCAGCTCGCAAAAAATATGCATATCCATGTGCATGCTCCTCACATGCATATACATACACATAAAAATAGTGAAGTAAAAAAGAAATTGTCTAAAGTCATTTAATAAATTATATCTCGATTCCCCACAGTCTTCTTCCTACTGAGCTCTCTGTATTTCCTTGCCTTCTACCAATAATATAAGATGTCTCCTTTCTTTGAGATCTCCTATTCTTTAAGGAAATGATTCTGGCATTTTCTAACTGTAAATATTTGAACTTCTTTGTTTACTTTTTAAATAGATAAAATGTCCTACCCCATTTTTTTTTAAATTTTTTTTTTTTATTCAACTGTGTGCATGTGCGTGTGTATGTGCGCGCGCGCGTGTGTGTCTGTGTGTCTGTGTATGTGTAGAACCACGGACGAATTCGCGAACCACCATGGACGCCTCCACCTCCTTCTGCCCAGGGATTCACAGGCTCCGCCCTACCAGGACCGGAAACGCAAGCCGCCCCCGCTTCCGCCTGGCGTCTATACGTGGGATCTGGGATCCGAACTCAGGACCTTCCGCCTGCAAGGCGGAGGCTTAACCCCTGAGCCACCTCTCCAGCCCATCCTACCCCATTTTTAAACAAGTGTTAGATGAGATTATGGATGTAAATTTCCTGAAACAGTAACTGACAGTGAATGCCTGCAGGTGTTCCAAAGTCCCATTGGCCACTTTGTCTATGCAGGGACACACAGATGTCTTAAGAACAGATTAATTTCTTTGACAATATATACTAAAAATACAGTTCTTTTCTTTTTAGTAAGTACCATTTGCCTGAGCATTTTCTGTAGGCTACAATAGATTAATAAAATTCTTGATTTTGACATATTTCTTGATATTGTTTGGAGTCAGAGAGTATGGTTTGAAGTACTACAGAGCTTTGCATAGGAATTTGAACTATTTGTCTTATATCTTAACTGAAATAAACTTGACATTAGACTTCTGCTTAAGTTGGCTGCGTTAATCCCGCTTTAATTCAAGTTCATCCCTGCAGTGGAAAATGACAGGTATTATTGAGTTCTGTTACACATTTAATAAGAAATGTGCACTGCTCATCCTTATAGGAGCAATTTAATACACTGCAGAGTCTGTCAAAATTCAATTCAAGGTTGAATGACTAAAGCATAGAAGTCAATTCCATATTCTATCAGAGATAAAGTTGGTTACTTTTTTATCAACTAGATTGGTTGCTATTTGGATCTCAGGTAGCAAAGGTTTGAAACTTTAGACTTTGCAAAGTTACAGTAGATACAAATATGTAGAAAACTCTTTTCAGGAAAAGAGATTGTCTAAGGAAATGAATCAAAGAGATGGGCAGAGGGAGAGATAGAAAAGACTGAGAATGAACTGGTTATTTGGCTATTTTGCAGGTTCGATTTTCATAAACTTTGAGTTAAGGGGTGAATTCAGCGTGATGTCAATAGCGGGGGGGGGCGATAAGGATGTTTTTAAGATGCTTTCATTGATGCAAATTGTGTGTTAATTTATATATATATGTATGTGTGTTTGCATATGTAGTTATATATATATAATATATATTATGTATATATATATACACACACACACGTTTGTATGTGCAAAGGCAGTTTTGGACCTGGAGGCATATGATTCATTTACCATTTATCCAGCAGCTTCTAAACAATGTTCTAGATTGAGGGTACAGAAATGAAGAAAGTTTCTAAGCAATCCCTGCCCTTTGGAATTTAGTGGAGGGAAAAGACAGTCAATAATAAAAGAATATTTTTATTGTGTATTATACACTGGTAAGTATTAGTACACATACATAAGGAAAGAGCTCCCGTGTGTGTGTGTGTGTGTGTGTGTGTGTGTGTGTGTGTGTGTGTATGTGTGTGTAGGGATGGTAATATAGGATTATTGTGCAGAGGCTGATAGGCACTACACAGTTATTTAATGGAAACCATTTCCAAAAGAAAGAACAACAGTAACTGCTGCCCTGAGGCTGGGCACAATGAGTTGGTCCAGCACCTCAAGGTCAGGCACTTCATGAAAAGAGAAAGATAACAGGGTTTCCGATCTTGTTAGCCCTTGTTGTGGCTGTAGGACTTTGGTTCTGAGTGAAGTGAGAGCCGCTGGGGTGTTTCGCAGGAGGACATGACCTGACTGCCTCTTACTCCTCTTGCTGTTGTGTTTACAATCCACCACAGAGGGCCAGGGGAAGCAGCAAGGCCAGTTGGGTGCCGGAGACAGTAGGGTGGCATTTTTTCATGACACCACTGTTGATATGTTGTGTTCGGAAGCTTCTGTACCATGAGACCAAGTTATTTGCAGGATCATTTCCATGTCTAAGGCTATTATCTACCTAGAAGACTGGCCGTTATGTCCTGAGGAGTTAGTCCTGTTAAATCCTAGTGCTTGCTGTCACTGTCTGAACAGAAGCCAAGGCCACTTACTGAGGAGAGAATAAATAGGATATGCAGGATTTTAATTGGGTAATAAATAATATAGCTAAAATTATTCTCAATGACTATTGAGCACAATAATATTGAAACCAAGAGTTAGCATGTGTATATATTTATTATTAAATTCTCCTTTGACCATTATCTTCTTTGTTTCTTAATCATCCCACAGATTACAAATTCTCTTGGCATTATTTTTATCTTGTTGTTTTTGGAAATTCACTACTTTAATAGAGAAAGTTAATCTTGTGCTCTGCATATTTAATAAATCTATGTGAACATCTGTTTTTTTAAGTTTGATAAATCATACATCTTATGAATATAAGCTAGTGCTTTTTTTCCAGACAGCAAACCAAAATATTTTCCTAGTGGAAAATACTTTATAGAACATATGGAGGCACTACAATGAGAGCAGAACACAGGAATTTTTCCCTTCACAAAACTTCTAAAATCATTCTAATGTGGCAAAGAAATCAATGATACATTTTTAAATATATATGTTTTGTTTTTAATTAGCAGATTGTAATTACACACCCTCGTGGGATAGGATGTAGCATTTCAATTCATATATACAATGTATAATGATCTTGTGAGGCTATTTATATACTTAATGTCTCAGATGTATATCATTGCTTTGTAGTTGGAACATTCAAGATCTTATCCCAGGGAAGATTAGGGCTAGTTTACAATGGTTTGATTGCCTCTACTGCGAGCAAGAGAAGTCAAAGCCATCACTGTGGAGTGGATCCGGCATGGAATAGAGGCTTAGGGCATCAAGCTGGGTTTTTACTGTTGGACTGGAGATTTGATATGAAAATCAAAATACACTGGAGTGATATGTTATAGAATGAGAAGTAGCATTATGGATGCTAGGCCTGGTCTAGTACTGTGCTGAAGAATAGTTAGACGCTTTCATATAGAATGAAATATGCCAGTGAACTGTGTGCCAGCATTAGTGGTAGGATAGGAAAGTTGGGAACATGGTGAATAAAAGCAAATAGGTTATGAAAGGATGTAGGTTGAAAAAGACTAAAAATTTGCACTAACCTGCCCTTATGTAATCAGTTATTTATGTGAATGGATTCTTTGCTCAGAATACCTAAGAAACTGATAACCTGGTATTTTACCCAACCATACTCTGTGTATTATATCAACAGTCTCCTCTTTGTATCATTCTTTCTTCCCTGCCTTCTCTATGTTTCATTTACAACTGTATAAGCTTTTCCTACTGCACTACTGAACTACCCAGGAAAAAAGTGGTCTGTGTGTGGTGTGAGTGTTTATGTTTGGGGTGATACTTAGCAACATCCTTAATTTTTATTAACTGCATATCAGTCTTGTCCTCCTCATAATTCACACAATCAAGGTAGCCCCAGACATTGAAATACATTCCAAGTTGGTGACAGCAAATAAACACAGTTAAAAGCTGGTGAACCTTCAGAATGTAAGTTGTGTCAAGCTGTTCTCTGACCCAAATCTTTAAAATTAACTTTACTGTACCTATGGAGAAAGTCAAGTTCCTAAAATGGCTTTTGAGCTAGACTTGATATATGCTCACTTCTTCCAGTGAGCTATAGATTTTCCCCATTTTATCTTCTCTCGACAGAAAGTCAAATATCTTGCACTGGCCTGCAAGTCTTGACTTCATATATGATCACCTCCACCCAAGAGATACAGTCTCCCCCCATACTTTATCATCTGCTTGTTCACTTGTTACCCGTCTTCCCAGTCATCTCAAACATTTCCTTATAGAAGGCTTTCCCCCACCACCTAAGGCACTCTCCCGGAGGACTTTTCATGGGCCTGCTTGGGAGCATTCTTCATCTTGCTGGTCCTCAGGCTTGTATCACTACATCTAAGGTTTTTGTTGTTGGTTGCCTTCAGGAAAACATTCCTGCCCTCTTCTGTTTTCTTTGCTTTCTATCATTACTACATACCTCACAGTTAAAACTATTTTGTAAACTCACTGTTTTCTTCAAAATTCAATTAACATATAAATATGACAGCCAGTATTTTCATCATATCTGGAACTTAGAATATTTGGTATATGAAGTATGTGTTTAGTAAACACTCATTGAATAAAGAAATGAATGAATGAATGAGTGATGATAACAGGCCAAAAATAAAAGAAGCATACAAGCCAAAGATGTAGTGTACAGTAGAGCCCTCTGAACTTCTAGAATCTGTCTGGGCTCCATTACTACAGTGCCCATCTATACTACTGCCCTTTGATACAGGGCATCATTTTCAAACTGTAGGTGATAAGCCTGTGCCAGCTGGTAATCACCCGATAGGGGGCTCTTTGTCAGTTGCAGTAAATGCAAGTTAGAAAACAAAAAAGCCTCCAAAGTCCATTTACTAAACAAACCATTAGTTTGTTAGAGGCAGCAACTAACTGTGCAATGAATTTACTAATTTATAGATTATGATTTGACATTAATTTTGGGTCCCAGAAAACAGTGAGGAACCCTCTAGAAGCAAGGAGGGTTTGTACTTCAGAACCAATGAATGGTTCCTTTATCATTTTGTTGTCTCAATGCTACTTCAAGAATTATTTCCATTTTTAGGTAAAGGCTACACATGCATACTATTCAAAAAGAACAGAAAGAAAAATTAATAGAATTAATATTTCTACCAAGAGTTACCTTCTAGGTGCATTTGAAGTCATTATCCATAAATGTGCTATACTACACTATGCACACATACTTATGCCACATACCTACTGAGCATTACTGTCACACATCACATTTCACTAATGAGCCATTTACTTTCTGAACCTGCCTCCAAAATAAAATGTCCTGAAATGTACATACTCAGAGCAATATACCAGTGGTGAGTAAGCATGTGTGTGTGGCATGTGTGGTACATGTGCATGTAGGGGTACCATATGGTGTGTGGGTGTGTGTGTGTGTGTGTGTGAGAGAGAGAAAGAGAGAGAGAGAATATGGCTGGGACTGAAAGATAGCTCATTCAGCAAATGATGACTGTTGCAGTTCATCTGCATGTTGGTGATAAATGATTATCAAACAGCTTAAGGGAACAAGGGGTTTATTTCCTTACAACAGTCCAGTTACAGTTCTCAGTCCAGCTTGACAGGAGAGCTGCACAACACCAAGGCTGAGGGAACTGGCCACCATCGCCACATAACGGCTGAGAGATGGACAATCCTTACTTGTCAGACCAGCATGTCTGGCCAAGTGAACAGAAGGATGCCAATTCTCTCAACCAGCTCTCTGCAATATATCAAGGGCCTAATCCCACCCACCAGGGGCTGGGTCTTCCCCATCAGCTAGACAATCATCTTCAGGTTCGCTCTGGGCTCAACTCAAATGTTAATTCTCTACAAATATGGCCAGAGCTCAAACCTCCAACAGTCAAGTTGACACCTGTTCCTAACTGTGACACTGACCTTGGTGGGAATCCTCAAAACCCACATAAAAAAAAATAAGTCAGGTGTGCTAACATTTGCTTATAATCTAAGAACTAAGGAGCTAGAGACAAGTGGATTCACCTTCAACTTAGGAAATTTTCAGCTTCATATTCTTTCCTAAATCAGTGATTAAGGTGAGGAAAAAGTAGTTGTTTTCTTTTGAAAACTAAAATATTTTGTTTATTTTCTGGGATGTGAAAGATGTGAGCTACAAAGGTGGACAATCTGGCAAAAGTTTTAAGATAATATCCGAGGGACCACTGTGCTTAGTATCTGGAACTAAATGTTCTTTCCACTTTAGTGGTAAGAAGCCTGATTTACAGACTATTTTATGCTTACAGGATTTTTCTGGCAAGTGTTCCCTGTTCATTCATTGGTGGTGAATAGGTTCATCTTTTGCCTGGAACTCCAGATAGTTCGAATGCTTTCCATTGCTTCAGTGAACCTTGGCTTCCAAGTCCCAGCGGATGAGATGACTCTTTTGCCTGAACTTGCACAATCAGAGCTGCTTCCTGTTTCCTATAGCATCGTTTTGTGTATACACATACATACACATGACTGTAGGTGCAGGAAGTGTGCATCCTCTAGGGTGTTTGGTTGATAATCGAAGCTATCAAAGTTCAGCTCCCTCATCTGGAGCTGAAGTGAGCTCTGAGGCGATTTACTCTCTGGAGTCACTCTGAGGACTTGCCTCTGACTGAAATTGCCAGGCCCTCTCCTTTCTTGGCTTTCTTTCCTAATGATGTTTCTAGCTTCTTCTGGGGGCACTTCCTGAATAAAACTCTGGCATGGAGATCTTCTTGTGGTTCACTTTTTACAAACCTGATTTAAAATAGCTAGTTATACTATTAAACTTTTTGAAAATTGCTTTTTTTTTCTAGACTTAGTCTTTGTCATCTAACTCTGGAGGGCTCAACTGAGGACCCTGAACTACAAGCTTTGTATCTATGATGTCACTTGGAATATTAGAGGAAGCCTGCTGCAAACCTTTATCCTCTTTTGTATGCACATTTCTGCCAATTTTATGTTTGTTTTCTCAATGTTGGGACCAATGGCAGGTGCTTGCTGCTTGAACTTCCTGTTACATACATCTGCACTTCCATAAAACATATATGAGAAGTTTTGTGTAAATGAGAGAGAAAGTAAGTTGTGACAAACACATGGGATTACAAAGGAGTCTTTCCCTGAGTCTCAGTTTCTCTCTGTCTGAAATATTAGTGCAGTGATTCATACTCTTGCCTACCACACTAGTATAGAATTTGAGGGACACCATTCAAATGTGTTGGGTACCAAAAATGAATTAGAATAATTCTAAAATATATTTTGGGTTTATTGATGCAGTAATAATGAAAGCCAATGAGTCAGTATGTGATTTTAAATTACGTATTGTCTGTTAACAAATGGAAAACTGCAGTATTCACAAAATGAAGAATATATTTGCTTTTACTGAACAGAAATAGATTTTCAAAACTGGCAAGGTTCCTTATTTTAACATCTAAGCATTCATCACCACCCAAGGCAGTCAATTTCTCTTTCTCTGGAATAAAGAGGAAAAGAAAATAAACAAGTGACAAACAATGGCAAGGAAAGAAAGTGGACAGAGTGGGTGAGGCGCTGCAGGAGGGCAACAGGTGTGGAGGGAATTTGCAGGCTGCTGGAAGAGCACAAGCAAGGTCCATGAAGGCAGAAGATTCAGGGAAGCTGCAGGGAGCTGCAGTCCCTCCGTCCCCCTTGGTACGTATTTTTGGTAATGGAATGAAACAAAGGAAATAACATCTTAATTATTTAAGACTAGAATGAAGATATACTTTATGGATAATTTGAATTGGCATTCTTTTTTTTCTTCAAATGAGTAAGATTCACTTAATTTAGCACAGAGCAATGAAACAAAATAACATCATATATATGTACATATTATAAAAAAGATGTATTTGCTTTTCAGCACACTTACAACCCCCTCTCCGAATTTCAGAAGAATTTGTGATAAAGATCTGTCTTTGAGCATGCTTATTTTTTTTGATGCCCAACAACTATGGTATAATAAAAAGTCATCAAATATTAAAACAAAAAAGTTAACAAAAATCACATTTCTCAATTGAGGATAATATTGAATAATTAGTGCACAAAAACACATGTGATGCAAAATTATTCATATTTAGGTTTTAATTTTAGTGAGATTAACTCATTTGGCTTATTTAAATTTTTTAAAATTTATTTCTTTTTCTGCTCATACAAACGTAATAGGTACGCCTGTCCCCTCCCTCCCTCTACCCCTCCCTGGACCTCCCTCCTCCCTTCCCCCTTTTCTTCTTCCTTTCCCCCCTCCCTCCCTTCCTCCCAGTACCCCCTCCCCCCATCTCTGAAGCATCCTTTAATGTGTATATCAAACTTTCCTCTGGGTCTTCCTCTCTGATGAGGTGTAAGGACTCAGTGGGATTTCCTAGAACTCTTTCTTGTTTTCCCCTTAAATATAGGAGCACTATTGTAACTGTTAATCCCTTGCTTCTAAGGATCCTAGTGCCTTTAGTCCATGCTAGACTTTGAGGGGTCAATGATAAGTTGGTCATTGCACAGATCATGCAGAGTCCCATTACAATTGCTTTAGCCCTAACTTGTATGAAGTATCTTGCATATCATGACTCCTCCCATCCTTGTGCTCTTACAATCTTACCACCCCCTCTTCTGCAAATTTCCCTGAGCTTCAGGATGGGGAGAGATTAGGCAGGCCTGATTCCAGGTGGTTGATATAGAGTCTCTGATGTTCTGAATTATGGTTTGTTGATTTTTTTTCAGTTTTGCTGTTCCTGCAATGCCCTTGGCTCCATCCTGATTGCTTATTTAAAATTTTGATCAATTATCTGAATACAGAAAGAGTATTCTTTTTTTATTTGTTTGCGTTGGCTTTGGTTTTCTGAAACAAGGTCTTGCTATGTAGTCAAGACTAACATGCATCTTTCTATGTAACCTAGACTTTAAACATCAAATACCCAACCTTAAGTACACTCGGATTACAGGTTTGTGCTGTTATGTCCACTGGAAACAGCATTCTTTTTTGATAATTATATTTATATTCTCTAAGACTACACACATGCATTCATATCATTTTTACCCTTTAATACCTAACCCCCATCCCTAATTATTCCCACATTAATTTTTTTCCTTCCACAACTATTTTCTTTCTGTTTTCATGTCCTTCTGTGCATTTTTTGTCTGTTAAGTTCCCCTGGATTCCTGTTGATGACATGAACCTGGATACTTGATTGAATGACAGTATACCTGAGGAGAGTTGCTCCTCTTCTATCTCATCTAGTTGTAAGAGTACTCTTTTTTTTTAAATTTTTTTATTATTATTTATTCAACTGTGCACATGTGCGTATGTGTGCGTGTCTGTGTATGTGTGCGTGTCTGTGTATGTGTAGAACCACGGACGAATTCACGAACCACCATGGACGCCCCCACCTCCTTCTGCCCTGGGATTCACAGGCTCCGCCCTACCAGGACCAGAAGTGCAGGCCGCCCCCGCTTCCGCCTGGCGTCTATACGTGGGATCTGGGATCTGAACTCAGGACCTTCCGCCTGCAAGGTGGAGGCTTAACCCCTGAGCCACCTCTCCAGCCCCAAGAGTACTCTTAATCCAACTAAATAGAAATGATATCTGAAATGGCTAGTGACACCAGTCCTTATTTAACAAAGTAAGATTGAAATCTATGTATATTTTACTGAGAGTTTATTTTATATTATTAAAGAGAAAGGGTATCATGAAGAAAAAAAAAGCTGGAATAGGAGGGAAGCTGTTGGCTGGAGGCCTTTGTTCTTGTTTGTAGGCCACTCTCTGATGCTACTTATGTAGCTATAGCGCAGCCACTGCCATTCTTCACAGAGCAGCCTAAGAGGACACGGTTGAAGATATAGACCCCCATTCTGTTTTCTAATGAATTTTGTTCTTTGATAGTTTCATACATATTTAAAATACAGACTGATTTATATATGTTCTATCTGTTCTGATTTCTCCTCTTTTCCTGAAAACCCCTTCCTATAAGTCTTCCTTCCATAGTATGTCCTTTTTCTGTGTTTTACAACCAGGAGAACAGGACACTGATGGTTACTGAAATCAAGACTACAGAGGTCCTACTTTGTCAATGGTCAGCTATGAACAAAGAAAATACCCATTGGGTCCTATAAAGTACTGATCAATGATGGTAACTAACAGATTTGAGGTAAGGAAGCTATCAAAAACTTCCAGTTGGATATCAATGGGGGAGTATACTAGGCTTCAAAAGATAGTACAAGTCCAGAATTACACAAAAGATATAGATCTTTTTTACACTTTAACTTCAGAAGTAATGCACCATCATTTCTACCAGAAACACAAAGTTAACTCTGATTCAATTTGGGAACAGACAACACAAAGCAAAAGCTAGAAAATATGGATCACTGAGAGATCACTTCAGATGTGATTGCAATGAACAGCGGCCACAGAAATGTTTAGCGTGGATTCAAACAGTGCTTTCTTTTTTTTTTTTTTGCATACACAAATTATTTTATTTGATTGTTGTGGATTCACCACAATTGATGAAGCATTACTAATTACTAAAGTCCATGTGCTTTCTACATGTAATAGGCTACATACTATTATTTTTAAAAAATCTAAAATATTCCTGAATGTAATTTTTGAGTCTACATCAATTGGAATTAGATAAGAAAGGTCACCCACAGCTTTGGATCCCTTTTCAGTGCACATATTGACATGTTTCCCTTTATGATATAGGAATTTGACTTATAAGAACTGTTAAAGTGTCAGGACTATCTAATTAAGGCCATATTTATTCAGAAAACAATCTACAATAGTTGAAATTTCATTTTTTAAAAATTATTTTATTTTTTCCTAGTTTACAACCATTTTGGGTAATTAATCCTATACCTCTCCTTCCCTTTTGCTGTTTCCTCCTTAGCTTCCTCCCTGCCCCTTCATTTATCAATCCTCTCACTTACTCCCACTTTCCATGTATGCTTCTATGGGCCTCAGGGTTCCCACTAGATTATGTGCTCTAATGGGGGTTCAGACTTCTGTGGCAGACCAAGTGGCCTTTCCCTGGATTGATCCACTGATAGAGGCATTCCCTTTCATCTGTCTAACTCTAGTCCCTAAAGTTTCCACTTCATGTAACCATTTCTTCCAATCTATATAACCAATTCATGCAATCACATGTTCCAGTCTATGAGTGAATGTTGTCACATTAGCCATTATGTAGATCTGGTAAGGACAAGTCTCATTCCAGAGGGTTCTTGAATACAGCATCCCTGCTCTGAGTGGAATGTCTTATCCAGCAGTGGACATTCCCATATTTAGATACTTACAACCTTACCATTCTCTCTTCTGTGAAGTGCCCTGAGCCTTCGGATGGGGAGAATTTTGCTTGCCCTGATTCTGGGTTAGAAATGCAGGGTTGCTGATATTCTACATTTTGGTTGGCTGTTGTCAATCTCACTGCTCTTCTACTAATTGGACTCTAGCAGTTTCAGGGTTTTGTGTTTAACATTGAGGTTTCTGATCCATTTGGAATTAATTTTTATGTATGGAGAGAGGCTAAAGTCCATTTTTATTCTTCTACATGTACTTGTCCAATTTTCCTACTTGCATGTATATGGCACCTTTGTCAAAAATAAATTGGCTGAATGTGTGGGAGCTTCACCTGTATCTCTGTTCTAATCCATTGTTTTTATTATTGTAGTTCTGTGGTATAGTTTGAAACTTGGTATGGTGATACTTCAGCAGTATTTTTATTGCTCAAGATGTTTTGGCTAACTGAACCTTGACCCCTCACTAGTGTAGATGATGCAGAGGGAAATTCAGCACCCACATAAACAGATGCTCTGGAGGATGGGAGGGAGAAAGCAGGAAGCACCAAGAGAGGAAGAAGATAGAAAAGGGAAGAGAGCGAGGGAGGGAGAATGGGAAAGGGGGAGAGTGCAATAGGGGACAACAGGGGGAAGGAAGTAATGAAAATCAGAAAGAGTGAGTTATGGAATTTACTGGTAAAGGGATGAATCCTTTTCAAATTATTTGGCTGGGAATATTTGTAACAGTCACAAAGTTCAAAAGGAATCATTGAGTGGGAAGGTAGAAAGGAATGGATAGGGTGAAACCTTATGAGAAGGACCATGGAAAATGGTGTGAGGGAAGGAGTAATGGGAAAAAATACCTAGGGGGGAATGAAGAGATGGGATATAGGAGGGGCAGAGGGACCTATAGAAAAAAAATGCTAAGATTGTGGGATGTAACCCCATAGGAATCTGCTATACTCTTAACATGTCAAAAACATTTTTTTTATTTCCACTCATACAAACTTAAGAGGTACACCAGTCCTCTCCCTCCCTCCAACCTCCCACCGCCCTGTACCCCCCTCCCCTCCCCTTCCTTCCCTATCCCCCAGTGCCTCCCCCTCCCATCCCCGGAGCATCCTTTAATGTGCATGCCAAACTCTCCCCTGGATCCTCCTCTCCAATGAGGTGCAAGGATCCAGTGGCATTTCTCAGAACCCTTTCTTGTGTTCCCCTTAAGCATAGGAACACTACTGTAGCTGTCAATCCCTTGCCTCCAAGGATCCTAGTGCCTTTAGCAAATGCTAGGCTTTGTCGGGTCAATAGTGTGTTGGACATTGCTCAGGGCATGCAAAGTCCAATTATGATTGTTTCGGCCCTAACTTGTATGGAGTGTCTTCCATATCATTGCTCCCCTCATCCTGTGCTCTTACAATCTTACCGCCCCCTCTTCTGCAAATTTCACTGAGCTTCAGGATGGGGAGAGATTAGGCTGGCCTAGTTCCAGGTGGTTGATATAGAGTCTCTGAAGTTCTGGATTATGGTTTGTTGATTTTTTTTTCAGTTCAAACATGTTTTTAAAAATGGAACTTATTTTTTTTTGTTTATCATCTATATTTGTCCTTCTTTTCTTTTTTTTATTAATACATTTTTATTATTATTTCAGCTCATACAAACTTAAAATGGAACTTAAAAGAACTGTCCTTATGCATAGGAGCACAGAGAGAAGAAAAGAAGACAAAAAAAAACAAACAAAAAAATGCACTGGGCTGGTGCAGTTAGAACCCAGTGACAGAACTATACTGAAGTCACACGAATATGATACTTTCTGATAAGTTGCTGGTCAGAGAAGCCTCATAGGCCTCTGAACATTATAGGCTTTTATCATTTCTCTTGGTTACCCTCCAAAAAACTGACAATAAGACCCTGTTACTTAAGATTCAACACATATGGATCACAGAATACAGGCAAAATTAACCAACTGGACCTGATTTGATAGCTTACTCCTTGCTAGATAGCTTAAAAAGTATGAAGGAATACTGTAAAGCTACTAGGGGAGAAAAATAATCAAAGGCCTCATTAACCCATGAGCTCTGCAAGTTGCAATAGAAATCACCACAGCAATAGGTGACCACCAGTGTAATAGTGGCATGAGTCTCAAGGAGACAGCTAATAGCTTTTGATTGGACTCAAGTCCCGCTTGTCAATATCAGACACATTCTTGTTACTGTTAACTGGAACAAGAACTTATAATAGGGAAATAAATAGATCAGTGGGGAAGAACGGACTAAGACCCTATAGGTAGAAAGATAGTATCCCAAACTGCTCTGTATTTACCTGCTATTATATCCAAAGATTGGAAGAACACACAGCAACCAACCTAGAAGCCTTCTACAACAGAAGTAGAATATCTCAACACCAAGACGGCATAGTCTAATGAGTGGGGAGAAGTGAGATAGACAACAATCACCCAAATGCAGAGTACCAGAGACCCTACATTTCTAACCTGGAACTAGAACGGATGATCCAGAGGGAACCCTGAGACCTATAGAAGCAAACAGACAGGAAGGTGGGAGGAGGTAGGATTGATCGATCATGGAAGGGAAGGAATAAAGGGGAGGGAAGGAGAGGACAAAAGAGGTGGGCAGGGATAATTAACATCCTTTTAAACTAAGATAAAATAAAAAATATTAAAAATAATTTGACTTTTGGGTACATTTGATGTGTAGCCTGTTATATAACATGGGGTATTTCTTTTTTATCCTGAGTATTTGGTGTTCTGTATGCCTTTTGAATCAGGAAGAGCATCTCTTTTATTTTTTTAAGTCATGGAAATTTTTCTCTATTAACTCATTAATTATGCATGGTGAATCTTCCTCTTGTGGGTCTCTGTTTCTGGAATACCCAAGTTCTATTTCTTGTGCCTTTTGATGATGTTCCACAATTCCTGTATGTTCAGTTCAAGCGTGTTTTTCAATTTCTCAGTTTCTGTGGCTGACCTATCAACCTCTTCTATCTTATCTTCCAGTTCTGAGACTCTGTCTTCTCCATGATCATTTCTATTTTTGAGACTCTTATTGCACTCTTTAAATTTTTAGTTTCAGTGTCATTTCAGTCTGGGCTTTTTTCACTATTTTCATGTTTATTTGCAGATCACTTTTTTCTCCAGTGTTTTTAAGTTTGTTTTCAGATTCTCTGCTTTCATTCTAGTCATGTGTCTTGCTTGTTTGTGTTTTCTTTCATGAGTTTGTTGTGTTCTTCTTTAAATTTGTTTAAGTGTTTATCTATGTTCTTTTAGAGTTGTTTGAGCATAGTTATAATCATTCTTTGTAACACATTATCCTGATTATTGCTCTATTGGATATTTGCAGATGGGCTATCCTCTGTGGGAGTTGAGATCTTGATACTGGTGATCTTGGAGGGGATTCTCTCTTTTTTTTTTGGCTTCTTTTGTTTGTTTTTTTTTTCTGTGTAATGTTGGCATCTGGAATTAGGTTTTTGGGGTTTTTTTGACTTATATTGTTATTTTGCTATTGCCTTAGTTATTGCTACTGCCTGAGTTAGGATTTCTATTTGTGTATACTGCTTTTAGAATGGGAAGATATTGACTGCAGTTCTTTTTGAAGATGCCGAGTACTGATTGTTTGGTAAAGTGGTTGTCTTCTATCTGGGGTGCTATTTTCCAGCACTTGGATGATGGTTGCTGTTTCTATAGTTGCTTTGTGTTACTTATCAAATGTTTGTGCCTTTGATACAAAAAGTAGTGTTTGTATGGAATCGCCTACCTGGACTTATTTCCTGTGTCTGTGATTAATGGGGATGGGGTGAATATATTGCAGGCTCAATAGCAAGGCTGAGTGCCACCTCACCTTAGCTGTGGAGACCAGGTGATCCAGAGCAAACAGAAAGGAGGTAGAAGCAATCTAGAACGGTTTCCCCAAGTCACCCTAGGTTCTCCACAGTGCCTTCTCTCTCTCTCTCTCTTTCTCTCTGTCTCTGTCTCTGTCTCTCTTTGTCTCTCTCTCTCACACACACACACACACTTTAAATAAATAAATAAGTAAATATTTAAAGGTGAAAAAAGAATATCTAGTATCCTCTTTCTCCTAGGCAATGTGTATGTACAGGTGGAAAGAGTGTCATTTTTATATTTTGAGCTTTGCTATTGGCTGGAGTACAGAAGATCAGCTTGGGCAATTTCCTCTTCCTTGAGTTTAGCCATATCCATATCCTCTGTGGGTATACAAAATGCTCTTCTTCCATGTGAGAACATGTTCCTTTCTTCTCTCTAGCATTGCTGTAAGGAAAAACAAAGCCTTGAGGATGTGAGGATGTGGAAGGTGAAAGGGGAAGACACAGAGGGGAACTATCTTGCTGTGCAGTTCTCTGCATAGTTCGGGTTTTTTTCTTTCCAGCTTTGCTTCATCTTCTGCTACCTAGGGAAGGCGATTAATTCTGGAAAAATGAGTTAGCTGTTCATCAAAAAATAAGAAATGAAACAAAGGTAGAGAAGTCAGTCTCTGCACATGTGGTGATGGTCTATTATTACTAAATTTTAGATTTTCTCAAACATAATTTGAACAGTTATTGGTTTTTATAATGCATTCATTAATATTTTCTAAAAAAAACTTGTTAATGTTAGTCAATGAAATGCTTAATAGCATCTCCCCTTGGAATCCATACTAAAAGCAGTATTGTGATGGCTACAGTATGCTAAGCATAAAGCACACAACCTGTTATCCATTTGAAATTGTTTTACATGGGGGAAATGATTGCAAAGGTACCAAACAGTGTGCTTGTCACAGGAGACATTTTATTCTTGGCTGTTTCAAGCTGTCTTTGAGTGGTTTTTGTCTCCATTTAAACATTAAGTTATACAATTAATTTTCAGTACATCTAGGGAAAAGTCTCCTTGGTGTAAAGCAAAAAGCTACAAAAAAGCAAAAAATTCATTTTCCACAAAGATTTCAAATTAAATTCCAACTCAGTTAATTAACATTTATTGAGTGTCTGCAGGGAGTGTGGCACTGTGCTAGTTGGATTTGAAAAATGTACAAGTTCAAGAGGACCTCAGAGTTAATTTGTGAATTTGGGTGGAGAAAAATCAGGTTTGGTTAGACTGTATTCTTCATATAGTCTGCATTTCCTTTGAAAAATTCTCATAATAGATTTAATCTGACTGGGAACTCCTAAGGAATGTGAGGAGAATAGAAACTGGTCCCTTTTGAGCCTTAACTTTGGAATAAAGGGATTTTTTACTACTCAAAGATGTGGCTTAAATAATAGGAAAAAAGTCACAAAATTAAGCTGCAATTAGCAAGTGAAATGTTGCTTTCAGAAAGATACAATATAGTAAAATGACTTGCTTTATATCTGGAAAAAGCATTTCAGATTTTGAACAT
Organism: Typhlomys cinereus; assembly: GCA_023101885.1. Lineage (NCBI taxonomy): Eukaryota > Metazoa > Chordata > Mammalia > Rodentia > Platacanthomyidae > Typhlomys > Typhlomys cinereus. The sequence goes on along the minus strand of JALPQD010000031.1, from coordinate 9,284,373 downwards.
ATTTATTCTTTATGTGCCACTCTAAGTAGAATTCTAAACAGAATATCTAGTTTTTCTTTTAGAATCACTAAGAATCAGAATACTTTAAACAGACATTAGAGTAAGGTTTAGAACATCTGAACTCACCACAAGACTTAACCTAAACCTAGCAAAATGGATTCACTAAATACCTTTCCAAGTCTTCTTTCCTGAAAGTTACTGGACAACCCTTGCTCTGTTAAGGTTAAAATGGAAGCAAAGGCAATGAATTCTTTTCTTAGGACAAAGATAGCTGATTTGAAGCTGATTTGAAGCTGATGAAACATTTGGCCGTAGATCTCCGACAAGATCACAGTTTCTGTTCTGTTGTCCTTTTAGTTTTGTGGGATTTTTCAAGACAACAATAAATTTAATTTTGAGCTGGTGTCTTTTATTGAAAATAATCTCTTTTCCCACTGCACTAATGTTGGGAATCAGGGCTCTCACTGTCACTTTTTGCTAGTTTTCAGAAGACATAGAGACACTAGGAATCAAATCTGACTTCTGGTGCTTTCCTTTGCAATCATTCTTGGAATTTCCTGCTGGTTCCAGATTCATGTATTAGTTCCTTGGTTTTCCTTCTTGATCACTTTCTCTTTGAGCAGTGTCCTCTGGACATCAGTCTCAGTGTACAGCCCAAGGTATCAAGACAGTCTGTAGGTGCATTGCTCATGAAAACCTTAGTGAAGTAAGTGGCTTTAGACAAAAAAACATGGAGGGGACAAGGGAGAGACAACTGATACAATCACAAGGCTGATTCTTCAGCATAAAATTTCATCCATAGCATATTTGAGTACAGGTGTTTTCTATTCCATTTACCCAAATTCCTAAAGTACATTTCAAATAGTAGAATATCCGTGAGGTTACTGAAAAATTCACCAGATTTGGTAAAACTTGAGAGGAATTATCAAAATTCACAGTGACATTGTTGATGAGAGATATTCATTTAGCAAACATTTACCTTTTTATTTCAAGCACAGTTGGAGGTGTGCAAAATGTAACAATGAACAAAGTCTTCATAGGAGAAGACAGATGATACATATAATAAATTGGTTATAGCTATAGAATAGTGGGAGGTAGTAAGTTACTGACAAGATATGGGTGATGAGGTGTTTTGGGAATTATGCAGTGTGCAGTTTTAGATAAGGTGGTTAGGGTAGGCTGCAGGGGGAAGGAACATTTGGGTAAAGCTCAGAGAACTGCTTGCAGAGAAAGAAGCTGACAACAGAAGGTGTTGAAGGCAGGTCAGGTGCAGCATGGCTGAGACTGAGTGGTGAAAATAAATGGAGAAAATGGTGAGAGTAAATGGCAAAAGCTGGAGAAATGGTCAGAAGGCGATGGGGCTACTGGGCCCCACAGACCATTCTAAGTCCCATGCTTTCACTTAGTAAGCTGAGAGTTTGAGTACATTTGGATCAGAGGAATGGCATGCTCTGTTTCTATCTGAAGAAATACCTCACATGCTAGATTTAGGAAAGACTATAGTTTCCCAGGTAGAACTAGAAAGGACAGTGGAGAAGCTATTGTTATGGCTAGTTCCATTTATGGTGGTAAGAATTGAGGTAGTTGTGATGTTAGTGGAAGTATTGTTATTACTGGGTATCCCCACCCCAAAATTAATGGTTTACAACAGTAGCTCAGTGGATTGGCCCAGTGGTTCCTCTGAGGGTGTTTCCTAGACTCAGGTGTCTGCTCTCTCTACTGACTAGCTCCCACATGTGCTCATGGATTCTTCATTCTCTTCCACTCAACCTGTTACCATCGAGCCCTAGACCACCAGTTTACATTTTCTTCTTAGGCCCTAAGAGGGGGGTTGTTTGATATAAGCTGTAATCCCTACCACAGATTCTACTTGGTCCCAGCTGGAAGTGTAACTGAAAAGTGATTACATCATAGGGGTACTCATTTGATCAACAGTTTTCCATTGATGAGTTCATATTGAGTGAATGGGCTATTAGGAGTTGAGACCTGGTTGGAGGTAATAGGTTACCAAGGTATATCTCTTTTCTCTCTCCCTCTCCTGTCTCTGTCTGTACTCCCTGACTGCAGTGAAGTGAGCAGCTTGGCTCTACCACATCTTACTACTCCTGTTATGTTCTACCTTGCCACAGGGTCCTTAGCATGCACAAGCTGATCATAAACAGACACTTATGAAACTTAGAGGAATAAATCCTACCTCTCTTAAGTTGTTTTAAGTTGTCTCTTATTATGTCAGTTTTGCCACAGTGATGAAAAGTAATTATGTGAATATTGTACAGCACTGTCTCACATTCATGTAAGAACACTTATTTCCAATTATAGTCTTCAAAATAAGTTACAAAGAAAGATCAGATAAAGAAGATGGGGAAATAGACATCATATATTGATGGAAATAATAGCAAAGTCACGTGGCAAAGTAATTTACAGACTATACTAGGAGGTATTCATACACAATTTCTAATATACCAAGAAATCAACAATCTTTTGAGAAATTAGGTTGGATATGTAATGTGAGAGAAAGGGAGGAACAAATGGATGACTCTTGAGATTTTGTTTTTAAGCCATTGACAAGAAGGAATTTCAATGAACCAAAGTTAAGATAATAGGTAAGTTAAGTCTGCATGAGAAGGTAGAATTCAGGCAGAAAAGCTGAAGGATAGGCTCAGTGTATTAGTCTTTCATAAACTGCTCAATAGATATCAAATGTTGTTGAAGGTAGAGTCTCCCGTCCTTCACCAGAATTAGCATTTGAAACTGGAGAGTCCAAAGTTGAAGAAGAAAATGGCAAGTAGGTATATCTGACACAAGTAGAGAAGGGGAAACTCACTGTAAAAAATGATCCTGTTAAACAGGGCAGGAACAAGGTAAAATAACACCAGAAGAACTTTCCAGGATGAAGGATTGAAATCAGGTTAAAAGACAATTCATGGACTTGGTGATTAAGAAAATAACCCAACCTGGAAGAAATTGAGAGAAGCTCTTAACTTCTGTGGTTCGGGTCCCTTCACAAGAAAAGAGGCAGACAAAAGCCTGACAGGATGAAAACGTTCTCCATTGCGGTGCTGGGGTAAGTCTCCAGGCAACTGGCTCTGAATCTTTAAAGGTGGAAGTCTGTGACCATCAGATTGTTAGTCTTCCTTTCCATTTCAACACTAAAAGCTATGGGTTGGAGGATTAATAACAAACCTCAAGTGCATTTTTGAAATATTTTGATGGTTTTCTGTCTTTAATTATTTTTCTTTTGTTTTTTTTTTTTCTTCTCACACAAATTGTCAATAGAAAGTATGACTGGAAACAAATGGAAGCAGGGAGGAACTGGGATACATACTTATAATTCCAGAACTTGGAAAGTTGAGTTAAGAGACTCATGAGATCAAGGCTAACCTGGGCTGAATATAGAAAGGGGTCACAGGGAAGGGGAGGAAAAACTGAAAATGAACTAGACTTTTTGGGTTTGTTGTGGTATGGTACATGTATCTAAATGGAAGTGGAAGACAACCTATAATTAAGTCAATTTCCTTGTCATTTTTTTAAAAAAAATTATGCATTTGGAAGGAGAGAGAGAGGCAGAGACAGAAAGAAACAGAGAGAGACAGAGAGAGAAAGGAGTGTTCATGTTACTATAGCATTACAGTGGAGGTCAGAAAACAACTCTCAAGTCGGTTCTGTCCTTCTATCATGTGAACTTCTAATGTTATAACTTAGGTTGCCAAGATTTCCTGTAAGCACCTTACCTGCTGCGCTATCGTGATGAACTCTTCCTTCTCACACTCTGAGTGAGAGGAAATCTTTTAATAGAAATCTTCCTCTAATCACAAAAAGAGCATTTAAGAAAGAATGCATTTGAATGTGAGTGTGTGTGTGTGTGTGTGTATGTGTGTGCGTGTGCACATATAGCGTGTGTCTGTCTGTGTACTCATGCCCTAAAATATCCTCATGTGTGTGTGAGTGGAGGCACAGCCTGTGTATAGTGTATTCACTAATGAATGTTGAAGCTTCCTGGTTGTCTTTTCTTTAGGTCAGGGTCTCAGAAGCCAAGAATGAATGTGTTTCTCTGCTGCCTGATTCATATCCTTAACTACATTTTACAAAGGCCATACCAGTTGGAATACATTCTCTAGCTGATTTGACAGTCCACCCAAAGGTGCAGGGATGGACCCTATGACCTTTGAAAGTCAATTTTCATTTCAAGATTTTACATTCCAATTATGTCTGATGAACTATTTAAATAAATGATGGTTTTTCTATTAGGAAAGAAAATTGACTAGAATTCATTCTATTTGAGCTTCAAAAATTTGAAAGTAGGTCAACGCTTAATTATCCAGGGTAATAGGGAACATCTTGGATGGATTATCCCAAACCACAGGTAATTAACAAAATGTGCAAATTAGGCACTGATTCATAGCATTCATTAAAATTTACATTTAAAGTACTACTTACGCAGCATACATTTGTAGATGAGCAAGTCAACTTGGCAAAAATAATTGTAAGGTAGATACAGACATTTTTTAATAAAATACAGACTTGAAAATATTGCTTCAATTCTGCCCATATTTAATGATATGAAATTCTGAATGTTTATTTAGAGCTACCCAGGACATTTGCCAGATTTTATTACTTTATTTTTGGCAAGGCAAGGGAATGATCAACAGAAGGGTTTTATCCTTCAAAAGTTACCTGCTCAACCTAATGCTGGGCCAAGCCTCATATGTTGGTGTGCTGGTTGTATATATAGCTCAAACATAGCAAAGTCCCCAGTTGCTATAGCCTATTTCATCTTCATGGGAATTTTAATCTTATTGTTCTCTGTGCCTCCCACTCAAGGAAATCTATGATACGGATCAGAAGGAGAGGTGCTATTTATTATAGGAAAATTATTAAATTTATTACAAATTACAGCAAGAACTACTTGTAATACTTCAATATTAAACACATTCTTGGGCTGGAGAGGTGGCTCAGGGGTTAAGCCTCCGCCTTGCAGGCGGAAGGTCCTGAGTTCGGATCCCAGATCCCACGTATAGATGCCAGGTGGAAGCGGGGGCGGTCTGCGCTTCTGGTCCTGGTAGGGCGGAGCCTGTGAATCCCGGGGCAGAAGGAGGTGGAGGCGTCCATGGTGGTTCGCGAATTCGTCCGTGGTTCTACACAAACACAGACACACAGACACACACACACATGTGCACAGTTGAATAAATAATAAAAAAATTAAAAAAAAATTCTTTTTTTCACTGTGAGGACTGTGGCCTTGATCATGTTAGGCAATCTCTGTACCTATCGGCTACATCCAGCTTCTCCCCTCTTTTTGAAACATTTTATTTTGACATAGGGTTTCACATTATCTCTAGAGTCCTGGTACATTTTGAACTTGCAATCCTCCTGAGTAGCTGAGGTTACAGGACTATTCCACAATGTACAGTTAACACCCTTATAGTTGATTATAATACCCAGATGTGATCTTTCATTCTCGAACTCTGCCAAGTTAGGATCTGAACTTCATGCTAACAATTTCTCTTTATATTTAGACAATTTATTTGTAAGGAGTTATGACTTTGGACTAGAAAAGACAGTCAAGTTCTTACCATTTTGTTTCTTTCTCAAAAGCATCTCAAGATTGTTATGAGAAGGTCATATCATCTCAGTGACTTTTCTCCACATCAAAACTGTATGACTAGATGGAGATTGTAGTTAAACATATTGTACTAATTCTTTAATTTTTCACAAATTCATCATGATTTTGGAAAATGTAACATTGGGAGAAGTTCAAGGAAAGATGCAATCTTGGCTACCTTTGTAATGCATCTGTAAATTGATATTATCCAAAAGAAAGCTTCCTTGAAACAAAGCAACTCAAGTAGACTTGACAGTGACTGAGAAGAACTTATCAATCTATAAAAGTAGAGGTGCATGTTTGAGAACGTGATAGCTATACCAGCAGAGGAAAGTCCTCAACTGAGAAGTCTTCAATATCATAGAGATATTTCTTTATCATGGAGAACTACTTAAACTTCCTTTTCCAACTGGAAGCATTTTTTAATGAAATTTTATCTAGTTACTTAAAGGGGCCAACATGACAATGCCAGCAAGCTCTTAGCTTTTTAGGAGATTAATGGTGTGAATACCACTTTTATGATTATTTTCTATTAAAACAATCAGTAAATAGTTTCATAGCTTGCCCACGGGATGCCAAATATTCACAAGATGATGTCCAAATCTAAAGATGGAAACTATTTTAGAATTAAATTCTTGTGTGCGTGTGTGTGTGATCAGAAGATGCTATATGTTCCTATGGAGGACCAACGGTGTTCCAGGAATTATCCTGGATTGTTCACCAGGGCCAGAAGTGCAGGTGGCAGCCCTTTCTGCCTGACATTTTCAAGTAAGACCTGACATCTGAGCTCAGGACCTTCTGCTTGGAGGCCTAAGCCATTTCTCCAGCCCTGAACTAAATTCTTAAAGAGCAAAAATTTCATAAAGTTACGAAGTCTGCTCCTGAGAATGTCTGATGACTAAGCACTCTGTAGCTTTAACTGATAATCATGCTGTATATTCTGGGGATGAGGTGAAAGTTACTGAATTAATTTTTTATTATTTATGTGTGTATGTGCATAGCATGCATTTGTATGTATATATGTGTGTGCCTACGTATATGTGTGTTTTCTTTCATTGCTGCTGCTAAATCAGGATGTGTGGTCCATGCTCAAGCTTCTGGAGGCTCTTGGGTCTCTGTCTCCTATTTCTTATAGATGTGCAAGAATTACAGATGCTTGTGTCACTGTGTCTGGATTTGAGAATTGGAGTTCAGGTTGTCATTCTTTGAGAAGTACTTTACTTACTGAATCATCTCTCCAGTCCTGGAATAAATTTCAGTCTACAAATTATGATGCAAAAACTCTGTTTTTTAAGTTTGGCTTATACACATCTCTAAAATTTCTTTTAAAAAATGGTGTGTGTGTATGTGTGTGTGTGTGTGTGTGTGTGTGTGTATGTGTATGTATCAGAGGGCACTGTGTGAGCTATGGAGGTGGCCTTTGGAAATCATCCTAGTTTGCTCTACCTCCTTTTTGCTTCACTTTGGTATTTCTAGGCACCTCCTGTCAGAGCACAAGTGCAGGCTGCCATCATTTCTGTCTAGCGCTTTTTTTTAAATTTTTTTTATTATTATTATTTATTCAACTGTGCGTATGTGCGTGTGTGTGTGTGTGTGTGTGTGTGTAGAACCACGGACGAATTCGCGAACCACCATGGACGCCTCCACCTCCTTCTGCCCCGGGATTCACAGGCTCCGCCCTACCAGGACCAGAAGTGCAGGCCGCCCCCGCTTCCGCCTGGCGTCTATACGTGGGATCTGGGATCCGAACTCAGGACCGTCCGTCTGCAAGGCGGAGGCTTAACCCCTGAGCCACCTCTCCAGCCCCTGTCTAGCGCTTTTATGTGGGATCTGGGATCAGAATTCAGATCCTTCTGTTTGTGAGACAGAGGCTTAACCATTGAGCCATCTCTCTAAACCCCCTTCCAATTCTCTAAAAATAGTATTATTCCCCCATAAATCAATTTGTATCACATCAAAATGCAAGAGCTAAAACTGTAGACATATTTAAGAAACCATGTATTCTGAGATGAAAGGATGTTATCAGTATTTGGGGTATTCTTTTGAGCCCATAGGCCCCACATGAAATGCCTAGTGTTTGTGGTAGCTTGCCTATAATTCTAGACCTTGAAAGCAAAGATTGAAAGTCCCTAGGGCATAATAGGTAGTCATACTAAACCTACCAAACAAGCTTTGGGCTTTATTTTTTTTTTTTATTTATTCAATTGTGCGTGTATGCGCGTGTGTGTATGTGTGTGTGTGTGTGTAGAACCACGGGCGAATTCGGGAACCACTGTGACCTCTTCCATGTTTATTCTGCCCTGGGATTCACATAAATATGTTGTCTATATTTGGAGCAGATATGCCTTTGTCTCTAAGTAGAGCTTAGAACAACATAAGGCAGACCTTAATATTTTTTTTCCATTTTTCCCATTTTCATGAGTAGGGAATACATCGACTGTGAGTATGCATGTTTACATATGTGTGGGTGCATTTTTGAGTGTGTGTACATGTGTGTGGTACATGCTAACATGTATGTATATGCATGGAGAAACCTGAGGTTAATATTGAAAATCATCATCAATCTGTCTTTCACCTTATTCTTTTTGAGACACAGTCTCTAATAAAGCCCAAAGCTTGTGGCTGGAGAGGTGGCTCAGGGGTTTAGCCTTTGCCTTGTAGGTGGAAGATTCCTGAGTTCGGATTCTAGACCCCAGGTATAGACACCAGGCGGAATCAGGGGCAGCCTGCGTTTCTGGTCCTGGTAGAGTGAAGCCTGTGAATCTCGGGGCAGAATAAACAAGGAAGAGGTCACGATGGTTCCCGAATTCGCCCGTGGTTCCATACACACACATACACACACGCGCACACACGCACAATTGAATAAATAAAAAAAAAAAATAAAGCCCAAAGCTTGTTTGGTAGGTTTAGTATGACTACCTATTATGCCCTGGGGACTTTCAATCTTTGCCTTCAAGGTCTAGAATTATAGGCAAGCTACCACAAACACTGGGCATTTCATGTGGGGCCTATGGATCAGATTTACACCCCTTTTGTTTTTACAGCAAGTGTTTTAACTGCTGAGCCATGTCTCCAGCACTCAAGATATTTTATACTAAGGCAAACATATAGCGTACTTCACATATGAATGTATCTTGTAGGAAATCCACAGCCCGCTGCAGATTGATGGGAATCATCATTCTGTTGTATAAGTGGCTTTTCCACTGAATCTAATGAGCCAAAGAAGGTGAATAGTTTATTCTAATCTCCCTGTGCTGGCACTCATGGCCTTGCTGGAATCACAGAGCACATGTGTTTGCCTTGTTCTGAAATCCAAGGCATCTTTCTGATAAATCTCTTGAGAGTAATGCCAAAGGTAACAAGGTTGGAGGCATTTCCCTTGGCGCTTCAACTGATCATTAACTTACAGCAGCTGCCTGTTGCAAAGCTGAGAAGTGATATGTCAAATCTAAGATCCACAGAAGATACGCTTTGATTTATTTTTGTCTTTCTTTCCATGAGAATGTCATTCGGATGCTGCCTAAGAATCTCTTATCCATATACTTCCTTTGCTACTTAGAGTAAACTTTGGCAAGCGATCTTTTCTGTGGTCTTTCACATGAATCCTGAATGGATTCAAACATGTGTTCATCATTAGATGAAATGCTCTTGAAAGACATGTCTACAAATCTAACCCATAATTCTCACTATATTTAAAAAGCATTCAGAAATGAAATCTGCCAAGAAAGTAGAGGGAACAAAGCCTTTCAAGTCTCTAATGCAGCTTTGAATCTCAGAGCCCTGCATTCATGTATGAAAAGGACACAGACAAGTGAAACAGGGGGATTGTCTCAACAAATGTGTGCTTGGAATATGGGATACATATTTTATGAGGTATGAAAATCTCTCTACTTTATTACATGCTTCTAAAATCATTGAACTCTCATTCCACTAATTCCAGTAACACACATCAGTTACTGTAAATACCACCAAAAATCATTAGCACAATTATCCAAGCAGCAAAAAGATAATTTATTGTAGATGCTAAAAGAGTAAGTTGTGTCCATTTTTACTTTCTGTAGCAGCATAGTTACTCTGCATTGTTGCTGATAAATTCACAACCAGATTGCTTATACCTCTATAAGGAATTTATTTTGGTTAAGACTGTCTGGTTAAAGTTTTTATTTCTGGTTGGCAGGAGAATCCACATCAACACCAAGGGCTGAGGGTGCTGACCACATCATATCCATATATCCACAAGACTGCTGAGAGAGGGGCAATCTTTCTTTGCCATATTAGCATGTCCATCCAAGTAAACCAAAAGATGCCAACTTCCCTAAACAGCTCTCTCCATCTTATTCACCTGCCCAGGAACTAGCCCCATTCTCTGTGGGCTGGCCTTCCTGATCAATTAGATCCTGTAGATTTGCTGGGGACTTAACTCAACTACTAATTTCATACAACAGTACCCAGTCTCAGTGCCTTCAGTTGTCAAGTTGACACTTGGATTTTGATCCAACTATGACACTTGCTAACTAATACATTTAGTTCTTTTAGATCACTTTCATGGAAGAAGTAACAAACATGGGGCTGGAAAGATGATTTAATATCTAAAGCACTTGGTATACTAGCAAAAGGATCTGAGTTCAGATTCCCAGTTCGCACATAAAATGTCTGGCAGATATGGGGGCCCACTTGTAATTCCAACCTTGGAAAGCAGAGCCTCTGAATCCAAAGAGTAAGCTGGCTAGCTAGACTAACCCTAAAAGTGATTTCTGGGTTTGGAAATTCAGACTCAAAACAATAGGGTGGAAGAGGGATGGCTGATGATTCCCAATATCATCCATGGCCTTTCATGAATGCACACTTGCATGCATGTGCTCCTGTATACAGCAATATTCAAAAACACATACACACATACACATACCCCATACACACGAAAAGAATTAACAAATATAATTTTACATATAGAAAAGTATGTGAATAGTAATTGTCTGACACCCTCCCTTATTTCTCCAATCCATCCCTATAACTTCCACTTCAGTTTCTTATGTCAAGGTCTAAGTGTTTTCCTACTTCTAAATTACATTAATTTTAAAGGTCTTTTTGTTTAAGGAAATTTTAAGAGATCTTATTTTCAAAAATCCTCCAATCTTGAACCAGATTTTGGTATGGTCAAGATTTGTTAATGACTATCAACATTCTCTTGCAAACTAATAGTCTTGTACTCATAGATTCACTTTTTTGGCATATATAGGTATATGTGTGTATGCCTGTAGAAGGCAATGTGTATGCCTGTGGAGGTCTAAGGGTGAATTATCCTGGATTGCTCTACTTTCTTAGTGCTTTGCTCTAGGGTCTTCCAAGCTTTGCCTTCTAAGGGTTGGATATGTAGGTCTCCATCATTTCCATCCAGAGTTTTTCATGGAATCTGGGATTCAAATTTGGGTCCTTTTACTTTCAAAGCAAAGTTTTAACCGCAGAATTCTCTCTCTACCCCTGTCCTGGGTTTTGTATACTGCCCTTCAACATGTGCTCCTTCTGTAGGACTTGCATGGATGTGCTCTTACTGGGACATAGGGTCCTTCATTTGCTGTTAATTGTAGAATCCTTTTGTAAAAAAGCAACTAACTACCTGTCTGCATTGTACCTTCCTTTGAAGATGAAGATTTCATGAACACCTGCATATTGCCATTATTTGTGGGTGTTCCATCAGCTACCTACCTTGCTCTGGTATGTCTGCAGCTCCTAAGTGTAGGTGACTTGCCCAGCCTTCAAACTTAACTGCTATCTGACATGTTGGTGCCCACATCTTAAACAGATGAGAATGTTACCAGATAGCAATTAAGCCAAAAAAATATATATCAAGAAAGAAATACTATACTTTCTCAATCCTTAAATATAGTACTTATAGTATTCTTAATTAAAGAACTGGAGAGAGTCAAGAAAGTTTACTTTAAATGTTAGAGGGATCTGAGCCTGTGAGGCAAGATCTTTAGAAAATGATGGTAAAGACTATTATTATTAATTTCCCTTAAGAACTTGTGTCTTTTCTCTTCCTCAGTATGGAAATATTAGCTTGGATGTGGTCAACCATAATTAGGATAATTTTTTTGCTTTGCAAATGAAATGAAAAGGAAGATTTTTTTTTCCTCTGTAAGGTAATTGGGCAATGTAAGTGGAATGAAGGAAAGCGTGTGTGTGTGGGCAGGGAAAACTAACAGCTTGTTAAGTATTTGGAAATTACAGGTAATGCACCCAAATGACATTTTTAATTCTCTTAATGCTGTGTTACAGAAATAAAAATAGACAAAAAGATAACTAATGGAAATGAATATTCATTATGCCCTTTTATTGCAATAAACCCACTTATTTTTCCCTGAGCGTCGTGAATATTTTGTATAGTCTTTCCAGAGATAAGGTATGATATATAAGCTTTTGGATGTCTATATACAATAAAAGCATACAAATACATATCCAAGAATGAATTAATGATCTGAATAGAAACTGAAGTCAATGATTCTTTACTATGGTTACCAAAAGATAGGCAGTACTTTTTTGAGAACTATAATAAATTATCCCTTGTGTTGCTTGGATAACTGTATGGGATGTTTTCATTATGTGTTTAATTGGCTTCTCCAAAGAGCAGAAGTCTCTAGTCCTGATGTTCAGTAAAATAACATGATGTTAACCTTCTTGTCAATTTGATGAGATTTGAAATAATCCAGGAGGCATGTCTCTAGCTATGTACACAGCAGTGTTTCTAGATAGGTTTAATTGAACTGGGAAGATCCACCATGAATATGAGCAGCACCACTTCATGGGTTTGGATCCTGGATGCTTTTCTTCAGTTGTATGAATTATGTTTTATGTTGTCTTCTTTCTTAGTTTACTTTCTCATGTTGCTGAAATACAGCTATCACTGATTATCCCAGAAAGAGTGGTCTGAAGATAAATTTGAGATCTAATGTATCCATAAATGTCTTCAATGCAGTTTTCTACCTGATGGATGATTTGATATGTATAGAGCTCTATATAGAGAAAAACTTCCTTTCCCACTCCAAGGGTATTTGCCATAGTTAGATACAGGTCAAATTGACAATTGAAGGTTTGAGCTCTGAACATATTTGTAGAGAATTAGTCTTAAGCCCAGAATGAACCTGCAAGAGATTGTCTAGTTGATGGGAAAGGCCTAGATAGCCCATGGTGGGTGGGACTAATCTCCAGGCAAATGAATAAAATGGAGGAATCTGAGAAAGTTGGCATCCTTCTGCATACTTGGTCAGGCATGCTGATCTGGCAAGTAAGGATTGTTTCTCTCTTATTCATTATGTGTATATGATGTGGCCAATTCTCTTTCCCCTCCGTTTTGGTGTGGGCTTTCCTGTCAAGTTGTACAAAACTTTGTAATTAGTCTATTGCAAGAAAAAATAGATGCCTTGTTCCCTTAAGCTATTTTGTCATGATTTTATCAGCAACAATGCAAGCAAACTGCTATAGTATTATTTTATTTTCTTCCAGTTTACAATGTGGCTGACTAACCAGAAGCCATTTTGATACTGAGATTTGACTAGTTCTGTCAATTTGGCTAGTTCAAGAAATGAGCAAGAGATTGAACATACCTTTGAATGTGTTTCAAGAAATAATGAGATCAAGAGGACTTTGATATAATGTTTTTGATCTATTGATAGATTCAACGTTTAGACAGCATTTGTGAGATGGTAGTGTCATGGAAGGTAGGGCTGTGTTGGAAGTAGATCATATAGGGCATGGCCATTGTGGCTGTGCATTGTCCTGAACCCTTCTTGCTACTGTTTTGATCTGTTTCCTATCTACTTTGATATGTATCTTTATGCTTTCTGTCTGCTAGAAGGTGAACATCTTTCCTCTGAGATGACACTTTTTGTATTATGATATTCTACCTAACAGCATGGGGTCTAACTATCAAAAGAGTAAATCTGAAACTGTGAGTCCAAATAAATTTTCCTCCCTAAACTTTGCCTACTTCCACAGTTATTCTCTGTGCTGCTGTGAGACAACATTCATTGACAACTTAGGGGGAAAAAGGAGGTTTTGTCTTGTGGTTCCAGAGGGAGAAATGCAGTCCATTGTGATGACATGGCAGGTGGTAGACACTGAAGGTGCCTTAAATCACATCCATTTTTAGAGGCTGAAAGAGCACAAATGGCAAGAGTCTGTTCCTAGAGGAAACAGGCAGGGCTGACCAACCTCAAGGCCATTCCCTGTGACATACCTTCTTCCTCCTAGCAAGACACTACTTACTAAAGATGCTGTAACCTTCCCAAACACAGTCCCTGGAGGACAACTCACATTTCAAACCATGACACTTTCCTTCCTTCTATTCCTTCCTCCCTCCCACTTTTCCTCCCTTCCACCTTTCCTCCCTCCCTCTCTCCCACCTTTCCTCCCTCCCTCCCTCTCTCCCACCTTTCCTCCCTCCCTTCCTCTCTTCTCTCCTCCTTCCCTTCCCTCCCTCCCTTCCCTCCCTCCTTTCTCTCCCTCCCTCCCTCTCTTCCCTCCCTCCCTTCCTCCCTCCCTCCCTTTCCTCTGTCCCTCCCTCCTTCCCTCCATTCCTTCCTTCCTTCCTTCCTTCCTTCCTTCCTTCCTTCCTTCCTTCCTTCCTTCCTTCCTTCCTTCCTTCCTTCCTTCCTTCCTACTTTTATTTTATTCTATTATTTTATACTGGGGATAAAACATAGGGTCTTGTATATTAGGGTTTGGTTCATACATCCTGTCTTACCTTCACAAAAGTAAAACTTTAGGCTACCAATGGTATTGGAGAAAAGACAGAAATCTTTCAAGATTGTAGGTACTTAACTACAACTCATAAAATTATAATTATCTTTTCCTGATTTTAGCATTTGCCTCAAAGAGCTATGAACAGGTGAAATATACTCTAAACATTATAATGTTTATGAGCCTTTAGTTCTATTGTATTTAGATATCCTTGCCTAGGGTATGTAAGTTAGTGTCCTTTCATGTTGTTTTCGACCTTTCAAAAACCTGTTTCTGTTTTTCTGGTACTTTCCATCTTGTATATATTTGTTTTTAAGAAAAGAAGTTAAGGACTCTGTATGGTAAAGCTCATTCCAAAAATGGAAGTGGATGGGAATGAGATTATAAGATTAAAGTATGTTGCCCAAAGATTGTGATGGTTAAAAAACAATGTTGTAGAAATACACCAAGCTTAAAAAATGGTCACGGCATGATTCTGTTTTAAATATAAGATTTTAACTAATATCAACCTGGCCTAAACATAAATGCTATAAATATAATACCCATTTCCTTTTCCATTACCTTTACCACATTAGGCTGCACAGTGCAATTGACTCTTTCAATTTCATATATAATATTTCTATCACATGTCACATGTAAAAGTGATATGTCAGATACAGAGGACAAAAGAATATATATTTTAGCCATTCTGACCAGGGTGAGACGATATCTCAGGATGGTTTTGATTTGCATTTCCCTAATGGCTAGGGAGATGGAACACTTGTAAGGTATTTGCTAAACATTTTAATTTCATCTTGGAAAAAGTTTCTTTTAAGTTCTAAGGCCCAGTTTCTAATTCAGTTGTTTATGTCTTGGTGTTTAATTTTTTGAGCTCTTTGTGTACTCTGGATATTGGTCCTCTATCAAATGTGTGGTTGATTAGTGAAGATTTTCTCCCATTCTGTGGGTCATCTTTTAGTTGGTTAACAATATCTTTCACTGAACAGAAGCTCTTTATTTCATGAAATCCCACTTGTTTAGTATTGATCCTACTTCCTATAAAATTGGGGGTCCTGTTTTTTAAATGTTGGCCTAGGCCAATCAGTTCAAGGGAATTCCCTAAACTTTCTTCTAAGATTTTTTATAGTCTCTGATCTAATATTAAGTCCATGATCCTTTTGGAGTTGATTTTCATGCAGGGTGAAAAGTATGGGTACAGTTTCAATCTTCTGCATGCAGATATCCAGATTTGCCAGTACTATTTGTTGAAGATGCTGCCTTTTTTTCCAATGGCTTTACTGGGCACCTATGTCAAATATCAGTTGACTCTAGGAGTATGAGCTTACATCTGGATCTTCAACCCTTGTGTTCATCAGATACTAGGAATCAACTCATTATATGTCTACCTTGCATGCACAAAACTGTGATTCTGGTTGTCATAGTTAATCACAGGTGTCAACTTGACTGTTGAGGTTTTGAGCTCTGGGCACAGTTGTAGAGAGTTGATGGTTGAGTTGAGCCCAGAGCGAACCTGAGGGAGATTGTCTAGCTGATGAAGAAGACCCAGCCCACGGTGGGTGGGATTAGGCTCTGGATAAATCAGAGAGCTGGTTGAGAGAGTTGGCATCTTTTTGTATACTTGGCCAGACATGCTGGTCTGGCAAGTAAGGATTGTCCATCTCTCAGCCGTTATGCAGTGATAATGTAGCCAGTTCCCAAGGCCCTAGTGTTGGTGCATGCTATCCCATAAAGATGGACTGAGAACTGTAACCAGAATGTCATAAGAAAGTAAAAAACTCTTTGTTCCCTTAAACTGTGTGATGTTCATTTATCAGCAATATTGCAGGCTGACTGCAACACTGGTCAACAGGGGAATTGTTAATGCAAGTGCCTGATTCTTTTGACTAATCAAAAAAGTGATTCAATGATTCAATGAAGTGGGGAGTTCTGGAGTTTTGCAACTTCAGAGCCAGATTATCTTGGGCCCATCTCTAGCTCCCTTAATTGCTATTTATTAACCTCCTTTGTATGTAATCTAACATCCTGATAACTATTAGTTATATTCTTGGTATTGTGTAACCAGACCTTTAGTTTTCACCAACAAAAAGAGTAAGAATGTCATTAAACTAAACCAGGAAATTAACAACATTGGTTTATGTCATGTGTCAGACCCTTGATTATAATACTTCTAGTTCTTATACTTGGACCTTCCTTATTAACATTTTTATTCACTTTGTCTCTTCTAGAATATGTTCTAGGTGGTTCAACTGAATCCCACCTGTTGTGGACCCTGGACCATCTGAACACTTGGAATGAAGATATTTGACAGTTTTTCTCTTCTTGGTCTGTCCCCACTCAGCAAGAAGCAGCCAGATCAATCCTCACCACTCCTCTGTGGAGCTATCAAATGTCTTCATCAGAGAGAAGAGGGGAATAATAGAATAATTTCTACTCGACCACTAGTGCACATACGAAATTCTGGTCCTGTGAGAACCACATCCCTCTCCCTCCAGCCTTTACTCTCTCACTTCCCTGGTAACTCCTCCACCGTGCCTTAACATTGTCAGACTAAGAATGATTGTGACTCCACCTGTCACTTTCTCTTCTTCTTCCTGGTTTCAGGCCATGAGATCATGTCATGTCAACTCTCTCCTCTCATCATGTGTTTATGGCAGCTCTTTACCCTTTTTTTTTTTTTTTTTTTTTTTTTTTTACTTTAAGCTATCTCCTCTGCTCTAATGCGCTCCCACTTTAAGGCTAAACTATGGCTTCCTCCTTACTTTTCTCGGGCTGAATGTCTGAGAGTTTCTTCCCCTTTTTCTATTTTTTCAATAAAATCTCTGCTGTGACCTCAAAAATGCCTCTTTATTATCTAATGAAGAAGTGAACTTTTATGAATACATTTGTTGCAATTTGAATGTGGAAATATCCTAGGCAGGCTCATGAGTTTGAACATTAATTCCCAGCAAGACTATTTTGAGAGGCTGTGAATCCTTTAGGAAATGTTGCCTAGCTAGAGAAAGTGGGTTTACTGGTAATGGGTCCTTGGAATGCCGTGTCTCTGGCTTCTTCCTGTCTGTCTGCTTCTTGGTTGATTTTGATGTGAGAAGCACTAACTACATGTTCCTGAAGGGACAGATGGAACTGATCCCGTGGCTATGCCTTCCCTGCTATGAAGGACTGTGGACTGAAACCATAAGCCAAAATAAACTTCCTTTAATTAGCTTCTGTCAGGTATTTTGTCACAGTGACCAGAAAAGTAATCAATAACACATTAAAATTGTCTTCATGAAGTCTGGTATTTTACATGGTAAGTATATATGTGATTTTCAATTAATTATTTTAACTGTGAAATTATTATCTAGTTCTCTTTTATGATTTATTTTATGTGTGTCTATATATTTACAATTGTCTTCATTGAAATTTCTTTGAGAAACTGCTTGATATGAAAAGTTACATGTAAGGGAAGAGTAATGTCCTATATGTGGGTGGTGGTCTCCTGAAGAAGAAATATGATGATTTGGGGGACGTTTGTGTGGAAGCCACTAGATGGAGCATTGACCAAGGCCAACTTGGCTGTGGTTTAGGCTTTAAGAGAGTGGACTAGGGTGGTCTCTGGCTATGGATGAGTTGAGGTTCTATATCTGCTTTCTGAGTCTCTCATACTCTTGTTTTGCTGCATATCTTCTTCCCATTCTCAAATGCAGAGTCAGCCCTGTGGCAATTTTTCAATCAGTGCTTACTTCAGCTCTTTGGAGATTTTGTCTTGGAGGTTGAGGGGCCTAATTATTATAAACAATATATTTTACTCATTAGAACCCTGATAAATGCTTTGAGAAGGTATACTTATTAATTATAGCATTAATGAACAAGGGAGAAAAAAATTAAACAAATCCATCTATAATCCTAAAAACCTCATTGGTTCTAATCAGTCCCCTACCCCCTTGACATTTTATACATTTCTTCTAGGGAAACCAGGTAGTTATTGAATTTTTCAGTAATTAAAAAATGCTGAAGGACAAGGCAATAAAAGTAGTGCTGCCAGCTGGTCCTGAATACAAACTGAATTTGTGTCCTCAGGGTTGGAAACTTAACTGCTGACTATTTTAATATGAATACTTTTTTCCTTAGAAAAAGTTTTTATAACAAAACATTTATTTTTTCAAAAAGATTATCTAATGTTACTTTATTTTTCCAGTTTTCATCTAATTGTGTTATTTAAAACAGAAACTGTCCTGAGATACTCCTATCATAGGCACCATAGGCAACTAAAAAAAATTCCCAACATCAGGGTATGTCCTTCCTTCTAATGAGATGTTGGTCACAGAGGCCTTAAAGGTCCTTGAAGTAATATAAGCATTTGCCATTGCTATTGGTTTCCATCCAGAACTTGATATTAAAATGGTGTTTCTGAGGACACCACACACAAGGAACACAGGACATGGAGAAAATATGCAGGAATGAATTTGGAAACTTTTTCCTTTTTGTCCAGTCTTCATAGTGCCAGAACTTGTGATGCAGGCTACCAGGGGTAAAAAAACAATCAATAGTCTCACCCAGTTGTGAATGCTGCAAGGTTCAATAAAGACACTCTGGCAAGAGGTAATCAATGGTCCAATAGTGGCATGATTGGTGTAGGGGTAACTTACTGCTGACTGATTGGATTTAATGTGTTCATCAGGGAACACATTCCTTTTATTGTAAATTAAGTCAAGGATCTGTGAAAGTGGAGACCTTAGATCCTAGCTGGAAAAAGCTACTGAGATTTAATTATAAGTACTAGATATCAAACTGCCATCTAAATGCTTTTCACAGTTTAGGTGAGATGGCTTTCAGCACTTGATCAAGAAGCTTCCTTTAGAAATGGAAGAAATTTAGTATAGAGAATCATAAGTGGCTGAAAGTAAGTGACTGTGGACTGCTCAGACATAGACAGGACATTGAAGTCACTGCCTCCCCCACCCTGCCATATAGTTATTTAAATATTTTCTACTGCAAGTTTACATCACTGTCTAATTATAGATATTCTTTCTTAAAGATTTACTGACTCTTCATTTTCCTTTACTGATGAGTATCTCTTAGATCCCATTAATGCTGTTGCTGTAGTAGGCAGTGGAAGTTCACACACAAGGAAAGGAAGTTGCCCCCCACAAGGGCAAGGAAGTTTTGTGTTGAAGTAGAGATTTCTTCTGAGATTGTCTTTAATTGTGTCTTTTTAAACACATATTCCTGACCAGAAAGGGATATTCCAAGTTTTATAAAAATATAATATGCAAATCATATTGAAGGGAATTTATTACAATTTTCTTTAGTATTTTATCTAATCTAGTATATTACATTTTTTTTTTTTATAATTACTCAAAATTTATGAGATAGGTAGAAGTCAAACAAAACATGCACAGCACTTGTTTGTTGAAAACTTCAAATTTTATAAAACAGATAAAGGTCCAAATGCACTGAGAAATGAGATCTTAAAAAGTCCATGAAGTGAAGATGTGAACTCTTCCCAAATTGAGCTTTGGTTATCAACAGGTATGCAATTTTTGTATTTTTTTTCTGTATTGATTTATAGAGTCATAAATACTTTTCTTCCTTAGTCTACTAAGCATGGTTTATTTAATCAGCATAGATTGATATGTTAAATGTCTCTGAAATAAGTTCCACTTAGTCTTGATACATAATTCTTTTAGCATATTCCTGAGTTCTGTTTGTCAATATTTTGTTAAATATATTTGCTCCTATATCCTGAGGCTTTCTTTTCTTTTCTTTTCTTTTCTTTTCTTTTCTTTTCTTTTCTTTTCTTTTCTTTTTTTTTTTTATTAAAAATTTAATTATACATTTTAAAAATTTTTTACCAGTTCCCTCCCTCCCCCCTCTTCCCCCTCCCCTTCCCCCAGTGCCTCCCCCCCAATTCCCAGATAGTCCTTTATTGTGTGTGCCTAACTCTCCACTGTGTCCTCCTCTCCGATGACATATAAGGACCCAGTGGCATTTCCATAAGCCCTTTCTCTTGTTCCCCTTAAGCATAAGATCACTACTATGGCTGTCAATCCCTTGCCTCCAGGGGTCTCGGTGCCCTTATCAGATGCTAGACTTTATGAGGGCAACAGTGCGCTGGACATTGCGCAGGGCATGCAAAGTTCCATTATGATTGCTTTGGCCCCAACTATTGTTGAGAATCTTGCAAATCGTTGCTCCTCCCATCCTTTTGCTCTTACAATCTTACCGCCCCCTCTTCCGCAAATGTCCCTGAGCTCCAGGATGGGGAGAGATTAGGCTGTCCTAGTTCTATGTGATTGATATAGAGTCTCTGAAGTTCTGGATTGTGGTTTGTTGATTTTCTTTTGCAGTTTTGCTGCTCCTGCAATTCCCTTCACTCCATTCTGCTGGGCACTGTATGTCACCCCCTGGCCAGAGACAAAAAGCTGTTAAACTGGAGTCTTGTTGTAATAGCACATTCAAGGGTAGATGTAATAAGAGTAGGAAACCTCACTGAGAGAGGGGTCCATCACCCATTTGCAAAATGATTACTTTTTATCTGCTAGACTATATGCCCTCCCCTTCTGGTGAGATCAGGAAAGAACGTCTGTGAACTTAACCAGGTTTCTCATTACTTACTTGCAGACCTTCATGGAGGCCTATTTTCTCTGCTGTAACATGGTCTCCTCTCTCTTTGTTTCTGGTGTGGCCCTCCTAACCCATCTCTCTTGTTCATAATCCTTGCAATTACTGTGTTACATAGGTTTACTTTTGAGTGTCCCAATGTGGGCTGGGTGAGTTTGGTACTAGGAGCCACCTATTAGGGAGTACATACGGCGCTTAATTTTCTGGGTTTGGGATACTTCACTTAATATAATTCTTTCTAATGACATCCATTTCCCAGCAAATTCCAGTAATTCATCATTTTTGATGGCTGAGTAGTACTCCATTGTATAGATGTACCACAGTTTCCTTATCCACTCGTCAACTGTTGGACATTTAGGTTGATTCCATGACTTTGCT
Source organism: Typhlomys cinereus (assembly GCA_023101885.1). Taxonomy (NCBI): domain Eukaryota; kingdom Metazoa; phylum Chordata; class Mammalia; order Rodentia; family Platacanthomyidae; genus Typhlomys; species Typhlomys cinereus. Next base: position 9,263,054 of record JALPQD010000031.1, on the reverse strand, counting down.
ATTGTAAACAGTGCTGCTATGAACATGGTCGAGCTTGTGCTATCGAGGCGAACCTTTGCTGCTTGGGGGGTTATTCCCAAAAGTGGGATAGCAGGGTCATATGGCATTTCAATCTTTAATTTCTTTAAGAATCTCCAGACGGCTCGCCAGAGTGGCTGTATGAGCCTGCATTCCCACCAACAATGTAGGAGAGTTCCCCTCTCTCCACATCCTCTCCAGCATTTGTCGTTGTTTGTATTGTGGATTTTTGCCATCCTGACCGGGGTGAGATGATATCTCAGGGAAGTTTTGATTTGCATTTCCCTGATGGCGAAGGAAGTGGAGCATTTTTTAAGATAATTGTTAGACATTTTAATTTCATCCCTGGTAAAGTTTCTTTGAAGTTCCAGGGCCCATTTTTTAATTGGGCCAGTGTTTTCCTTGGAGTTTAATTTTCTAAGTTCTTTGTGCACTCTGGACAGTAGAGCTCTGTCAGATATGTGGTTAGTGAAGATTTTCTCCCATTCTGTGGGTTGCCTTTGAGCTCGTGTGACAATCTCTTTATCTGAACAGAAGCTCTTTAATTTCACAAGATCCCAACTGTTGAGAGTTGGTAGCAGTGACTGTGCCATTGGATGTCTGTTTAGGAACTGTTGGCCTAGCCCAACCAGCTCGAGGGAGTTCCCTATCTTTTCAACTATGGTTTTTAAAGTCTCTGGCCTGATATCAAGGTCCTTGATCCATTTGGAATTAAGTCTTGTACATGGTGACAAGTACGGGTCCAGCTTTAATCTTCTGCATGTGGAGATCCAGTTTTGCCAGCACCATTTGTTGAAGATGCTGTTCTTTTTCCATTGGATTCTTTGGGCCCCTTTGTCAAAGACCAAATGGCTGTAACTTTGTGGGCTTATATCTGGGTCTTCAATCCTTATCCATTGATCTGTGTGTCTATTTTGGAGCCAGTACCAGGCTGTCTTTATAACTATGGATTTGTAGTATAGACTTAGGTTTGGTATGGTAATACCTCCAGCTGTGTTTTTGTTACTCAGGATTGTTTTGGCTATCCTGGGTCTTTTGTGCCTCCATATGAACTTTGAGATTGTTTGGTCAACTTCTTTGAAGAATTGCTTTGGGATTTTGATTGGTATAGCATTGAATCTGTATATTGCCTTTGGTAGGATGGTCATTTTTACAATGTTGATTCTGCCAATCCAGGAACAAGGGAGGTCTTTCCACCTTCTGGTGTCTTCTGCAATTTCTTTCTTTAGGGTTTTAAAGTTTTCATTGTAAAGGTCTTTTACCTCCTTAGTTAGGTTTATACCAAGGTATTTCATTTTTTTAGGGGTTATAGTAAATGGCATGGTTTCTCTCAAGGCTTTTTCACTTCTTTCATTCTGGGCATATAGGAAGGCCTCTGATTTTTGCACATTTATTTTGTATCCTGCCACCCTGCTGAACTTCTCAATTAGTTCCAGGAGCTTCCTGGTGGAGTTTTTGGGATCACTCAGGTATAAGATCATGTCATCTGCAAATAGAGATAGCTTGACTTCTTCCTTGCCAATTTGAATCCCTCTTATGTCCCTTTCTTGTCTTATGGCATCGGCTAAGACTTCAAGTACAATATTGAATAGAAGTGGTGAGAGTGGACAGCCTTGTCTTGTTCCTGATCGAAGTGGGAATGCTTCCAATTGTTCCCCATTGAGCATAATCCTTGCTGTGGGCTTGTTGTATACAGCTTTTATTATATTGATAAAGGTTCCTTCCATTCCTACTGTCTCTAGCGTTTTGATCATAAAAGGCTGTTGGATCTTGTCAAAAGCTTTTTCTGCATCTATCGAGAGTATCATGTGGTCTTGGACTTTGGACTGGTTTACATGATGAATTACATTTATTGATTTGCGTATGTTGAACCAACCTTGTGTGCCGGGGATGAAGCCTACTTGGTCCCCATGAATGATCTTTTTAATATGTTTTTGAATCCGATTTGCTAAGACTTTGTTGAGAATCTTTGCGTCTGTGTTCATCAGGGAGATCGGCCTATAGTTTTCTTTTTTAAGTGAATCTTTATTAGGTTTTGGGATTAAAACGATATTAGCTTCATAGAAGGAATTTGGTAGTGTTCCTTCCTTTGCTATTTGATGGAACAGTTTAAGGAGTATTGGTGTTATTAACTCCTTAAATGTCTTGTAGAACTCTGTGCTGAATCCATCTGGTCCAGGACATTTTTTGGTGGGAAGATTCGAGATTACTTCCTCAATTTCCTTATATGTTATAGGACTATTTAAATAATTCACAACTTCCTGATTCAATTTAGGTAAGTTGTGTTTACTTAGAAATTCATCCATCTCTTTTGTGTTGTCAAACTTCACAGAGTATAAGTTTTTGAAATATGATGTTATAATTCTCTGGATTTCTTGGGTATCCGTAGTGATAACTCCATGTTCATTTCTAATTTTGTTAATTTGGGTTTTCTCTCTCTTGCTTTTGGTTAGTTTAGCTAGGGGTGTATCAATCTTGTTGATTTTTTCAAAGAACCAGCTTTTTGATTGGTTGATTTTTTCTATCGTTTTCTTAGTCTCGATTTCAGATATTTCTCCCCTTATTTTGCTAATCTCTTCTCTTCTACTGCTTTTAGGATCAGATTGCTCTAGTTTCTCTAAAGCTTTAAGCTGCATTGTTAAGTTGTTTATTTCTGATGTTTCCATTTTTTTGACGTGGGCATTAAGAGCTATGAACTTACCTCTTAGAACAGCTTTCATTGTGTCCCAGAGATTTTGGTAAGCTGTATTTTCGTTATCATTCACTTTCAGGAAATCTTGAATTTCCTTTTTAATTTCTTCCTGAATCCAGTTCTCATTCAGCATCATAGTGTTAAGTTTCCAGGAGTTAGTGCATTTTCTCTTGTTTGATGTGTTGTGGATGTCCAGCTTTAGGCCGTGGTGGTCTGATAGGGCACAGGTTAGAATTTCAACTTTCTTGTATATGTGTAGATTCATTTTGTGGCCCAATATGTGATCTATTTTGGAGAAAGTTCCATGTGCTGCTGAGAAAAATGTGTATTCTTTGGTGCGTGGGTGAAAAGTTCGATAGAGATCTGTGAGGTCCATTTCTTTCAGGGTTTGATTAAGTTCCAAAGTGTCTCTGTTAAGCTTTTGACCTGTTGATCTATCCCATGTAGAGAGGGCGGTGTTGAAGTCCCCAAGAATTATCGTTTGGGGGTTGATTTCTTGCTTTAGACGCTGTAGGGTTTTCTTAATGAATGTGGGGGGGCCCGTATTGGGTGCATATATGTTCAGTATTGTGAAATCTTCCTGGTGAATTGTACCTCTGACTAAAATGTAGTATCCATCCGTGTCTCTTATAATTTTTTTTGGTTTGAAATCCACTTTGTCTGATAGCATAATGGCTACCCCTGCCTGTTTTCTGCTTCCATTTGCTTGTAGAATTGTTGACCAGCCTTTTATTTTTAGAGCGTGCCTATCTTTTGTGGTGAGATGGGTTTCCTGCAGGCAACAGATTGATGGATTGTGATTTTTAATCCAAGTTTGTAATCTGTGTCTCTTGATCGGTGAATTAAGTCCATTAACATTTAGTGTTATAATGGAGAAACTATTGTTAATTCCAGACATTTATTATGTTTAGTAGCTTTTATAAGTATATTGCTTCGCTTTTAATGGTGTTATATTTGCCTTCTGTTCTCCTGGATATGCCTGTTTTTTTCTTCACGCTTGAGTATCATTTCTAGCAGTTTTTGAAGGCCTGGTTTGGTGGCCATGTATCCCTTAAAGTTGTCTTTGTGCTGGAAAATTTTTCTTTCTCCCTCGATCATGACTGATAGTTTTGCAGGGTAAATCAGCCTGGGTTGACATTTTTGCTCATTCAATACTTGAAGTATGTCTCTCCAAGCTCTTCTTGCTTTTACTGTTTCGACTGAGAAGTCATTAGTTATTTTAATAGGTTTGCCTTTAAAAGTGACTTGTTTTTTCTCCCTTGAAGCTCTCATCACCAGTTCTTTATCTTGAATGTGGAGTGTTTTAACTATTATTTGCCGCGGTGTGCTTCTATTTTGGTCGTATCTGTTTGGGGTGCGGAATGCCTCTTGTATATGAATGGGCCTCTCTTTTTTTAGATGAGGAAAGTTTTCCTTGATGATCGTTTGAAAAATTTCCTCAGGGGTGGTATTTTGATATTCTTGCTCCGGTATTCCATGAATACGCATGTTAGGCTTCTTCAGGGTGTCCCATATCTCTTGGATATTTCTCTCAAGTATCTTTTTGGCTTTAACAACCTCTTCCATTGAGCTGGTTAGTACTCCCACTTTATCTTCAAGGTCTGAAATTCTGTTTTCTGCTTCATTAGTTCTGTTGATAAGACTCTCTGTGGCGTTCTGGGTTGAAGATAACTTGTCTTTTAGCTCAGTTTTAAACTCTGCTTGAGTTTGTTTTAACTGTTCTATGCCACTTTTTGTTTCTTGCACTGTTTTTCTCAACTCCTCCAGATGTCTGTTGTGTTGCTCTTCAAAGCGATTGATTCGATTATGTAATTCCTCCCGGATTTCCTCTTTCATAGTATTGAACATGGTAATGATCATATTTTGAAAGTCTTTATCCTGGGTGGGGCTTTCTTGGCCTTTTTCCGCGGGTTTGTTCTTGTTGGAGTCTAACATTATGGGATTAATTTCTTCAGTGGGAAATTTGTTTACTTGAGTGTTGCTTCTCATGGATTTGCACTTTGACTTTGGCATTGTCATTTTAACTCTTAAGATCTCTCAATTTCACTAAACTGAATTATTTGGCCTGGGGTACTGGTGGGCAGGGCCTGAACGGGGACTTACCTAGGGCGCGGGGTGAGGCCCGGGTGGACCGCGCGCGTGTCCTGACCTGCGGAGCGGGGTGGGGCGAAAAGGGAGGATGGGCGCGTCGGCGTGGAGCTATTTAACCCGAGGGCAGCTGGGGCGGGGCCCGGGCGCAGGGGGAGGTGCTCCTCGTCCCTCGGCCCCCCGCGCGGCTCCGGCTGGATGGTGGGAGTCGGAGCCGGGTCCCCGTGGGCTGACCTGGGGGTCCTAGAGCGCGCGTTGAGGCCCGGCTGGATCTCGCGCAGTAGTATATTACATTTTTGTAAATATAACAGATACTTTATACATAGGAGTGCATGTGCACACGCATATGCGTGTATCAGAATGTCTCTATAGAGAACAAAGGGTGACTTTGGAAATCATCCTGAATTGCTTCTACCTCCTTTTTGCTTCACTCTAGGATTTCCCAGGCTCTGCCCACCAAGGCCAGAAGTGCAGGCCATGGCTGTCTTCACCTGGCATTTTTACATGGGACCTGAGATCTGAACTCAGTACCTTCTGCTTCTGAGGCAGAGTCTTAACCCCTGAGCCATCTCTCCAGCCCAATGATACTTTAAAATACACATTTGTATGTTATAAAAATTCAGGAACTCTCAGAATCAGACATCATTTCAGCAGGGCTAAACCAGTCTGTCTATAATACTGCCAGTATACTCTTTTTTTTTTAATTTTTTCTACCTTTCAAGCATATTTAGTACTATCCTTGCTTCCCTACAATTGTCTCTCCCTTTCCCTCCATCAATCCCATACTCCTGCCTGTCTGCTTCTATGGATCCCAGGGTTGCCCCTGGCTTGTCTACTGTTGTGGGGGTTCAGATTTCTGTGGCGCACCAGGTTGCCGCTCTTCCAGCCACCTCACTGATAGTCATTTCCCTTCACTCATCCAGCTTCAGTCCCCAAGGTTTCTACTGTATATTCTTCTCTCTGTTGAGTTCCTTGATATTTTATGGGGGCATATTGGTATGTCAGTTATTATCTAAGTCTGGTAAAGACAAGTCTCACTGTAGTGAGTTCCTAGATGCAGCAGTTCTGCCTTGAGTGGGATTTCTTGTCCAAAGGCAAACCTTCCCATCTTTAGGTTCTTACATTATCACCACTCCCTTTTCTGTGGCATTCCCAAAGCCTTAGGATGGGGAAATTGTGTTGGTCTGATTTGGGGAGATACTTGCTGAGGTGCTGGCACTCTGCATTATGGACACCACTCTCCACTTCACTGCTCTTCTACTGCCCCAGACAGCATCCTCTCAGGGTGTTGAGATTCTCTACCTCTCTTGTAGAAGAAGATTTCTAGGCTGAGTGCTAAGTGCTCTTCAAATATATGAGTATAATAGAAGTTAAGTATGCTGTCCTCCTACCATAGGCTCATTGACTGTTTTTCCCTATTGATCTATTTTCTTCCTTTTTTTAAGTTCTTGTTCTAGTTAACAGTAACAGCAATGTGTTCCATTTTGACAACCAGTTCTTGAATCCGGTCAAATTGATTGTTGATTGTTTCCTTGATACTCATGCCACTATTACACTGGTAGTCACCTGTTGCCATGGTGATTTTATTGCAATTTAAAGATCTCATGCATTAATGGAGACTGTCATTATTTCTCTCCCATAGTAGCTTCTACAGTAGTCCTTGGTACTGTGTAAGCTATCTAGCAAGTTCTAATTGGTGTATTTTGCCCATGTTCTGTGTTCCATATGTGTTGTATCTTTAGTGATAGGGTATTTTTTGACAGTTTTTTTTTTTTTTTTGGAGAGCAACCAAGAGCAATAGCAAAAGCCTATAATGTTTGAAGGCCTTTGAGACCTCTCTAACCAACATTTTATCAGAAAGTGTCACATTCCTATTACCTCTAGCATAATTTTATGATCCAAGTGGATCAGCTCAGGGCTTTTTATCCCACTGTTTTCCTAAATCTATTCTCTTCTGCATAGGGACTGCCCTTTCTAGTTCCTTTCTTTAAAAGACTTTTTTTTTTTTTTTTTTTTTTACATAATACTAGCATAGGAGGTTCCTTTGGGTTACTTCCCATAATCTTAGGGTTTTTCTCTAAATCCCTCTGACCCTCCTATCTCCCATCTCCTCATTCTCCACTGTGTATTTTCCCAATTATTCCCTTTTGCACCCTACTTGCCATGGCATCATAAATCTCCCCTTTAAAAGGTTTCACCATGGGGGGGGTAAGAAGGAGGCTTTGGGAGGTAGGGAGGAAAGGTGGTGAAAGGAAGAGGAAAAGAGGGGAGGGAGCAAGGGAGACCGGGGACACACACACAATTGAATAAATAATAAAAAAAGAGAGAACATGTAGTGTTTAACTTTCTGTGTCTGAGATACTTTGCTCAATATTAAATTTTCCGTTTATCCATTGCCAGAAAATTCTATAATCTCATCCTTTCTGATGGCTGAGTATATTCCATTATGTAGATGTACCATGTTTTCACTATCCATTCCTTTGTTGTTGGGCATGTTGGCTGATTCCATTTTTCACTATGTGAATACAGCTATAATGAACATAGATGAACAAGTGTCCTTGTAATAATATGTACAGTCTTTTGAGAATATTTGTAGGAGTGGTATAGCTGAGTCATATAGCAGTTCTATTTTTAGCTTTCTGGGGAACCTCCACGCTGATCTCCAAAGAAGCTGTACCAATTTACACTCTCACCAGCATTTTGTTTGTGTTCTTCATCTTATTCCTTCTGACCAGGGTAAGATGGTATCACAGGGTAGTTTTAATTTGCATTCCTCTGGTAATCAGGGGAATTGAGCATCTTTTAAAGTATTTGTTTGATATTTCAAATTGTTTTTAAGCGAAGTCCCTGTTTAGCTCCAGAGCCCATTTTTTAATTGGTATGTTTGCTGCCTTGGTGTTTATTTTGCTGAGCTTTTTTGTATACTCTGGAGATTAATCCTTTGTCAGACTCATAGCTAGCAAAGATTTTCTCCCATTCTGTGGGTTGTCTTTTTGCACAATTAATGGTGTCTTTTGAAAAACAGAAGCTTTTTAATTTCATGAAGTCCCATTTGTGAATTATTGGTGTTTGGTCCTAGGCATTTGCTGTTCTGTTTAGAAAATCTTTACCTAGGCCTATCAATTCAAGTGTACTTCCTACTCATTCTTCTAATAATTTCAGAGTTTTGGATTTAATATTGAGGAGGTCTCTGATCCTTTTGCAACTGATTTTTGTGTGAGGAGAGAGGCAATAGTCCATTGTTATTCTTCTACATGTAGATGTCAGCTTTTCCCAGCACCACTTGTTGAAGATGCTGTCTTTGCCCCAGCATGCATGTTTGGCATCTTCAGCAAAAATCAAGTGGTTGTATGTGTGGAAGTTTATAACTGGCTTCTCTGTTTTGATCCATTGGTTGAAGTATCTGTTTTTGTGCCAGTACCAAGCTGTTTTTATTACTATGGCTTTGTAAAATAGTTTGAAATCTGGTATGGTGATACCTCCAGTAGTCTTCTTATTGCCCAATATTGTTTTGGTTAATCGTGTTTCTTCGCTTTTCTATAAGAATTTTGAGATTTTTTTCTAGTTCTGCGAAAAATTGCATTGGGATTTTAAATGGAGTTGCATCAAATCTGCATATTGCCTTGGGTAGGTTGTCATTTTCACAATATTGATCCTACCAATCCATGAGCAAGGAAGGTCTTTCCATTTTCTAGTATCCTCTTTAATTTCCTTCAGCAGTGTTCTGTAGTTTCCATCATACATGTCTTTTACTTCCTTGGCTAAATTTATTCTAAGGTATTTTATTTTCTTTAGAACTATGGTGAGTTGATTGATTCTCTCATTTCTTTCTCAGCTTGTTTGTCTCTGGTATATACAAAGGCTACTGATTTTTGTATGTTGGTTTTGTAGCCTGCCACTTTACTGAAATTGTTTATTAATTTGAGTAGTTTCTTGGTAGAGTCATATGTATCTCTCAAGTATAGAATCATATCATCTGCAAATAGGGATACTTTGACTTCTTCCTTACTTATATGCATCCCTTTTATATTCTTCTCTTGCCTTATCGCTCTAGCTAGGACTTCAAGCACAATATTGAACAGGAGTGGTGACAGTTAGCATATTATCTTGTTACTAGTTCAAGTTGGAACACTTCAGTTTTTTCACTATTTAAAATAATGCTTGCTTTAGGCTTGTTGTATATAGCCTTTATCAAGGTCCACTTGATATTCCAATAGAGGTCCCCTCTATTCCTGTTTTCTCCAAAGTTTTTATCGTGAAAGGATGTTGAATTTTGTCAGTTGTTATTTTGATGGGTTTACCTCTATATGCGACTTGTTCCTTTTGTTTTTCAGCTCTTAAGATCTTGTCTTTATTGTGTATATTTGGTGTGTAGCCTATCATATGTCAGGGCGTATTTCTTTTTTGTCCTGAGTATTTGGTATTTTGTATGCCTTTTGAATCAGAATGGATATCTATTTTTATAGATAAGAGTTTCCTCTATTATCTAATTGATTATATATGGTGGAATACCCATGATCTATATGTTGGGCCTTTTGATGGTGTCAGAGTTCCTGAATGTTCCATTCAAGTGTGTTTTTCAGCTTCTCAGTTTTTCTCACTGACTTATGAACCTCTTCTATCTTATCTTTCACTTCTGAGACTTTGTCTTCTACTATGATCACTTCTATTTCCTAGATTCTCTATTGAATGTTTTATTACACTGTGTAGATTTTTTTTGTTCCAGTGTTGTTTCAGTCTGGATTTTTTTTCAGTGTTTCTATGTTTGTTTGTAGATCACTTTGGATTTTTAGATCTGTTTTCAGGCTTTCTATTCTCATTCTACTTGTGTTTTGTTCATTTGTGTATTCTTGGATTTCTTTCCTGAGTTTATTGTATTATTCTTGAAATGTGTTTATCTGTGTCTTCTGGGAGCTGTTTGAACATATTTATAATTGATCTTTGAAGTTCCTTGTCTTGGTTATTGTTCTCTTGGATACCTTCCAATGAACTATCCTTTGTAGGATCTGAAGCCTTGGATTTGGTGATTTTGAGGGGAGACATGTTTTCTTGGATTATTGTGTTCCTTCTGTTTTTCCGGCAAGATGTTAGCATTTTAAAGATGATATTGATTGTAGGTATTGATTGTAGTATTTTTTGGAGGCCTTTTCTCTCTTTATTCCTTGAAGTTTGGTGATGCATGAAAGTTTCTACTTGGACCTATTTCTTGTATGTGTGTGATTAGCAGGGTGGCGAGGTGCTAGTGCATGATCAACCCAGGGACTCAGGTTCTGAAACAGAAGAGTTCAGGCCCCAGCACACACTGACCTGCCCAGGGGCCAGCTCACCCAAGCCACAAGAGTGACTTCAGAGGACCCAAAGGCTCAGATTCTGGAACGGAAGCCTTCAGGCCCACACACACACTGACCCGCCTAGGGATCAGATCCCAGAAAGAAATATTTCTTTTTTTTTAATTTCCGCTCATACAAACTTAATAGGTACACCAGTTCCTTCCCTCCCTCCTCCTCTCCCCCGATCCCCCTGCTCCCCCTTCCCTCACCCTTCCCTCCTCATCCCCCAGTGCCTCCCCCCAATCCCGGAGAATCCTTTAATGTGCATACCAGACTCTCCTCTTCTGGGCCCTCCTTTCCGATGACGATGACGTACAAGGACCCAATTGCATTTCCCTGAACCCTTTCCTGTGCTCCCCTTAAGCATAGGAACATTACTGTGGCTGTCAATCCCTTGCCTCCAAGGATCTTGGTGCCTTTAGCAAATTCTAGACTTTGTGAGGTCAATAGTGTGTTGGACATTGCGCAGGGCATGCAAAGTCCAATTATGATTGGTTCGGCCCTAACTTGTGTGGAGTATCTTGCATATCATTGTTCCTCCCATCCTTGTGCTCTTACAATCTTACTGCCCCCTCTTCCGCAAATTTCCCTGAGCTTCAGGATGGGGAGAGATTAGGCTGGCCTAGTTCTAGGTGGTTGATATAGAGTCTCTGAAGTTCTGGATTATGGTTTGTTGATTTTCAGAAAGGAATATTTCTATTAACGGTTACCAGGATTCAAATTTGTTGTACATTAACATTCCACTTTGTTTTTTCATAATTTCAGTCCATAATTCTTTGACTATTTGAGTTGGAAATAAGAGGATACCAATATCTGGTAGATGAAGAAAAATAGGTTCACCCTAATCCTTCTCAATGCTTTCAGAAACTCCAACTCCACATATTAAAAACCTGGGAAAGCTTGGGTTTCTTAGTGGAAATAAGAGTTTTACAGAACTGTGTTAAAACCAAAGAGATAGGCATGTCTATGTGTTGGGCACATCTGAGAATTTTAAAGATGTCAGCATTCTTGGATACTGAGTAAAAACAAATATAGAAAACAAGTGCTCAACTGCAGATTCCTGTTCTAGGAAAATACTGAGAGCTGTGTGCTCATAACTGTATCATTAGCAATAGGATCTTGATGTTTATATCCACAGAAATGATTGCAGGACTGTTTTTAATGGTCATTTTAATAGTCAATTTAGTCATCTTTCCAAACTGCTATTTCTATATCTTATGAATCAGGCTTTCTGTGTATGAACTAACAAAGAGTTACTGATGCAACTAGGAAAAATTGGAAAATTTTGCTCATTGCCATTGTCCCTAGTTGTAAACTCTTTCAGGTAAGAGTTAGATTAGCTAATATTCAGTGAGACCTATCCTGCATTATTCACTTTTTGAGTTCTCTAGATCTCATGATAACCTGGGAAATGTGGCAATATAATCTTGATTTCCCAGACAGTAAAAGAAAGCAATGGAAGTTCATTTATTTGCTGCAGGTAGTAGGGATGTCACAGAAAGCAGACTGAATATGAGCAGTTTGGCTCCTTGCACTTATTTTTTGATCACTATTCATATCACTTATTTATTCATGCATGTACACATGCAAAATGTGAGTTTGCATATATGGAACGTATGTGCATGTGGAAGCCAGAGGTCCACATTGTTTTTTTGGCCTCAATTTCTTTAAACCCCAATTTTAAAAATTTATTTATTTATTTATTTATTTATTTCCACTCATACAAACTTAATAGGTACACCAGTCCTCTGCCTCCCTCCACCCCCTCCCTAGACTCCCTTGCTGCCTACCCCCTTTTCCCCTTCCTTTCCCCCCTCCCTATCTCTCAGTGCCTCCTTCCCCCCATGCCTGGAGCATCCTTTAATGTGTATGTCAAACTTTCCTCTGGGTCCTCCTCTCTGATGAGGTGTAAGGACTCAGTGGCATTTCCTAGAACTCTTTCTTGTGTTCCCCTTAAGTATAGGAACAGTATTGTGGCTGTTAATTCCTAGCTTCTAAGGATCCTAGTGCCTTTAGTCCATGCTAGACTTTGAGGGGTCAATAATGTGTTCGTCATTGCACAGGTCATGCAAAGTCCTATTATGATTGCTTCAGCCCTAACTTGTGTGGCGTATCTTGCATATCATTACTCCTCCCATCCTTGTGCTCTTACAATCTTACCGCCCCCTCTTCCACAAATTTCCCTGAGCTTCAGGATCGGGAGAGATTAGGCTGGCCTGGTTCTAGGTGGTTGATATAGAGTCTCTGATGTTCTGAATTTTGGTTTGTTGATTTTTTTTTTCAGTTTTGATGCTCCTGCACTGCCCTTGGCTCCATCCTGATGGGTATTGGATGTCACCCCATGGTCAGAGATAAAAAACTGTTAAAATAGAGTCTTATTATAAGAGTATATTCAAAGGTAGATGGAATAAAAGTAGGAGACTGAGGTGGGGGGGTCAGTCTCCCATTTGCAAAATAGTTACTTTCTATCTGCCAGACTATATGTCCACCCCTTCTGGTGACTATACCCCAATTTTAATGACAGGGCCTCTCATGAACCTAAGGCTAATTGAATGGACTAGACTGGCTGGCCAATGAGCTCCAGGTATTTGCCTTCCTCCAGATCCCTCCTCCCGCACAAGTACTGGGGTTACAGACAAGCACTGCTCAACGAGTTTATTTATATGTGTGCTGTGGATCCAAATTCAGGTTGTCATGCTTCCCTAGCATTCATACAGCCTTCCTGGAAGAAAGAAGTAGAGCATAGGAGCAGGCCAAAGGAAAAGATCCAGGGCCAGAGGCAGAGGCTCTAGAGGGGAGGAGTTGATCATGTTTACTCTGTACACTGTAAATTTTTTTCATGTGTTTGGGATATATATATGTGTGTGTGTGTGTGTGTGTGTGTGTGTGTGTGTGTATGTGTGTGTGTATGTGTGTGTGTGTGTGTGTGTGTGTGTGTCTGTGTGCAGGTTTTATTTGTGAATAGGTGCATGTATGTGTATGTGCACATGTATGTGAGTGCACAGGTCCAAGGATGATGTCAAGAATCATCTTTCATCACTTTTCTACTTTCCTGTTTTGAGACTAAGTCTCTGATTAACCCTAGGGCTAGCCTGACTAGCCAGCTTGCTCTCAGGATTTTCAGGCACTGTCTTAGAGGACTAAAATCCAGTTGAGCCACAACACCTGCTTCACAATTTTATGTGGTATCTGTGGAGTAAACTCCTGTCCTTTGACTGGTCAGCAAGCACTTTAACTGGACATCCCTCTCCCCAGTCCCTGCACTGTAAGACTTTGTACTCTATTTGACGTCAATAAGGGTTGCTATGTGCTTTTAGTGTGGGTTTTGCACTCCTCCTCATATCTTATAGATCACAGTTTGATTTTTGTACCATCAAAATAAATAGCTGTGATGATAAACAGCACAACAGCCTTTTTGTGTTTTGACAAAACTGGATTAGAGGTTCTTCCTATTATTATCAGTATTTTCTCATTCCATACTCACATTCAAACATTTCTTTCCAAACAAAACATAACCTTTCTGTGAAACCTTCTGCCTATGCAACACACACAATTCAAATAATTCCCAGTATGTAAGCTTCCGTTAGACGCTTATAAATTCATGCTTTATTTCTCAAAACTCCTGAATTGTTTTACATTTTCCTGTTTGGTGGTGCTGACTATTCTCTACTTTTTGTTTACTGAATACCTTATTTTACGGTAAAGAACTACACATTTACAATTATTTAAATGTTACTGACCAATAGATAGCTTGCAACTGCACATATTCTCCCAAAAATTGCAAGCATGCACAATGATTCACATGTTCTCTCTTGTTTTTGCATTTGGACATATTTGCTTTTTTAACTTTTTGTTTTTATTTTGTCTGTGTGTGTGTGTGTGTGTGTGTGTGTGTGTGTGTGTGTGTGTGTGTTTCTTTGTGGAGGGCCAAGGATAACTTTGGGAATCATACTGGGTTGCATCTATTACCTTTTTACTTTACCCACAAGGGATGGAAGTGCAGGCCACAGCTGTTTTCATCTGGTGTTTTTTACCTGGAACCTGGCATTTGAACTCAGGACCTTCTGCTTGCCACAGTATTAACCCCTGAGCCATCTCTCCAGCCCCATACTTGTTTTGTATAAAGTTGTCTCATTGTGGCATCAATGCTCTTTTCAGTAAGATATACATAGATACTGTTAGAGCCTTAAAATTATGTAGCAATTACAGAACAGGTAAATTTTTCAGTAATAGTTATTTTAAGTGAGAGGCAACACAGGGCTCAGACGAAATGAATTCCCTCATTCTTCTAAACTTCCTTGCTGGGAACCATAGCTATGGTTTGAATCACATGTAAATAATAAAGATTCCACCTTTCAGATGTTCCAGCAATGCATTACTTGCTACTCGAGATTTCTCAGAGGTGCAAATTCCCCTCTTCAAGCAACCTTGACATATTCTTAGGTAATAGATGAAGAAACAAAAGCCATTTTTTAAGAGATGTCTTAATAAATTTCACATCTATTTGAAGTCTTAGTTCAGAGATACAAATTCTGAAGGTATAATGCTCTTGAAATCAAGAGATTTCAGAATTTTCTAATTGTTTTAAGCAGTCTAAAGCAAGTATCATTGACATCCTAACTTGTCTTAGAATAATGTATAACACCAAATATGTTTAGATTGCTTTTTGTCGGAAAGGTATCGGAGTCCTTAGCTGAAAATATGTGCTATGTATCGAATATTCACAGAACAGTCATCTTCTGTTCATATTCTTCAGTCCATTATTCTTTCTCTATAATTTCATACATGACCAGAGAGTTTCTCAGTGAAAATGGGAAAGACTATAAGTAGAACTACTTCCATTTCCAGATGGTGGAGAAAGCACCTTGGCAGTTTATTCATTGCCCCTTTAGGATGCCAGCCTGTGGAGCATCCTTGCACAAATCCTCTCACCACTGAGTCTTCTCTTCATCCACTTCTGGTGACATTTTGTGTTCTCGTGTATAAATTCATCGGTTTGCTTTGTTTTTTATTTATTTATATAGTAAATCTATCTTTCAATGGCTAGTCCTAACACATATAGCTTACCTGTGATTGGAGGCATCTTGGCTTTGCAGCCTCTCATTGCCTCCTGAGAGAGCTGGGGCCCCCCGCCTTTCTCTCATCAAGGCAAATAAAAAAATAAAGCAAAGACTTTTACTCGATACAAAATTAGAGTCTTACCTTTTAAAAGGTTACAGTGGTTAATGTTTACTGGGACTTGCTTTCAATATATTGCATTGCAAAGTGAATTTTAAGGAATAACATGTATGACAGAAATCTCAATTGGGCAAAAGAATCCTGTTGAAAAGCCATCCAGGAGGCTGTGATGAATGGGTTTTAGGAAATAACTTTAAAGGAAGAGAGTGGAAGACAGGCAGAGAGGACCTGGGGTTGCTCAATGCCCATCAGCCACCAACACTTTGCAGTGGTCTGATGACGCTTTGGGAACATGTTGGGGTCATAGGACATGTACAGTTGGATTACATTATTTTCTGTAGCCAGGGGATTTGCACCTCTGTCTTAAGTACAGACTGCTTAAATTGTTCTTCTGAACCGTCAATAAGGACTGAGTATGTGCAAAGGAAATGATAGACAAAGAAGGCATATGTCCTTCTTAAGTACTTCTGAGAGTTAAGAGTTTTCTTGTCATTTGAACTGGTCTAGTCATAAAATACAGAGGAAGTATTGGGATTGTGTGGGAGGGGCGTATCAGCTGTGTCAGGTGACATTTGCCTTTGCTGTGCATGTCCATCTAGACTGTGCTTTGTTCCTTACTATTACTGACCCTGAACTTCTCTGAATGGTGCTCTGTGACAAAAAGACAATAGGAGATTAAAATACAATTATTTTAAAAAGATCATGGTAAAAACTTCCCACTTCAAGAAGGGCAGAACAGCACAAAAGAGTAAATTAGAAAAAATAAAGCTATTTAGAAAATCTGTTGACAAAACATCAAGAAAAAGCATCTTGAAAGTAAGCCATTGAAAAATGAGGTACTATATTGGTGGTAACAGTGAAAGGAATAACTGTAATTTTGCATCAGAAAACAGAAGTCAGAAGGCAATGAACATCCACTTTTAAAAGTGCTTTATGCAGAGTTGCATGAGTTCAGACCCCCAAAACCAAATATCCGCTTTATAATCCAGCGCAACCGAGGTGTGGAGGTTCCTGAAGTTCAGTTACAGTCTTGCTTTGCTGTCCTATGGCAAGGTTTTGCTCTCCTTTCCTCTGGAACACTGTCAAAGCAGGGTACTGGATCTTACCAGAATGAGGGGAAAATGAAGTCAAGCTAAGTGAGAATGTCTACCTGCTTCAGTGGTGGTCTTCACTTCATTCCACCCACATTTTCACTATAAAGTTTGTTCTGTTTTCTGTGAATGACTATTGCATTCTATTCTACTCCACTCTGCAAAAAGCCTAATTTTTCCCAGCCCTGATTCTATAACTCTTGGTTCTATTCTTTTCATGCAATTTTTATCCCCCCCTTAGATTTTAGCCTCAGCTAATAATGGAAAGATTTTCTTCTCTCATTCCTTCAAGAAAAAAGGAAAATTTCCATGTAGAAATATGAAAAGACCCTTTAAATAAAGTCCCAACAAAACATTCAGGCAATGAATAAGAACATCAATTCAGTGGTCAGGAAGCCAAATAAACAATTTTGCCTGAAAACATTTTTTGGTTTAGAAACAAAGTTTCTGCTTTGTGATAAATGATGCTAAGGGAAATAATGAGGACACTTAATGCTCAAGATATTTTTGGATCTCCATCCACACCATTCAAAGAAATGTCACACAATACAGTGTTGCTTATGGTAACGATGTTATTTTGTTACATGTCTAAAAAATTCTGTACATTTTAACTTGACAAGTGTTCCAAGAATTCTGTGACTTTAAAATATATTGACCTATTGAGGAAATCTGTTTTCAATGAATGTATATGAACTCTTTTCTGAGATGCAAGGTGATCTTTTAGCTGTACACCCTGCAAAATAAAAAGGAAAGCTATATAATGCCAATATGTAGTAGCATGAGATACACATTACCATTCCAAAAGGGAGGAACATGAGAAGAAAAAGGAAATATTGGATCTAGGAGACGCCAACCAGCATGGCAAACAAATATGTCAGTATCCAGGACATGTGGTGGCATGTTGTGAGCTCCAATAGACTTGGATAGATCTGGCCTATGGTATTGGTACATGCCACACACATGGGTTCTCTAGGGAACTGGTTCCAGTTAGCACCTTCAACTTTTCTTGATAGTCATTTCACATTGCTGACATCTCTAATGCACTGGTATCTCCTTTGAATTCAGTAATCCCCGTCAAAGCCTTGTTGTATATACCCTGCTTCTGAAATCCCTGACGGGAATCTGACCTTGCTGCTGTCATCTGGGTTTGTCACTGAAATTTTGATACATGCCTCCCTGACCTCATAATTATTATTTTCTGCTTGTCTACACAATGCGTACAAAATGGCTGACACTATAGTCTGTCTCAATTTCTTTAGAAGTAGCTGCCTCCCTTAGCCAAGGTGATTTTTAGTCCCTTATTTTTTTTATCTCGAATTGGTCAAAATTCATTTGAGACTTGCTGTCTTTGTCTGTGAGTGCTTGGGTAGGTGAACATGGCTAAACATTTCTCTAGGTTGACCTGTCAGATATGGGAATCCAGAACCACTCTTCTTTTAGGCACTGTCTTTGCGAAGGAAACTCTCTCTATAATTTATATACTACAGTCCTTGATATATAGTGTCTTGCTCTCAAGGAACTTGGCCTAGTGCAAACAAAATTGCTACTCTTCAATAGCGTAATCTCTTCAATAAGTTTAGCTTCTTTGTTCTTGTTTTGTTCTTATTAAGTGCACATTTTTCCTTCTCATTTTTCTGCTCCATCCTCCGTGTTGAATTTTAACTGTAAACCTTGTGAAAAGTAACAAATAGTCATGTCACATCCTGGATATTTTTCTGTCTCAAAAATCTTTCTGTTAATTTTTTTTTTAATTTAGCCTCACAAAATTTTTGATGACACATGCAGGGCACAGACAATTTTTTTTCCAGAATGTAACATGAATAGCCTTTAGTCTAATGCCCAGGGAAGTCCTTGTTCTTATTTTAAGTCTCATAAGCACAATCTCAACTGCCTGTATTCCTCCAGGCAATCTTGTATTTTGAGGTCTCACCAAAAATCACACAATTTGCTGTGCAGATGTCTATTTGACAGCTAAAATCTTAGCTCTGGGCACATTTGTGAAGAATTAGTAATTCAACAATCCTTAAGCAAACCTGCAGAGGATTGATTGATGTGTGAAGAACCAGCCTATAGCAGGTGGCACCATTTCCTGAGCAGGTGGATAAGAGGGAGGAAGCTGGTTCAATACTTTGACATACTTGGACTGATTTGCAGTCTGCAAGTAAGAAGTGCATCTGTTTCAGTAATCTCTGTGATATGATGTGACCAGTTCCATCAGATCTTAATGTTGATTTGAACTCACCTGCCAAAGTGGACTAAGAACTGTAAGAAAGAATAAAATCCCCTTGTTTTCCTAAGTTCTTTGGTTTTGAATTTATTAGTAACATATAGACAAGCTGCAATATCCATTACTCTGTGTGGCACATTCTACAGTGTCAATGGCTTAAAAATCTGATTTCTCTCAGATGCTTAATTTGTTTTGATCTTTCAACATTGAAGCAATACCAGCATAAGCAAATTTTGCATAAAATTTACTGGCTAAAGTTTATGAGTAGTTTCAGGTTCTTGATATATACAGCTTTTCCTGTAAAGAGTAAATTAATGTATTATTTTATGAGCAAAAGAGTATTGATCCAGTGGAAAAAATTCCACTGGGAATTATTTTCTTTTAAATATATGTAAATTTTATTATTTTAATTTATATTATGAGTGGTAGCTTTGAACATTTTTGTGTATTTCTTTTCCATTTTCAATTCTTTTCAAAGTATTTAACCATTGTAATGGCTACTCTTAACTATTGCTGTGAGAGAACACATAAAATAAAATAACAATGGAGTAAAAGAAATTTATTCATCTTGGAGTTCTAGAGGGGAGATACAGTCTTTCATGGCAGAAGTGGCATAGCTGGTGGCAGGTTAAGTCACGGTAGGCATCTACCTGACTGGAGTATTCCTTTCAGTCTCCTGTTCTGTGGCTCCTTTTATTTGGTCCATTACTGGGAGGTTCCACTTGGATCTATGGCTGATTTTTGTATTATCCATATTATCTCCTCAGGTGGTCTCAGCTGATCTTGCCAGGTGTGATCTCAGCTAATCTTAGTTAATGCCAGGTGTGTCAAGTTGACACTCAGGATTAACTATCACAATCATATCCAACTAATATTCTTGAATCTTATTTTAATACAGTTACTTTACTCTGTGTGGAAATTTGCAAAAGGTGTCCTGGCACATCTCATTTGATTATGAACATTACTTGGAATGTGTGTGTTTTTTGTGTGTATATGTACAAGCACATGTGTGCACATGTTTGTGGAGAACATAGGACAGCCTTGGGTGTTGTTCTCCAGGAACTGTCTACCTTATATTTTGAGAAGGGGTTTTCATCATTCAGTCTGGAGCTTACTCGAAGCTTAATTTGGTTCTATCTCTCTCTGCATCCTTGGCACTGGGATTACAAGTGCACATCATACCATGTAACTTTTTTACATGAATTCTGGGGATTGGTTGTTCTGCTGTATAGCAAGAAGCCTTACTAACAAAACCATCTCTTTAATCCAGACTTTTTTCCTTTGAATTAAGCGCCGTATGTACTCCCTAATAGTTGGATCCTAGTACCAAACCCACTTAGAGACACTTAAGGATAGTGCTCTGTATGCCTACAGTAATTGCAAAGATTATGAACAGGAGGGATGGGGAAGGAGGGCCACACCAGAAACAAGGAGAGAGGGGACCATGTTACAGCAGAGAAAATAGGCCACCATCAAGGACTGCAAGTAAGTAATGAGACATCTGGTTAAGTTCACAGACTTTCCTTCCTGATCATTTACAACTGATGGGGTATTATCTTACCAGAAGGAGAGGGCATATAGGCTGCCAGATAGAAAGTAACCATTTCACAAATGGGTGATTGACCCCTCCCTCACCACGGTTTCCTACTTTTATTACATCTACCTTTGAACATACTTTTATAACAAGACTCTAATTTAACAGGTTTTTATCTCTGGCCAGGGGGTGACATCCAATACCCATCAGGATGGAGTGAAGGGAATTGCATGAGCAACAAAACTGAAAAAAAAAAAACCAACAAACCATAATCCAGAACATCAGAGACTCTATATCAACCACCTAGAACTAGGCCAGCCTAATCTCTCCCCATCCTGAAGGTCAGGGAAATTAGCAGAAGAGGGGGTAGTAAGATTGTAAGAGCACAAGGATGGGAGGAGTAATGATATGCAAGATACTCCACACAAGTTAGGGACGAAACAATCATAATAGGACTTTGCATGCCCTGCGCAATGTCCAATACACTATTGACCCCACAAAGTCTAGCATTTGCTAAAGGCACTAGGATCCTTGGAATCAAGGGATTGACAGCCACAGTAGTGTTCCTATGCTTAACGGAAACACAGGAAAGGGTTCTGGGAAATGCCACTGGGTCTTTGCACCTCATCGGAGAGGAGGACCCAGAGGAGAGTTTGGCATGCACATTAAAGGATGCTCCGGAGAGGGGAGGGGGAGGCACTGGGGGATGGGGAGGGAGGGGTGTAGGGATGGAGAGGGGGGGTGGGTCGTTGGAGGGAGGGGACCTCCCTTAACAGGTGTACCTATTAAGTTTGTATGAGTGGAAATTTAAAAAAAAAATTTAAAAATAGTTCTTTTAGCATTGGGGACAAAGTCATGGTAGAATTTGCCTAGCATGTGCAAGATACTGGATTTATTTTGCAAGAGAGGACTGTAAAAATCAAAATAATAAATAATATGCTTCTTTATTTATCCACACAAATCCTAGAATTTTTAAGTGTTTAAATAAAAATAGATATTCATAATAAAAAAAAGAAATTCTCCCTCTTGGAAAAAAAAAAGAAATTCTGACTGATATTTGTACAACTCTCACTATGTGTAGAAGTCATCTATCTAAATAAGCCAACATAGCTTTTCTTATGGCATTGTTACAACAGTTGTCATGTAGGCTGCCAGTTTCCAAGTTTGGCCCTTCTTATAAATAATCCTTGTGAATTACTGCTCTTATTTTGAAAGGCAGTTATTTTGTATACAGTATTTGAAGATGTAAATAAATTCTTTGGCCCCCTGGAACCCATACAAATATCAATCCTTCCCTATTTTATTTCTCTGCTTTCCAGCTTTGCTATACAACATTTTTTGTTCTTGGATTGGTGGATGCAATCCAAATCCTTTCCAGGCATCTACAATTTTATGTCAATCATCCTCCCACCTAAAGGTGGATTACTCACCTTTAGAATGAATCAGAAACAAGAGCTTTAAATAAAAGAAGCCTTGGTTTTAATTTGGCAATACTTCTCCTCTTAATATATAAGCAATCTTCAATATCACCATGATGAATGCTTATCTTGGTCATTAGGACTTTACTGATGTTTTGGTCTCTTGAGGTTGGCATGCAAGCTTCTTTAACCTTGAATTAAAAGGTTTGCTATTCCTATTATTCGATAATATCTTTCCAAAGACATTTAGGTACTGCCATCTGGAAGCTATTTTAAAATGTCTTATGTAGCTTCAGATGAACTTTTGGGCTTTCAAAACCTTTATGTTTGTGGCCAGAGACCACAACTGAGACCCTTCCCACTCCTGGAGAAGCAGAGATTTAGGGGAAGTTCTAGTTGTTGACCTCTCCCACATACCAACTACAGAGTCCACCAGCTTCCAATAGATAGCTCCAAACCCATAGCCATATAGGATTGAGCTCAGTTGGTCCCAAAACAAAGCAAAACTAAATAACAGAATGTAAAAAGGAGATTTATAGAGAGGACAGTTTAACAGGAGTAGCAAGAAGCAGGAAGAGAATGGATGACAATAATGGTTGCAAGCATTATGTACATATGAACAATTTTTAAAATTAATTAATTTATTTATTTTTCTGCTCATACAAACGTAATAGGTACTCCTGTCCCCTCCCTCCCTCCACCCCTCCCTGGACCTTCCTGCTCCCTCCCTCTTTTCCCCTTCCTTTTCCCCCTCTCCCCATCTCTGAAGTATCCTTTAATGTGTATATCAAACTTTCCCCTGGGTCCTGCTCTCTGATGAGGTGTAAGGACTCAGTGGCATTTCCTAGAACTCTTTCTTGTGTTCCCCTTAAGTATAGGAACACTATTGTGACTGTTAATCCCTAGCTTCTAAGGATCCTAGTGCCTTTAGTCCATGCTAGACTTTGAGGGGTCAATAGTGTGTTAGACATTGCGCAGGTCATGCAAAGTCCTATTATGATTGCTTCAGCCCTAACTTGTGTGGAGTATCTTGCATATCATTACTCCTCCCCATCCTTGTGCTCTTACAATCTTACTGCCCCCTCTTCCACAAATTTCCCTGAGCTTCAGGATATATGAACAATTTTAAGAGAACAATTTTAACAAAGAGTAAAGTGAAAATAGGTACCTTCTACCTATATAAATGAATGACAATGTCCCTGTTTGCTTTCATAGACTTATATTTTTGTGTATGCTTGCCCTGACATACTAAGTATCTTAATATTGACATCTGGACATCCTACCATGTATCAGTCATTAGCAAAAGTCAGCAATAACCTTCCTTGATTTACATAAACAGAAAGAATACTTCTTGAAAAATGTAAATAATCAAAGAGATTTGGGCTAGAGATAAAATCTGCTACAGGATAGCTGAATACTGCCTTCCTACCTGACCCAGTGACCCAAACCTTAAGCTCTGTGCCAAGTGAAAGCCTTATGGAACCAGTGTATGCCCCTCCTACTCAACCCAGTGACCCAGGGTCCAAGCCCCATACCAGAGAGCCACGTGGTCCCAGCACATGACCTGCCCACCTATCCCAGCACAGTGGAACCCAACCATGTGCCAGGTAAGAGGTGTGCAGAGCCAGTGGAGGGTTTAAACACTTGCCTCCAATACCCCAAGACCAGTACTTCTCATCCAAATTTAGAGAAACTTTCCCAACAATACCCAAAGTCAGACAACCTCATCTGACTCAGGAGAGTCAAAAACAACTACTAAAAAGACAGACGCAGACTTAACAGAAAATGCCAAAGTAACATCATAAAACCACAAAATTCATTAAGTACAGGGAAAACATGTCTTTTATACACAAAAAAGCAACACTCATACTATAGATTACACTCACAACAATCCCATGGATACCAGTCAGGAGGACTGGTCTTCTGGAGGATAATGTCTTCCAAAGAATGTTATTGACATTATCAATAAACTTTGAGAAGAAATACAAAAGTAATGTGAGGAACAACTGAAGGAATGTGATGAACTCAGAGAGGAAATGAGTAGGTGTATGATCTTATATAAAAGGGAAATAATAAAAAACTTCTACTTTTATAAGCATATTGGATACTTGTCCCAGCTTCCCTCCTTCCCCCTAGCCTATCCCTTCCCTTCACCATTCCCTCCCACTCCCTCTCACCTGCTGCCTGTATACGTCTATGTCTACTCCTGTGGGGGCTCAGGCCTCCATGGTATATCAAGTTACCTCTCTTCAGGCCACCCCACTGATATGTGAATTTCCCTTCACTCATCCAGCTTTCAGCAAAAGGTTTCCACTGTAAGTTCCCATTCTATGGGTATAATAACAGTTATCTTCAGAGCAATTTGATGTATGGTTTTTCTACTTATATGTTTATTGGCTGTTTTCCCTATTGATCTATTTCTTTGAAAGGGAAATAATAAAAAATAATTTGAAATGAAAAAGGAAAAAGAGGAAACAAGTTTAGAATAGGTGAAAAGATGCCAAACTGATATTCAGCTGGAATTCAAAGCTAAATAAAGTAACTGAAATTGAAAGCCCAAAAGAGAGTATCACACACAGAATAGATCAAGCAAATGATAGACTATCAGATATGGAAGACAAGACAGAACAGGATCATTCAATTAAAGAAGCTGAACAGTAAAAAAAGAAAACCATGAATGTGTATTCAAGAACTATGGAATACCAAGAAGAAGCCAAAACTACAGAACAAGAACAAGAACAAGAAAATCAAGAAAAAAATCTAGCTCAGACCTTTTAGTCAATCATAAATGAGAACTTCCCACGCCTAAGGAAAGAGCACCCCATCTAAGTACAAGATGCATATTGAACAACATCCAGATATGACCAAAGTAGGAGCAGAAAAAGACAAATAATAGTAACATCTCAAATGCAAAACTAAGAGAACGTTCTGAGAGCTACAAGAAAAAAAAAAGTTACACCTAAAAGCAATCTTGTTAGACTTCTCAGTGGAAGCAGTAAAAGCTAGAAGAGCTTAGAAGGGCATTCCTTGAGTCATGAAAGGTTAAAAAATGCCAATCCAAGATGCTTTAATCAGTCAAACTATGTCATGTTGAAGGAAACAGAAAAATACTTCCTGACAACAATAAAATCCTTCTTATCTACCAAACCAAACCTGCAGAAAATACTAGAAAATATTCTCAAGACAGATGAAATTGATCAATACCTCAAGAGGATAAAAGGGAAAATAATGCCAAAACAACTACCGGAAGAGAATTGCTGTCACAGTTTGAAATGTGTCCCCTACAATCTCACATGTTTGGGAAGGTCATGGCACCTTTGAGAGGTGGAGACTTGCTGGAGGAAGGTGATCACAGGAGGTAGACCTTGAGGTGGATTAGTCCCACCCTACCTGCTGGAGAAGACTGCGTTTGCAGCAAGGAGTCTTATAGCTCTAAGCCTCCAAGATGTTTGTAGTGACTTAGCCTGCCTCCATTTTCAGCACCCAGCTGTGCCTCATTTGCCATGAAAAACTGTACCTCCCCTCTGGGACTATAAACAGAATAAATCTCCCTTTCTCCCTTAAATTGCTTGACTTTGGGTATTGTCTTACAGTAACAGGTAAGAGTAACCATCACAACTGCCAACAGAAAAAACCAATAAACTCTAAAAACTTCTCATGAAATGAAATTCAAATGTCTTACAAACATCTTAGCAAATGTTCTATCTCTCTAGCCATTTTGGAAATGCAAATTAAAACCATCCTGAGATATCATCTCAGTCCAATCAAAATAGCTAAGATTCAAAACACAAACAACAACAAATGCTGGTGTGGATGTGAGAAAAGAGGACACTTATACATTGCTGGTGAGATTGTAAACTCATATAACCCCATTGAAGGTCAGTTTGGAGGTTCCACAAAGTTAGAAATTTAAGTTCTTTATGACCCAGTTATAAAACTCCTTGGTATATCTCCAAAAGGACACTGCATCCTGCAACTGAATCACCTACACAACCATGTTTATATCAGCTCAGTTCACAATATCAAAGAAATGTAATCAATCTAGATGTCCAAAAGTTGATGAATGATTCATGAAAATGTGGTACATATATACAACAGAATACTATCCAGCTCTCAGAAAAGATTAACTAATGATATTTGCCAGTAAATAGATGTAACTAGAAGAAATCATACTGAGTAAAATACTCCAGACATAGAAAGACAAATGCCATGTTTTTCTTTGTAAGTGGATCCTAACATTAAACCTTCAGTTTGATGTAATCAAACAGAAACTTTACAACACCCACGAACAAAAGAAAAGAACTTAATACCCAAACAAGAAACCACCTACTGCAATGGAAGAGCAGTGAAATAGACAACAACAAGCAGAGTGAAGAGTACCTGTGACCCTAAAAACATTCTGCTGGAATCAGGCCAACCAAACCGCTCCCCATCCTAAGGTTCAAGAAATCCTGCAAAAAAGGAGTGGTAAGAGTTTAAGAACATAAAGGTAGGGAGATCCTCTGCCAACCAGGACAATTCACTCAAAATACAGCTATTGCATCCAAAAACTTATTGCAATGAAACTTTTCCTCTCCAGACCTGCACTATGACTGAGATATCAACATTTCCCCACAGACTAGAGAGGAACTCAGGAGAAATAATTACACACAGGTGGAACCTTAGGATTAAGGCAAGACAGGTGAAGGAGAGTTCCTTTATCAGTGGGGCTCCCAAAGGAATGGTTGCTTAATTTGCCACAGAGACCTGAGCCCTTACTAATGTAGACAACCCAAGGGAAACTTGAAGTCCATACAAGCAGGAAAGTGGGTAGGAGAAGGATGGATTGGTGAAGGGAAGAAAAGGTGGGAAAGGATGGAGGTGAGAAGGGCAGGGATAACTACCCATTATGCTTGCAATTAAGTAGATTAAACACCAGGGAATTGCAAATCAAAATTTTCCTGAGATGCTATCTCAGGATGGCAAAAATCCACAATACAAACAACACCAAATGCTGGAGAGGATGTGAAGAAAAGGGAACTCTCATACATTGCTGTGGGAATGCAGGCTTATACAAACACTCTGGCAATCAGTATGGTGATTTCTAAAAAGATAAAGGTTGAAATGCCATATGACCCTGCTATACCACTTCTGGGAATGATCCCCCATAATGCAGACATTCACTACAGTGATGCCAGCACAACCATGTTCATTGCAGCACTATTTACAATAGCAAAGTCATGGAATAAACCCAAATGCACAACAGTTGATGAAGGATAATGAAACTGTGGTACATTTATATAATGGAATACTACTCAGCCATCAAAAAAGATGAATTAATGAAATTTTCTGGGAAATGGATGGAATTAAAAAAATTATACTGAATGTAGTATCCAAGGCACAGAAAGTTAGACACCATATGTATTCCCTAATAGGTGAATCCTAGTACCAAACCCACTTAATGATATATTCAAAGGTAAATCTCTCTAATATCTACTGTACTTGCAAAGATTATAAACAGGAGGGAAGGGGAAGGAGGGCCCCCAATAAAAGGAGATAGAGGATCATGCTTCAGTAGAGGAAATAGGTCACCATCAAATATTGCAAGTAAGTAGCTAGACATCTGGTGAAGTTCACTCTCACTTCCCTTTCTGGTCACTTGCAATTGAACAGGTTTGATCTCACCCCAATCGGGGAGGGTATAGGGACTGGATACTTACTCCTCCTCACTGCTGTGTTCTACTCCTATTCTTCCATCTATCTTTGAATCTCCTCTTATATTAAGATCTTCATTTAAACAGTCTTTTATCTTTGGTTAGGAGGTGACCTTTGATACCAATCAGAATGTAGCCAAGGGTGGTACAGGAAAAGTAAAACTGAAAACAACAACAAACCATAATTCAAAACACAAAGATCCTACATTAATCACCTGCAACCAGACCAGCCAAATCTCTCCCCATCCTAAAGCTCAGGGTACCTTGTGGAAGGGTAAGTAAATGTAACATATATATGTCGCCAAGGGGAAGGACAATTGTCTCTTTATATTATAAAGGACCTGAAGACACTATAAAAATTTAGTGAGGGGTTAGGAATGAAAGAAGCAAAAGCAGAATCCTTAGGAAGGCTGGCGAGTGTTGATGTGGCAGAGAGTACAGAGTGGCTGAGTGTGCAGTGCTGCGGGGGGGGGGTTGCAGATACCATGGAGCTGAATATGTGGCCTCTGTTCCTTTGTCCTATATTCCTTGCCAACATAAAAGACATTACTTTGCAACAAAAAAAGCTGATGCTCTGTGCTGGGGGTATAGAGTCATGACAGATACACACTACTGCAAGTGGAGGAACTTATTAGAAAGATGCAGGATTAACCAACTGCTATTAGACATTTGCTGTCCATCCCTTTCTGGTCAAATTCTTTAGTGAGTTGAGCGCAATCTAGCCACCTTGACATTTCCCCAACCTATTTTTACCAAAATGGTTTAGGATTGTTATTTTCCCAGTAGAATTGTCAGACTGAACATCAGCTCCAGGAGTGTTTTGTAATGGCTTCACAATACCACAGGATGGATCTCTACCCTGGAACACATCCCTCTCTCCTCCAAACCCATAGGATTGTCTTTTAGTTCTTCTGTGATACACATAAGGCATGCAGGGAGATGTGCCGCACATGTCTCTTTCAAGTAGTAGAGTGTGGGTAGCAGATGCCACACTTTCCTGAGGAAGCTCTCAGACAATAGCACATTGGGTACCTAGGAGATGCCCATTTCTGCTAGAGGAGGGAATCCTTTAAGGCCAGTCTTTGTGTAGGTAACCTCCTTTGGTTTCCTTGAGTGTTTTAGTTTGCATCTTGATGTTCCTCTTTCTTTTCATAGCTATAGGATCTGTGAAACAGTTTCACATCTCTCTTTGTTTTTAATTACTCCTTTCACTTTATCTTTCACAGATATTGTGACAATAAATATGCTGCATGTTAATTGCAATTTAGTACCTATCTTCTGGATAGTCTTTAACTGTACAACACAACACTTTATTTCATAGTGTAGATCACCCCAATAAAGAAACATAAATATATAGGCAAGAAAATTTAGTTTTCTTAAACATACAATACCATGTGTTGCAGTTCGCCTGCATGGTTTCTGATAAATGACCATCACACAACTTAAGGGAACAAGGAGTTTACTTTCTTATGACAGTCTGGTTACAGTTCTCAGTCCAGCTTGACGGGAGAGCACACACCGACACCAGGGCTGAGGGACCTGGCCATCATAACGGCGAGAAAAAAGGAGAAAGATATTCAGATAAGAAGAGATAACTTAAGGCAAAGATCTTACAGATGCTCACGGAAAGTGGACAGTGGCGGCCTGTGGTTGTCGTGCTTCACTGGGTCATGCTGCAGAATACCTGACTGCAGGTCAGCAAGAGCAAACTGTTACATAACCTATGGTAAGGAAGCAATTTGTGCCTTGCTTTAGCCACCCACCATTAATGAATCAGCACAGTCAAATTAACAGTCAAAATCAGACAAAAGTAATCTATTTAATATGGTTATATTGGGGAGAGAGTGACCCAAGTCCAAGTTCATCTTTCCTGAGTCTAAGCATGAGGGCAAAACTTAAACAGAAGGCAAGAGATGTGAACAGCTAAGCAATTCTGCTCAAGGTGGTGTGGTTCTGCCCACTGACTGGCTCCAGTCTCTCCAGTAAGGTGCTCCTGACAAGTTGTCAGAGCTGTGCGCACTTCCTCCTGGGAGACAAATTCCTCATCTTGCTGGCACCAGCTGCAGCAAATTTACAGTACTCTATGACGTCCCTCTTTCTGTCCTTATCTTCACTAATATTTTCTTTCTGTCATTCTCTACATTTTTTTTTTCCTTTTACACTTACATCAAGGCAATGTCATATGCCTAGAACATATGAGGAAGAGAGGAAAACCCATTCTGAGAGGGCTGAGTTGCATGAATGAAGGGACAAATGGATAATTATTCTTGTTGCACCTGGTCTGGGTTTGTTTGGTGAGATATTGGAGAAGCAATCTTGCAAAAGTCTATTTGGGGACAGGATTTAGGCATCTCTGAGGGGAGCACTGGGCTCAAATGAAGAATAAGCTTGGCTGTGGGTTCACACAATTCCCTTGGGAATGGAAACTTGAACTCATTTTCATAGATTAGCTTTGCTAAGAAAAAGTGATGTAGAAGGAAAGGGGGAAAATATGTACCTTATAAAATTGCAAGGAAAAACATCAGGTATTAAAGGAGCAGACTCAAAAAAATTAGTGATTATTTACAGAAAACATTTCTCACACAATCAGTAAGAGAGCATATTTGTCATCTGGTTCTTGTCACAGTGCTGTGTACAATCCACTCCAATTTTCAGTGACTCCGTAAGTCTATAAACAGGTCTTCTAGAGCATACCGGTAGCTTCAAGTTCCATTGTAGCTATGGTCTGCTTTGGTATCGTCCCTCCTGTTCTCCTTACTCTTAGCAAGGCATGTGGATCTTCCCAGGTGATGGCGCAAATGATAATGGTGATGTCTCTCTAGGTAAAGGGTATGAGCTGGCTGCCTGCCACTTCCACTTATATCTCATGAGTTGAAAGATACTATGTGGTCAAACTCCACACTGACTGTCATAGTTATGCACAGGTGTCAACTTGATGGTTGAGGGTTTGAGCTCTAGGCACATTTGTAGAGAATTAGTGGTTGAGTTAATGCCAGAGTGAACCTGAAGGCGATTGTCTGGATGATGGGGAAGGCCCAGGTGGGTGATATTAGGGCCTGGAATAAAACACAGAGAGCTGGTTGAGAGACATGCTGATGCGGCAAGTAAATATTGCCCCTCTCTCAGCCATGACATACAGATGGTGTGGCCAGTTCCCTCAGCCTGGTGTTGGTCCATGCTCTGCCATCAAGCTGGACATTCTGTAGGAATGTCTTTCTTATCAGTAAGAAAATAAACCTCTTGTTCCCTTAAGCTGTTTGATAGTTGTTTATCAGCAACCTTGCAAGTGAAGTGCAACAGCAGCAATGTACCAAAGTATGCTCACTGCCATTGGGTGAAGATTACCATGTCATAATAGGAATTGTCTCAAAACTTCTGTATCCATAAACATTATGGTTCACATACATGCTACTTTCTCTCAAATAGTTAAGATATTGGTGTTAAAAAATGAGAAAGATCATTGTTTTTTTGTAAGTGAGTCAGTTACAGGAAAGAGTTAAGTTTTAACTTATTTTTGATATGAAAATCTAGGTAGGAAATCCTTTTAAAATTGTGTATGTGTGATTGGTGGGTATTTCTTTTTCTTTCGGATACTTATTTTATATTCGCTTGACTCATGGGTGTGTGCCTTCCTAAAGGAAGTTCCTGTGGAAATCTGACATGGTGGTTAGCAATATTAGAACATGAGATTGCAACAGAACTGTCTAGGACTGGCTCATGAATTATGTACATCTCAGGCTAAGAAGGCTGAATCTATGCTGAAGGAAATCCTTGGAAAGCTTTGAATGTATTAGATCTGAATATATTAGATTTAAGTCTTAGCTGATCCTGATGACAACAGAAGAAAACACAGGGAACAACACATGACTGTAGATAAAAATTAGTGCTTGCAAGATAGGCAATAGTTGTTTTACAAGAAGAGATATACAGCAATAAGGCAGAGAGTAGAGAAATTAATTCACTTTGTGAGATTTAAGTGAGTTATCTAAGATCTGCACCAAGAATGTTTTGATAAATTACAAACAAATGATAGAGGAAGGAAAGCAAGAAAGAGCAAAGGTAGGGTGTGTTTTTGTTGAGAAAATATTTATTGAGAGTTACTAGGCTGAGTGTAGCTGTGGTTTTTAGAAAAGATAAAATATTTCCTGTTCTTAAAGTTTATCTGGTCTATGAGAAATTAACAGAAATAATCTGAGACTGCATATAAAGGTAATGAGAGGCACACAATGCTAAGAGCTTCTTGGAGCTAAAATTATGGGACATGATTTCTTCTGTTGGGAAGTAGTACTTAAATCAGTGTTTGGAAGGATCAGGAGGGGTTAATTAGATGAAAGGTAGAGGGATAACATCTGACAGTATTGCAGATTTACTCTATATACATGTCAAACTCTTTTTTAATGCTACACATATGTCCAATATTTTAATTTGCAGAGTAATTCTATGTATGTACTTTGTTTTTATCCCTAGTTTACAGATATTAAAGCTGTGATTTCTAGGGAGCTCAAAGTCAGACAGTTAGAAAAGAATGTACCTGACACACAAACCTGTACAATCTGTTCCACTGTTCTTGTTTTCTTTGCTCTCATCATACCATTTCCTTAAATAGGAAAGAGAATACGGACAGAAGACAAGAGGCATTCGAGGATTTAGAAGTCTGTCCAGAGTGAGAAACCAAAACAGAGCAATACTTCCTGAGCAACGCTTTCAGGGTGAAGCCCACATAATAGGGTCAAGTAAGAAAGGCAAATAAAAGCCATGAGTGCTGGGCCTTGTAGTTTATGTGACACATTCTTTCTTTTTAAAATAATTATAAAGTATTAAACCATTTTCAAAGAAAAAATAGTGTCTCTTACCTCAAAGGGACAGGAGGTAGATTATGCTAGAACCAAATATGAGTGGCCAGACTCAGCTTACCCTAAATTTCATGTGTTCTGCAACAGTTACTTGAGGTTTTATAATCACAGAACAAAGAAAAGCTATACATTAAAACACCTTTCAAATCCATTGGTTTAAACATACAGCAAAATGGGGAGAGATCTCTGTTTTAGGCTTTAGTTGTTTACCTGAGGACATTCTTAAACTTTCTCATGAATGGGAGCTAGTGGTTTGTTAAATTAATGCATTTTAAAAGTTTTTAATCTGATCGTCACAGAATGTTAGGATAGACACAGAGGACTGTAAGGAATGGCTATTAAGGAAGGTATGAAGATCACACAAGACAAATTGTAAATAGTTTTTGATCCTGTAACATTCCAATTCTCTCCAAGGCCATTGAAATTCTATCAGCCAGTCAGCCTAGGCAGTGCAGCTTTGTTTCAGGAACTGACATTCACAGAGAGTTCCATCTCATGGATCATGATGAGCAATTATTGATGGCCATTTAGAAAAAACTGCTGTTGCAAAAGATGGACAACTGTGGATTGATCTTAAAACTAGTTAGAGGATGAAATTAGCAGTACTTTATAGACTAAATGTTAGAGGGGTATGTTAAATAATGGTCTTAGCAATGATGTTTTCTGCAGGAGGCTCCCTCTGTTGTCTCAATCCTTATATAGACTAGGGTTTTGGGACTTGTAGTTCTATAAGTGATCCACAGCTCTTATGCAGACCTAGGAGTCTCGATTCTTCCGTCCTCGACAGCAGCTGATGTTGCAGCTTCTGGGCAGACTTAGGAGTCAGGATTCCTGAACCCTCAGATAGAAGCAAATGGTATAGTGCCTGGGCTTAGCATACCTGAGAACCCTGGCTTTAAAGGTATGCTATCTCTCAGAAGATCTTCCAGTGACAAGGCCTTGCCATTCTCATCTCTGGATCATCACAGCCTTCTGTCTGTCTTCAGCTTCAGTTCTCCAATCACCAGTCTAGGGTTTAAAGCAGCAGTCATAGCAGTCCCTCTGCCAAGCCCCTGGGGAAATCATCCCCAGTTCTTCTAGGCAGAATGGTTGCACAGTCATCTGCCCATCAATTAAGTTGTGATGGCAAAATGTCTGGAACAAACTGAACAGTCATGATAGAAGCTATGCATCAGGGTTTGGAGCAGTGTGCTGTGATTTTGTGTAGTTTTCTCAAGGCATCTGAGAGGTGTTCACAATATCCAGTGCTGACATAAATGTCCCTTGGGTAACTAACTATATGACTGATAGTAGTACTGTTTCTCCAAAGGGCTGCAAGAAGGAGTCCAATAACTGCTAATTGGGGAGTTAAATTGCTCTGATCCCTCAATCCTTCAATATAGGAGAGCAAACATCAGGAATGCTTCCTCTAAGGTCTTAAGTGATTTCAACACTGCTTCAATAGTGCTTGATATCTGTCAGACAGGCAAACCAGAAGACTTTCTTTGAAGACCTGACAGGGTCAATTCTGGCACAGTGGAAGTTCAGAATACGGGAAGAAGAAAAAGCAGACAAGATTGACTGTGGCAAAGAATGTCTGATGCTGTTTGTTTTCTTCTTATTGTTGAAATCTGGAAACTGAAGAAAATTTAAGAAAATTAAAAATAGGAAAAAAAAGTAGTTCCTTTGGAAGACAAATTAGAGAAGAGAAATCACTTTATTAAAAACTCAGGATGATTCCTGCTTGTGTTATATAACAGATAATATAGAATTTTTAGGTTTTATGTAATTTGTGTGATATGGACAACAAAATAAAAGGTACTAGGAACATAAACCGAATGATTTAAAATGGTTTGAATTCAGATAACTTACATTTTTTCCATTGTCTAGAAATTGATGAAATATAAACTAGAGCTAGATATCATCTAAAAGACTAAACTAGACACTTCCTTCCAACTCAATCAAATTCATATTGCCACAAACTACTTTTTCTTTCAAAATATCCATAGGAAACAAGAATCTATTTATTCATATCATGAAAAGAGAAAATCTTTACAAGTTCTTCTTTATATGAAAAAGCAGATTACTTGAAAGAAGTTTTAGTTTTGAAGGGTAGACCTGTTCTGTTGCAAAAATTAAATTAAACTCCAAGTGTCATGAAATATAGTTGAACATTTCAAGCAAGTGGATGGGAATAAATGCTTCTGTGATTCAAAGTAGGATCACATATAAAAGGAACTATCCCACTAGAACATATTTTTAATTATCACTTTACTTTTAGCTTAATTATAAATGACTTAACAACATAAACACATAAATTTAATTTTGCTTTTCTGTCCTCTTCCTGAGTCAGCAAATTACCACAAAGTATAAAACATATATGGACAGTTATTTCCAAGTATTTGATTACATCTCTTGTGAGGACTTCACAGTTCAATCAAAAAATGTGTTTTGCAGAGTGTTTTAGTGCATTAGACCCAGTGGACAAATAACTAAGATGCCTTACATTAGACATCTTGCCCTACTAGATATTCATCCTGTGGACCACATGTATCCCAATACTGCTGTGTTGTGACTGAGGCTCAGCACATTGGTAGATGACAATGGCAGTGTTGATAGACTAGACAGTCATGCTTTAGACCAAGGTTTTCATCAATGTTGCTATGACCCTGTGGGAAATGTAGAAATTTGTGGAGGAATTGTGAGTTCTCACAACTATTGGGAGTCCTTATTATTATTTGAAGACTGAGGTCAAAATGTTAGGAACAGAACAGCTTTATAAATTATATGATTTTTTCTATCAGATTTCATGACTCCTAAATACTCTATTGGTTACTCACACAAAGGACTTGCTATATAATTAGGTGTAGCTAGAGATTAGCCCATGTTATGTAACAATACTTTTTTTCATTTTAGAGCTTTATATACACTGAACACTTTGGGAATAAAAATTGCAATATGTGTGTATATGAAAAAATTGTATGCTGTATAATTTTAATTTTCTAAAACGTGCTAATATACTCATAAATCATTTCATTAGTAAGAATTCTTGCTGCTTTTGGAAGACATTTTACTTACAATAAATGCACAAGTCTGCATTTACTGCTATTGTCCTATTTGCTATGCGTCTGTATGTAACAAGTGCAAAAAGTGTGACTACATGATGCTTTCTAGAAATGAAAAGTTGTAGTGTGCTGTAGTGTGGCTCAGTCTGAGTATTTATATACACAAATACTAAATATTGAGGCATATATTTTTAAGTTTAATATACCTGTTAAGCTTTGTGTATTTGTTATATGGGTAAAGACAAACTATTTTCAGTGCAGTTTCATGACAGTAAATTGTAAGTTATGAAAGGGAGGGTTTTAAAAGTGTATATACAGTTTATTGAGTTTGTGTATCATACGAGTACCTATGTAACTCAAGTCAATTTTAAAAAGCAGAGAAAACACGTCCACCCCACCCTCCACACACGCAGTCCAGCGAGGACACACTGTGCCCCAGGTAAACACCCCTGCTTACCCCCAAGCCACAGGTCAACCTCCCGTCCCAGCTTCTCCCACCAGCCAGTTGGAGCAGGCGCTGCTCCAGGCTGAGGAGGGCCCCTAGGCCACACCCCAGGGCCCCAGGTTAACTCCGCCTCCACTAGTACCTTTGCCATTTCCACCTTCCCCCATGGGCTCACAGTCCAGGGAGGACACTTTGCTCATCAGAATTTCCCAGTGTCTGGGCTGGAGAGGTGGCTCAGGGGTTAAGCCTCTGCCTTGCAGGCAGAAGGTCCTGAGTTCAGATCCTAGACCCCCACGTATAGACACCGGGCGGCCAGTACTTCTGGTCCTGGTAGGGCGGAGCTTGTGAATCCTGGGCCAGAGTAAACAAAGAGGTGGAGGCATCCATGGTGGTTCCCAAATTTGTCCCTGGTTCTACACATACATACATACATACGCACATGCATACATGCACAATTGAATAAATAAGAAATAAAAAAATAATAAAAAAAGAATTCAACAGTGTCCAAAGAATACCCAAACAAAGCTCTAGGGATCAAAGGCCAGACATATGAAGTCCTCTAAATTCATCCTATCACATGGGAGAGATTCTTCACATCCAGCCCAAAGATAAGTAAACTCCCTTTTTAGCATCCTGCTCCTTTCAACTATTAGTTACTGTAGACTTTTCCATATATCCACCCCCAAAAGATATACAACTTCAGAGACTATACCCCTCACCCTCACATGTCACCAAGGTACTAAACTGTAAAAGTGCACTACCATACTAATATTCACCCCCTGTCCACTAAACCTGACTTGATGTACTAACAGTCTAATAGCCTCATCTAGGAAATAATAATAACAAGAAGCATAACCAACACTAAGGAAAACACTAGTAATAACTTCCTGAGAGTAGTGATACCAACTAATTCAGTTCAGTCAAAAACACACAAAAATTGAAAGAAGGTCTTATCTTAAGAGATAAAACAACAATGCCCAAGTCAAAGTGCAAATCCATGAGAAACAAAACCCTAGAAAATAAATCTCCCACCAAAAGAATTAACCCCATAATGATAGACTCCAACCAGAACAAATTCACAGAAGATAGCCAAGAAAGCCTGATCCAAGATAAAGACATTCAAAGCATGATCATTACCATGATACTATGAAAGAGGAAATCCAGGAGGAGTTAAATAACCACATCAACCACTTTGAAGAGGAACATAACAGGCACTTGGAGGAGTTGAGAAAAACAGTTCAAGAAACAAAAATAGGCATACAGAAGTTAAAACAGAGTCAAACAGAGTTTAAAACTGGATTAAAAGACAAGTTATGCTGAACCCAGAACTCAACAGAGAGTCTTATCAGCAGAACAAAAGAAACAGAAAGTAGAATTTCAGATCTTGAAGACAAAATGGGAATATTAACCCACTCAATGGGAGAGGTTGTTAAAGCCAAAAAGATACTTGAGAGGGATATTCAAGAGTTATGGGACATCTTGAAGAAGCCTAACATGCGTATTCATGAAATACCAGAGCAAGAATCCTAAAATACCACACCTGAGGAAATTTTTCAAATTATCATCAAGGAAAACTTTCCTCATCTAAAAAAGGAGAGGCATTCTGGACCCCAAACAGATATGACCAAGATAGAAACTCACTATGGTGAATAATATAGTTAATTTAAAACACTCCACATTCAAGACAAAGAAATGGTGCTAAGAGCTTCAAGGGAAAAAAAGTCACTTTTAAAGGTAAACGTATTCAAATAACAAATGACTTCTCAATGGAAACAGTAAAAGCAAGAAGAACTTGGAGAGACATACTTCAAATATTGCGTGAGCAAAAATGTCAACCCAGGCTGATATATCTGGCAAAACTATCTGTCATGATCGAGGGGGAAAGAAAAGTTTTCCAGCACAAAGATGGCTCAAAGGCATACATGTCTACCAAACAAGACCTTCAAAAAATGCTAGAAAAGATAATCAAGCTTGAAGAAAAGAACAAGCATATCCAGGAGGACAGAAGGGAAGTATAATACCACCAAAATCTAAAAGCCAAATAATAAACTTATAAAAGCCACTAAACATAAAAAGTGTCCAGAATTAAAAGTAATTTCTCCATTATAACATTAAATGTCAATGGAATTAACTTACCAATCAAGAGACACAGATTACAAACGGATTATAAATCACAACCCATCAATCTGCTGCCTTCAGGAAACTCATTTCACCACAAAAGATAGGCACATCCTAAAAATAAAAGGCTGGTCCAAAATTCTGCAAGCTAATGGAACCAGGAAACAAGCAGGGGTAGCCATTATGCTATCGGACAAAGTGGACTTGAAACCAAAAAAAAAAAAAAAATGTAAGACACAGATGGATACTCCATTTTAGTCACAAGTACAATTCACCAGGAAGACTTCACAATACTGAACATATATGCACCTAATACAGGCCCCTCCACATTCATGAAACTCCCCATGCAAACCCTATAGTGTCTAAAGCAAGAAATCAACCCCCAAACGACAATTCTTGGAGATTTCAACACCGTCCTCTCAACATGAGATAGATCAACAGGTCAAAACATTAACAGAGACACATTGGAACTCAATCAAACTCTCACTGAAATAGACCTTACAGATCTCTATTGAACTTTTCATCTATGCACCAAAGAATACCCATTTTTCTTAACAGCACATGGAACTTTCTCCAAAATAGACCACACATTGGGTCACAAAATGAATCTCCACATATACAGGAAAGTGGAAATTCTACCCTGTACTCTATCAAACCACCATGGCCTAAAGCTTGACATCCGCAACACAACAAACAAGAGAAAATCCACTAACTCCCGAAAACTAAACACTATGGTGTTGAATGAGAATTGGATTCAGGAAGAAATTATAAAGGAAATTCAAGATTTCTTGGAATCAAATGATAATGAAAATACATCTTATCCAAATTTTTGAAACACAATGAAAGCTGTCCTAAGAGGTAAGTTCATAGCTCTTAGTGCCACCAAAAAAATAGAAAAATCATGAACAAATAACAACACAGCTTAAAGCTTTAGAGACACTAAGGCAATCTGATCTCAAAAGCAGTAGAAGAAAGGAGATTAGCAAAATCAGGGGTGAAATATCCCAAATTGAGCTAAGGAAAATGATACAAAGAATCAACCAGTCAAAGAACCAGTCTGGTTCTTTGAAAAAAATCAATGAGATTGATACACCCCTAGCTAAATTAACCAAAAGCAAGAGAGAGAAAACCCAAATTAACAAAATTAGAAATGAAAATGGAGTTATCACTACCGATACCCAAGAAATCCAGAGAATTATAACATCATATTTCAAAAACTTATTCTCGGTGAAATTTGACAACATAAAAGAAATGGATAAATTCCTAAGTTAGCACAACTTACTTATAATGAATCAAGAAGTTGTGAATTATTTAAATAGCCCTATAACATATGAGGAAATAGATGAAGTAATCTCAAATCTTCCCACTAAGAAATGTTCTGGACCAGATGGATTCAGCACAGAGTTCTACTAGATATTTAATGAGCTAATAACACCAATGCTCCTTAAACTGTAGCATCAAATAGCAAAGGAAGGGACACTACCAAATTCTTTCTATGAAGCTAATATTATCTTAATGACAAAACCCAATAAAGATACACCTAAAAAAGAAAACTATAGGGCAATCTATCTGATGATCACAGATGCAAAGATTCTCAACAAAGTCTTAGCAAATCTGATTCAAAAACATATCAAAAAGATCATTCATGGGGATCAAGTAGGCTTTATCCCAGGCACACAAGGTTGGTTCAACATATGCAAATCAGTAAATGTAATTCACCATATAAAACAGTCCAAAATCCAACACCACATGATATTCTCCATAGATGCAGAAAAAGCTCTTGACAAGATCCAACAGCCCTTTATGATCAAAACCCTAGAGAGACAGTTGTAATGGATGAACATTTATCAATATAATAAAACCTGAATACAACAAGCCAACAGCAAGGATTACACTTAGTGGGGAAAAACTTGAAGCATTCCTGCTCTGATCTCACTACATCTATTCAATATTGTACTTGAAGTTTTAGCTGAGGTCATAAGAGAAGAAAAGGAGATAAAAGGGATTAAAATCGGTAAGGAAGAAGTCAAGCTATCCCTAATTGCAGATGACATGATCTTATACCTGAGTGATCCCAAAAACTTCACCAGGAAGCTCCTGGAACTAATACAGAAGTTCAGCAGGGTGGCAGGATACAAAATAAATGTACAAAAATCAGTGGCCTTCCTGTATGCCCAGAATGAAAGAAGTGAAAAAGCCCTGAGAGAAACAATCCCATTTACAATAGCCCCTAAAAAAATGAAATACCTTGGTATAAACCTAATCAGGGAGGTAAAAGATACAATGAAAACTTTAAAACCCTAAAGAAAGAAATTGCAGAAGACACCAGAAGGTGGAAAGACCTCCCATGTTCCTAGATTGGCAGAATCAGCATCATAAAAATGACCATCCTACCAAAGGCAATATATAGATTCAATGCTATACCAATTAAAATCCCAAAGCAATTCTTTAAAGAAGTTGACCAAACAATCTCAAAATTCATATGGAGGCACAAAAGACCCAGGATAGCAAAAACAATCCTGAGTAACAAAAACACTGCTGGAGGTATCACCATAGCAAACCTTAGTCTATTCTACAAGTCCATAGTTGTAAAAACAGCCTGGTACTGGCTCCAAAA
Organism: Typhlomys cinereus; assembly: GCA_023101885.1. Lineage (NCBI taxonomy): Eukaryota > Metazoa > Chordata > Mammalia > Rodentia > Platacanthomyidae > Typhlomys > Typhlomys cinereus. The sequence goes on along the minus strand of JALPQD010000031.1, from coordinate 9,222,708 downwards.
TAGACACAGAGATCAATGGATAAGGGTTGAAGACCCAGATATAAGCCCACACAACTACATCCATTTCATCTTTGACAAAGGGGCCCAAAAAATCCAATGGAAAAAGAACAGCAACAAATGGTGCTGGCAAAACTGGATCTCCACATGAAGAAGATTAAAACTGGACCCGTACTTGTCACCATGTACAAGACTTAATTCCAAATGGATCAAGGACCCCAATATAAGGCCAGAGACTATAAAAACCATAGTTGAAAGGGTAGGGAAGTCCCTTGAGCTGATTGGACTAAGCCAACATTTCCTAAACGGAAATCCAATAGCACAGTTACTACAACCAACACTCAAAAGATGGGATCTTATGAAATTAAAGAGCTTCTGTTCAGATAAAGAGATTGTAACTGGAGCATAAAAGCAATCCACAGAATGGGAGAAATCTTCACTAACCACATATCTGATAGAGCTCTATTATCCAGAGTGCACAAAGAACTTAGAAAACCAAACACCAAGGAAACAAATGGCCTAATTAAAAAATGAGCCTTGGAACTTAAAAGAAATTTAACTAGGGATGAAATTGAAATGTCTAACAAATATCTTAATAAATGCTCCACATCTTTAGCCATCAGGGAAATGCAAATCAAAACCTCCCTGAGATATCATCTCACCCTTGTCAGGATGGCAAAAATCCATACTACAAACAACACCAAATGCTGGAGAGGATGTGGAGAAAGGGGAACTATCCTACATTGCTGGTGGGAGTGCAGGCTCATACAACCACTCTGGCGAGCTGTCTGGTGATTCTTAAAGAAGTTAAAGATTGAAATGCCCTATGACCCTGCTATTCCATTTTTGGCAATAACCCCCATACAGCAAAAATTCACCTTGATAGCACAAGCATGATTATGTTCATAGCTGCACTGTTTACAATAGCAAAGTCATGGAATCAACCCAAATGCCCAAAAGTTCGTGAGTAAGTATGGAAAATGTGGTACATTTATACAGTGGAATACCACTCAAGCATCAAAAATGATGAATTAATGAAATTTGCTGGGAAATGGATGGAATTAGAAAAAATTATATTAAGTGAAGCATTCCAGACACAGAAAATTAAGTGCCATATGTACTGCCTAATAGGGGGATCATAATACCAAACCCACTTAGTGACACACTCAAAGATAAATCTCTGTAATACCTACAGTAATTGCAAAGATTATAAACAGGAGGGAAGGAGGAGGGCACCACCAGAAACAAGGAGGGAAGGGATCATGCTACAGCAGAGAATACAGGTCACAATCAAGGACTGCAAGTAAGTAATGAGACAGCTGGTTAAGCTCACAGACTTTCCTTCCTGGTCACTTGTAAATGATGGGGTTTGATCTCAACAGAAAGGGAGGGCATATAGTCTGGCAGATAGAAGGTAACCATCCTGCAAATGGGAGACTGACCCCTCTCACCGTGGTCTCCTATTCTTATTCCATCTACCTTTGAATCTACCCTTATAATAAGACTCTATTTTAACAGGCTTTTATCTCTGGCTAGGAAGTGACATCCAATACTCATCAGGATAGAGCTAACGGCGGTGTAGGAACAGCAAAACTGGAAGAACCAAAACAAAGAATAACAAACCATAATTCAGAACATCAGAGATCCTATGTTAATCACCAGGAACCAGGCCAGCCTAATCTCTCCCCATCCCAAAGCTCAGGGAAATTTGCAGAAGAGAGGGCCGTAAGATTGTAAGAGCCTAAAGATGGGGAGGAGCAATGATATGCAAGATACTTCATACAAGTTAGGGCCGAAGTAATCATAATAGGACTTTGCATGACTTGCACAATTACCAACATATCATTGTACCCCCAAAGTGTAGCATGGATCACACGTTCTAAGATCCTTAGGGGCAAGGGATTAACAGCCACAATAGTGTTCCTATACTAAAGGGGAACACAAAAAAGAGCTCTAGGCAATGCTACTGAGTCCTCACACCTTATCAGAGAGGAAGACCCAGAGGCAAGTTTGACATGCATACTAAAGGATGCTCCAGGAATTGGCAGAGGGGGGGCAGGGGAGAAGGCACCAGGAGAAAGAGATTGGGGGGAAGGAAGGGGAAAAGGGGGAGGAAGCAAGTGGATCCAGGGAGGGGTGGAGGGAAGGAGGGGAATGGGATACCTATCAAGTTTGTATGAGTGGAAAAAAATAACTTAAAAAATAAATAAAAAGTAAAAAGCAGAGAAATTCATACTGCAGAGATCAACTTATGGCCAGTATAAATACTTGAGATTTAACATCAGACTTTAACTTATTTGAGTTAAAAACACTAACAGATCATTTTTGTGAAGGTCTTTTAAATGTAGGTAATATTGGATAAATGATACATGAATCTGCAAGAATTTCTAAATAAAGGCTCTTAAAATTTTGCCATTAATTAAATGTCATATGTTGTAAGTTTTGTTTATGCATTTTCCCTGGATTATTATTTAAATAATTTATGTATGTTAGAATAAAACATATCTTAAAATCTGGTGTTTGAAATATAATAATAATGTTAAACTATCAATATCATTTCTAAAATGTATTGTTGAACCTATGGAATATGTTAATTAATATGAATATCACATTTATCAAGACATTTTAAGCCTGATAATTTCAACACAATTATTGAGGTGGTTATGACTTTACACATTTTATATGTTGCTGGCATTATTATTTATACATAACATACAACATAATATTATGAGTTCAGATTGGAAAATAGGTTTGAAAATTTTAAGAAAAAGTTTCTATCCTTTATATCAGAATTTTCTGTATTTAGTTTCGCTAGCAATGTAAATGTACAGTTTGGTTGTCTAAAGATAAACCCCAAGTAGACTCTGAAACCTAGAAGGTAGATTATCATATGATATTCTACAGAATAGTCACAGTGACAACAAACACCTCTATTTGAATTAATATAGTTGGTATTTAATTCTCTTATATCCAACATTCATGTAATAACCATCCCCAAGAGCTCAGAAATATAATGGGTAACACCAAAACCAGCTTTCTATGCTAGAATTTCTAGAGAATCAACTAGGGAAAGTTGAACAGTAGTTGTCATACGAGATAGATTAACCTTGAAAAGTTTCAAGGTTAACTTTTCAAGGTTAATGGAAAATTAAAGTAGGAAAATTTATGGAACAAAATCTGTAATGGAAGAAATGGCAGGTCTGTGGAGAGACCCATTCCTATGAGAGGAAGTGAGCTGAGCCACGTGTAAGAGAGAGCTTTAGAAAATTAGCACTGTACTTTCAGCAATAGATATACGACAGAGAAAAACAAAGAAAGTCAAAATTTGCACAAGGTAGTGTCAGAGGTTGAAGAGATACTAGGAAAACCATCTATTTCTAGTAATGCAGTATGAGCATTAACAAGATATTATTTCTTTTCTTTCCCTTTTCTTTTTTATAAACTTTTTTCTTTCATTCTTTGACAGCTTCAAATATGTATATGATGAATTATAGCCATTTCACTCTATATTCCTATCTCTCATTGAAAACCTTCTTCCTAATAAGTTCCCTTTCTGCCTTTATGTCTTTTTGTATACATATTTGTGACTCAACAAGTTTAACAATGGTTTGCTTGCATTAGCTTGTACCTTGGGCACATACTGGAATTTCCATTTTTCCAAAGACCCTTATTGAGTCCATGGCACAGTGACCCAAAACCCTTCATGAGCTGTATTCAGAGAAGCAATCAGAGAAAATGTCATGGAAGTATCTGATGCAGTCTGGACTCTGGGGGAGAAGCATTGAATCAGAACTCTGTCATATTCAGCAAGGTGGAATTCTGATCAGGGGAGCATAAATACAAGTTCTAAGTGGTTTTCCTGGTGTCTGGATATGAGTCCTGCCCAGATGTAGGTTCAGAGTTTACAACCAGACTCTACAACATCTGTGATCCATCACATGAAGGGTCAAATACTCTTAATATACAGAAAAATGAATTTATATTGAAGAGATAGAAATTTCCTGCCAGAAAGAAAACACCAAGTCACGTGTAAAAACATTACCACAGTAGATTTCACAGCAGAAACGTTAAAAGTCAGAAAGGCTTGGAATGACGCATTTAAAATTGTACAACTACTTCACTCAAAACTATCTGTCACAATTGAAATGGAAAGAAAAACTTTAAATTTTAGAAAAAGAATAAAGAAAAGTCATAGTTATAAAAGACACTTGGATAAAACCTTAAGACTGAAGAGAAAGATTAAAAAATCCTTGTATATAATGAATATGTGTTACAACTATATAAAAAGTTATGGTAGAAATACACATTAAAATAGAAAGAAATATCCATATAATCAGCATAAAGTTTCTTAATTGAAACTTAATCTTCTTCATCTACAATAAGTTGACATTTTTAGTATGTCATCCAGATAATAAGACAATCAGTTTTCAAAATATTACACATTGATAGTTAATATTCGTGCTGTCTTTCCAAATGGCACCTCTGCTAACCAGCTTTAAAATCACATACTGCTGACATTTTCTTGCTACATTTTACTTAAAGTAAAATTATTAAAAAACTAACAAGTCTAAAAAGGTTTATACCGATTTGACATAAAATGTCAATTATGAAAATTTAATAATTACAAATATTAGTAGCTATACAATGTTACAATTTCTGGGAATAGTATGCCATTATATTTTAAATAACATGGATTATGAAACTTAAGCTGTTCATATTATTCCTAAATTGTTTAGTTTCAAACATTAAGATAATGTATATAATTTGGAAAATTACCAGCTGAAGGGTTAAAGTTCCAACTTTTTACCTCCATCACACACTCACTGAAGTTCATACTTATGTAGACTGAGTTCATATAAAAAATCAAGTCAGAGATATGTATGAAATATTAAGCATGTATTTTAGTAAGGTTGATTTTGTGATAATGAGGCATAATTTGATCATATAGTACTAATTAAATGTTTCTCTTTAAAATTCTACTAAATTTTTCATGAATTTTTCCATGTATTCAAGTAATACTTAATTTTAATATATAAAGGAAGATAAGCCTCCATATTAAAGTGAAATTTCTAATTTTCATTTCACTTGTAACTCATGGCTGTGTTCTAACAGTCAATTCTGTTTCTATTAGAAGAGAATACACAAATGGGACCAACACAACAATTGTGTAAACACATTTCTTCTTAACAACTGCAAAAAGCAACTATGAGTATATTTCATTTACTGGCTTCCTTTCCAGATGCTGTTGCATAGAAGAGACTATATTTTTCCTCATTTTATAGCATATAATTTCGAACTATATTTTATACAGGGCAACATTTTTAGCAATTTGATTGGCCCTTTCTTAATGTGCTTATGTTTTCCTGAGAGATATTTTAGAGAATGACTCCATTACACTTCAACATTACACATGTATTTCACTTAGGAATTTGGTCCTATATAGTTGGCAGCATGCCAATTTTCTTTATATTTTCATACACAAAAGCATTCCATTAAAACATGTCCAGTTCTTTACATGAAATCAAGTAAAAAGTCTAATAAGTAAAAATTCTTTCACAATAATATTGAAATTGATGAGAAAGATAGTAAATTAATATGCTAAATGAATGCATTCTTTTCATTGAGTGTGGAGATATAAACAGTTTCAGATGTTTCCATTTTTTTGATGTAGGCATTAAGACCTATGAACTTACCTCTTAGAACAGCTTTCATTGTGTCCCAGAGATTTTGGTAAGTTGTATTTTCATTATCATTTGCTTTCAGGAAATCTTGAATTTCCTTTTTAATTTCTTCCTGAATCCAGTTCTCATTCAGCATCATAGTGTTAAGTTTCCAGGAGTTAGTGTATTTTCTCTTGTTTGTTGTGTTGTGGATGTCCAGCTTTAGGCCATGGTGGTCTGACAGGGAAGAGGTAAGAATTTCAACTTTTTTGTATATGTGTAGATTCGTTTTGTGGCCCAATATGTGATCTATTTTGGAAAAAGTTCCGTGTGCTGCTGAGAAAAATGTGTATTCTTTGGTACGTGGGTGAAAAGTTCGATAGAGATCTGTAAGGTCAATTTCTTTCAGGGTTTGATTAAGGTCCAAAGTGTCTCTGTTAAGCTTTTGACCTGTTGATCTATCCCATGTTGACAGGGTAGTGTTGAAGTCCCCAAAAATTATCGTTTGGGGGTTGATTTCTTGCTTTAGACACTGTAAGGTTTTCTTAATGAATGTGGAGGGGCCCATATTGGGTGCATATATGTTCAGTATTGTGAAGTCTTCCTGGTGAATTGTACCTGTGACTAAAATGTAGTATCCATCCGTGTCTCTTATAATTTTCTTTGGTTTGAAGTCCACTTTGTCTGATACCATAATGGCTACCCCTGCCTGTTTTCTCCTTCCATTAACTTGTAGAATTGTTGACCAGCCTTTTATTTTTAGGGCATGCCTATCTTTTGTGGTGAGATGGGTTTCCTGCAGGCAGCAGATTGATGGATTGTTATTTTTAATCCAAGTTTGTAATCTGTGTCTCTTGATCGGTGAGTTAATTCCATTAACATTTAGTGTTATAATGGAGAAACTATTTTTAATTCCAGACATTTATTATGTTTAGTAGTTTTTATAAGTATATTGCTTCACTTTTAATGGTGTTATACTTGCCTTCTGTTCTCCTGGATATGCCTGTTTTTTAATTCATGCTTGAGTATCATTTCTAGCATTTTTTGAAGGCCTGGTTTGGTGGACATGTATCCTTTCAAGTTGTCTTTGTGCTGGGAGATTTTTCTTTCTCCCTTGATCATGACTGATAGTTTTGCAGGGTAAATTAGCCTGGGTTGACATTTTTGCTCATTCAATACTTGAAGTATGTCTCTCCAAGCTCTTCTTGCTTTTAGTGTTTCCATTGAGAAGTCATTTGTTATTTTAATAGGTTTACCTTTAAAAGTGACTTGTTTTTTCTCCCTTGAAGCTCTCAGCACCAGTTCTTTATCTTGAATGTGGAATGTTTTGACTATTATTTGCCATGGCAAGCTTCCGTTTTGGTCATATCTGTTTGGGGTGTGGAATGCCTCTTGATTGGATGGGCCTCTCTTTTTTTAGATGAGGAAAGTTTTCCTTGATGATCGTTTGAAAAATTTCCTCAGGGGTGGTGTTTTGAGATTCTTGCTCTGGTATTCCATGAATACGCATGTTAGGCTTCTTCAGGGTGTCCCATATCTCCTGAATATTTCTTTCAAGTATCTTTTTGGCTTTAACAACCTCTTCCATTGAGCTGGTTAGTACTCCCACTTTATCTTCAAGGTCTGAAATTCTGTTTTCTGCTTCATTAGTTCTGTTGATAAGACTCTCTGTGGCGTTCTGGGTTGAAGATAACTTGTCTTTTAGCTCAGTTTTAAACTCTGCTTGAGTCTGCTTTAACTGCTCTATGCCAGTTTTTGTTTCTTGCACTGTTTTTCTCAACTCCTCCAAGTGTCTGTTGTGTTCCTCTTCAAAGCGATTGATTCGATTATTTCCTCCCGGATTTCCTCTTTCATGGTATTGAACATGGTAATGATCATATTTTGAAGGTCGTTATCCTGGGTCAGGCTTTCTTGGCTATTTTCCATGGGTTTGTTCTGGTTGGAGTCTAACATTATGGGATTAATTCCTTCAGTGGGAGATTTGTTTACTTGGGTGTTGTTTCTCATGGATTTGCACTTTGACTTTGGCATTGTCGTTTTAACCCTTAAGATCTTCTTTCAATTTCTGTGTGTTTTTCACTAAACTGAATTATTTGGCCTGGGGTTCTGGGGGTGGGCAGAGACGGAGCTTACCTAGGTCGAGGTGAGTCCAGGCTGGACCCCACGCGTCCCAGAAAGCGGAGTGGGGGAAGGGAGGATTGGGCATTGGTGGGGCGCTATTTAACCTGGGGGACCTGGGGGTGGGGCCCGGGCACAGAGGGGGTGTCCTCCTCCTCCTCCCAGGCCCTGCACGGCGGCTCCGGCTGGATGGTGGGAGGAGCTGGGTCCCTTGGGCGGCCTGGGGTTCTAGGTCGCGCGGTGAGACCCAGCTGGACCGCGTGTGCGGGTCCCGGGCGGCGGGGTGGAGGGAAGGGAAAGGACTAATTGCATTTTAAAGAGCTGTGTTTGTCAAATTTAGAACAGTCCTACTGATGATTCAGGAAATGTTGAATCAGGGATTATTTGAATAAACACAATATAAAGATGTCTTTATGAGGGTAGCATAATGTAAAGATATCATCAGGGTAAAACAATATTACAATCAACTAGTGTCCATGTAATATTCAATGACTTTAAAGCCTTCTATAGGGCTGCAAAGATGAACCAAAGTTACCTGACTTAGATACTGGATGTTTGTGAAGTTGAGCAAGCTATTTAATTCAATTTCTTGCTATCTTCATGCAATATGAACAAATTAATACTGCCTGAACACACACAGAATAATTTAAAGGTGAATGAAGTACAGTTTCTTTGAACGGTATACAACAAAGGGGAAGAAGCTTGTTATTTTCTGATTCAGACATAGCTGGAGATCGTTGACTACTACAGCATTCATGCACTGAATTTGTTTTCCTTTTTAAGTTTGGCTACCAGTTGAGGTATATGGGAATTTATTAAAATATTCTATCTCCTTTTGTGTATACATGGATTGTATAAGATATTGATAGTTTCAATAGATACAGGTTGCTAAACTGTAGTCATTCCATATTTGAAGTACTGTTAAGAAGAAGGCTTTTGTAACAGAAGAAGATAATGAAAAAGTAAATGAGTTATAAGATGAAGTGATATTGATAAGAATGGATCAAAAGTAGGAGATAAATTTGATCTAGAAAAGAACCAAGAAGGGGGCAAATGGGATCTATTTTTAGTTAAGATGTGATATTTGGTGATTAGTGGTGAAGAGTGAAGCAAGAAGGAGGTAGAAGCAATCCAAGATGATAAGATGATTCCCAAAGTCACCCTTGGTCCTCCATAGGGGTGTACAATATCCTCTGATACACACACACACACACACACACACACACACACACACACACAAATAAATAAATATAAAATTATTAAAAATAAAGGAAAAATGGTTAGTAAATCCAATAGTTTAGTGGAAGGACAGTACAGCTCCCCTTCCCCCAAAACCTCACTTTGCTCCTATGGTCGAAGCTACTGTGACTTGTGTATGGATGCCTTCCACACTGATGAGACTGTAACAGTGACACTTGTTTCTCTGTTCCTCTCACCTACATCTCATGACTACTGGGCTTGTTGTAGAGTCCTACCACCTTTCCAACTCAACATGTACAAAGCAACGAAGAGCTCCAATTCCTCTTTGCCCCAAACTCCCACATATTTCCATGTGTGCATGTTACTGCCGCCTTAGTTTTGTTCTGTGTTGCCTAAGACACCTGGAGAGTCATGCAAGTAACGTGCTTTCCCCTGCATTTAATGGCTTCCAATTATAATAGTCTCTGCCCTTCTAAACTTATTTAAATGATCATATCATTAAATTTTGTCATTTATAAATTATTCCAGAATTTTAATAGAACTCCCTATTTCCAGCGCTGACTCTGCATGATCAACCCAGTGTGATTTTTCTAAAGCTCATATTTGATATTGCACTTGCATTTTTTCTTTACTTGGTAGGCCTGCTGTGGTCAAGTTTCCATCTAGCTCTTTAGCATTATTAGGAGCTACATACTACTTGTTGACTTTCTACTAGTATTGAATTAATTACAATGTCTAAACTATAGAATGTAAATATGAATTTGTATACCTTTACACATGTTCTTCTCATTGTATGGAGTGTCTTCCCATCAGATCACAGGTGCTTATTAATTATAAGAGAAAATTTTAGATTCCCTCCTTTATGAAAAATTCCTTAACACAAACTCCACAACACATACATAGCTTAATCAAAAACTCTCAAAATCTAATGCTGTGTCTTATATCTGCATTGTTGTGATACTTGATGAATGTGTGTGCATGTGTCTCTTGCTCCACAGACTATAAGCTTGATGGAGTCCCAGAACATGCTGTTTTGCTTTTTAGTTTCTTCAAAAGCCAGGTCAGTCCTCAGCATATGAAAGGCTTTCATTAGAACTTTAATGAAAACATACTTTGAATACTCGATTACAGCCTGCCAATGATTCTATTTTCTGAGCATAATACAATTTGTGAAGAGTTCACTGTGCTACCTGAAGCCTCTATTGCCTTTTCCTTGAATCACTGTCAATCCTTGCCTGCAGGGGTGTTCCAGGCATATTCATTTCAGGGACAACATAAATTGCTCAAACTAGTAAGGAACAAGTCCTTTCTCTGATTGTATAGGTGTTTATAGAGTCTGCTTTAGCTGAGTAATGAATTTTGTGCCATCCTCACTGACAAAGTGATTATTTTGATTATATCCTGGCTTCTGCTGGGGAAAAATGGTCATTTAGAGTTAGGAAGAAGAAAGAAAGTGTGAAAAAATAAGGAAAGGAAGAAAGAAAAAGACAAGACAAGACAAGAAAAAAAGAAAAGAAAAGAAAAAATATAAAAATTAAGTTAGTTCCATGGCCAGCCAGGGAAGAAAACAGAGTTCCAGATCAAATAGTTTTTAGCTTATTCTCTTCCCATACCACTCTCCCCTTAACTGACTTCCATTCTGATGAAATGTCTTGCTCCATTTTTCTAGTGCCACTAGAAATGTTAATTTGAAAACAAAATAGATATGTTTACATGAAAAGTACCTGCTTAGGATTAGTGTTTCTTGAGTTAAGTTCCATTTGGGTATTTTCTATAGGCAGGCAAATTAACTGGGAAAAAGGTTAATATGTACAAGTGGCCTACTTCCTGTCTGTGCCTTTTCTTTTAAATATTTTTTATTATTTATTCAATTGTGCGTGTGTGCGTGTGTGTGTGTGTATGTATGTATGTGTGTGTATGTGTGTATGTGTGTGTGTGTGTGTAGAACCACGGACGAGTTCGGGAACCACCATGGACGCCGCCACCTCTTCCTTGTTTACTCTGCCCCGGGATTCACAGGCTCCGCCCTACCAGGACCAGAAATGCAGGCCGCCCCCGCCCCCATCTGAGGGGAAATAAAAAAGAAATCGGCATACAGTGGAGTACTGCTCAGGGGCTATGGAGTCTGTGCTATGAGGTATGTAAAAGGAAGCAGTTGAAAACAGATATTTTCCTTTAACAGCTCCAGAATATGTGTTCATTAAGGGCATTTCTTTATTAGTAAAGTGGGGCACTTGGACTGAAGACCTAAGGCCAGATAATTAACCTCTGTAAACACAGTCTGTATTACCATAAGCAGTGTGATGAAGCCAGAGTTTTAAGGAATATGCTTCTTAGGTAAACAGTTTTCAAAACAGAATTATTTGTTCCACCAAAGATTTTCTTTTTATGAAAGGTATTGGAGGACAAGATATTTCCAAAACTGAGAGTTTAGATGATGATCCAGTAAACATGATGATCTTTTACAGCTTTCAGAGATTTTGAAGTTGTTTTTAGCATACAGTTCTTTGGGAAGCAGAGAAAAAATGTGAAATCCAAGTAAAATAAGAAAGTGCAAAGCATTCCAATTGTGGGCTCATGGGTGTATTAATAGCTTGATTTAAATATTCATATATATATATATAAACCAAAATATCACTCATTAAGTCCAGAATCATTACTAAATAAGTAAATTACCACTGCTCTTACCATGGAAGCAAAGATGGACCACTCTGATTTGCTCTATACTTAAATATGCACAACAAAATTTATTGATAATATAAATAGGTTGAGTGCTGAGTAGTCTTCCAATCTGTGTGTATAATAGCAGGCAACTATAGAGCAGTTTGGTTTACTATCTTCCTGTCTTTACTATCTTCCTGTCTCTAGGTTACGGTCTGTTCTTCCTTTGTGATCAATTTTCTTTCCTTTTCTAATTAATCATTCTAATTAATAGTAACAAGAATATGTTTGGTTTTGACAATGGGCCTTGAATCCAATTAGAAAGCTGTTGGTTGTCTTTTTGATATTCATGCCACTATTACACTGGTGGTCTTCTTAGGTAAACAGTTTCTTCTACAACAGAAGGAGAGTATTTGAACACCCAGAAAGGATGCGGCCTAGTGCATTAAAGAGCAGTGAAATAGATGACAACAGCCAACCAGAATACAGAGTAACAGAAACTCTGTAATGCTCATCTGGAATAAGGCCAGCTAAATCTCCTCCCATCTTAAGTCTCAGGTAACCTTGTAGAAGAGGGGGCAATAATATTGTAAGAGCCTAAAGATGGGGAGGTCCACTGCTGAATAAGACTTTCCACTCAGTGCAAGGCTGCATCTAGGAGCTCGCTGCAGTGAGACTTGGCTCTACTGGACTTACGCAATGACTGACACATCAATATGCACCCTTAGACTAGTGAGTTTCCCAAGAGAAATAGCTGCATGTACTTGGAACTTTAGGGGTCTAGGGATAAACAAGGAAAGGGGAGTGCCCCTATCAGTACGTCTGACCAAGGAAGGGCTACTTGGTTTGTCACAGAGGCCCGAACCCTCACTAAAGCAAATGATCCAGAGGGAACCCTGGGAGCATAGAAGCAGGCAGGCGAGAGAGTAGGAGGTAGTGGAATTGATTCATGAAGGGAGGAGAGGGACAAAGGAAAGGGGGGAGGCTTGAAAAGATAGGAAAGAATAAAATAAAAATGAAAAAAATAACTATACTCAAAAATACAATTAAATTCAAGTATTTTAGAGTTGGACTATCAAGGATATATGACTTGTGAATCTGATAACTAATATGCAAGTTTGGCAAAGTTGCAGGATAAAGATCAACATACAAAACTCAGTATCACTGCTATACACCGATACTAACTTAGCAAAAAATGAATTAAGAAGCCATTCTTATGTCAGTGTGATAACTGAGTGGGTAAGGTACCTGCTTGCAAATCTAGATTCCAGAGTTTGATTCCTGGAAGCCTACATGGTGGAGGGAGAGAAATGATTTATGTAAGTTGTCATTATGGTTTGAATGCATACCTTTTCTCCCTTTCTTCCCTTTCTCAAGTTTTTTTTTAGAAAAAGTAATCTAATTTAAAATACACAGGCACACACACATGTGCACGTGTGCATGTGCGCGCATGCGCGTGCACACACACACGCGCACACACATACACACACACATGAAATGTGTTTAACCAAAGATGTAAAAGACTACTACAATGAGAACAGTGATAAAAGAGCTTAAAGAGGACAGAAAAGCATGGAGAGATCCTGTTTCTATGGATTGGCAAAATTGGTATTGTTAAAATACCCACATTACTCAAAGTAATCATTGTAATCTCTTTCAAAATATTGATGATTTTCTTCACAGAACTAGGAAACAATTCCAAAATCCATATGGAACTCATGAAATGCTCTGTGTCTAAAAAAATCCTGAGAAAAAAAGAACAAAGCAGTAGACTTTATATGACCTGACTTGAGAATATACTGCAAAGCTTTACCAGTTAGATTTGTACTAGCATAAAAATACACACAATAGTCAGTGGAACAGAACAGAGTATGTGGAAACAAGCCATAATCCACAAGTTGCTAAAACAGAGCTTGGGACACAGAAAAAAAAAGACAATCTTTTCAAGCAATTATGCTGAGAAAATCTCATGCCCCTATCCAGAAGAAAGAAATCAGATTTCATCTCTTTCCAGCAATAGGAATATCAAAAGTGATAACATGTCTAAATAGCAAACCTGAGATTATAAAACTACTAGAAGAAAACATGAGGAAAATGAGTCAGAACATTAGAATTTAAAAAAAGTTTTAAATCAGAACTCAAACAACAAAAGCTGAAATGCACAGATAAGATTATATTAAACTGAACAACTTTTCCTCAGTACAAAAGACAATCATTGCAGCAAAAAGAAAACCTACAGAGTAGAACATATCTGCAAAGTATCTAACTAATAAAGGGTTAATTTTACAGACTAAATATTTGAGAAAATCAAATGACTCAATACACATAAAAACAAAGAAAATTTTCCAATTTTAAATTAAGCAGTTGAATCTGAACAGACTCCTCAAGGGGAGATATACCAATGGACAGTAAGTATATTTGAAAATGCCAGCAATACCAACATCTACAGAAATGAAAATGAAAATCACAATGAGATATAATCATCCACTATTTAAAATAACTATGACTATAAAGACAGAAATATAAGAAATATCAAGGAGATGTGGAGAAATTGGAACCCTTGTGTGCATGGTGGAAGCTGAAATTAGTGCAGCCAGGGTGCTGAGTTGGTAGAGTGAGTAATGTGAATTCTGAAGGTTGGCTTTGTTGCCACATGAATTCTGTGATATGTATGTATCTCTTTATTTCTGTATCACTCTTTCAAATAAAAGATAGATAGATAGATAGATAGATAGAATATTCAAAAGAGAAACTATTGTGGCCATTGAGGAACAGAGTATAGAGTTTCTTTAAAAGTTTAAAACTAGTAGTATCATTTGGTAAGGCAATCCTATCACTGTGTATACACAGCACTATTCACAATAGACCAGAAATGGAAACTATCTAAGTTATCCATTAGCTGATAATTAGAGAGAGAAAATATAGTAGACATATATAAGGGGGAAATGATTCAGCCTTAGAAAGGCATGGAATCCCTTATCTTCTGAAATAGGGTGTTACTGTCAGTTTCTGGAGGGCAATCAATCAAGACCAATGGCAAAACCTTATACTGTTTGGGAAGGCTTTCAGACCCCTCTGACCAACAATTTGTCAGGAAATATAACATATCTTTTACTTCTAGTGTTATTTATTTACCTTTGGGTTTTAGATGGAGTATCCTAGGGCATTTTTTATTTTGTTTTCTCCTATCTTCCTCTTTCTGTGCTACTCCATATAGGGATTGCCCATTGTTCTTTTTTAATGGTGCTTTAGAGGCTGGGGAGAGTCAGGGAAAGAGAGGGATGAAGGCATATTAATAGGTGATAAGTTATGGTTAAGTTATAATGATAATGTAATGTTCATTTTAAAAGAAAAAGCTAGAAGAAGGCACTTTAATGGGTGCTCTTATCATGAAGAAATAATTAATGTCTGAGAAGATAGATTTCCCCTCATTTAAACATTGTAGTGCATACTATAATGCATGGTACATGCATATTGATGACACCTGAAAGCATGCACAAATTTTGCATGCTAGTAAGCACAATAGTTTCGGTACAAGTTCATCCTTTTCAATCTTTTTAAGACATCCAAACTCAGCCCTGTCCAGCTTGTAATAAAAATATTACACAATGTTATGCTATAAAATTTTATGTTATAAAAGGTGCTTAGTGCTGCGATATCTTATTGTAGTATATGTGGTCTCATTTCCTAAGCAGAGAGATAGAAGGATGAGCTATTAGAATTGAAGCCATGTCAGAATGGGCCACAGTAGGCCTCGAAAGAATGCTATACAAGCTTAAAGGACTCTAAGTCAACATACTGCAGATATACTTGAGAATACTTGTTTATTGATGCAGTAGTTACAAGAGCTAAGAATTGGAGCTCACCACCAACAGATGAATGGAAAAAGAAAGTGTGTTGCATGTGCGCACTTGTGTGTGTGTGTGTGTGTGTGTGTGTGTGTGTGTGTGTGTTATATGGAATTTTCTTCCTCTGTAAAGGATAGTGAAACCATGACATTTTCAAAGAAATAGATGGAACTGAACTGATGATTATATGGGAAAAATAAACAATATTTATGTACTTTATGTTTGGAATCAATAGTTAAGCTTGTATATGTGCATATAAATATAGACACATACATATGATATACTGAAGTAGAAAGGACACTATTAGAATGGATGAAGAGATTTAAAAAATTTTTTTTAAAAATTTTTTATTATTATTTATTCAATTGTGTGTGTGTGTGTGTGTGTGTATATGTGTATGTGTGTGTGTGTGTGTGTGTGTGTGTGTGTGTGTAGAACCATGGCCAAATTCGGAAACCACCACGGACCACCTCCATCTCCTCCTTGTTTACTGTGCCCTGGGATTCACAGGCTCCGCCCTACCAGGACCAGAAATGCAGGCCAACCCACTTCTGGTTTGGCATCTATACGTGGGGTCTAGGACCCAAACTCAGACCTTCCGCCTGATTTTTTTTTATTATTATTATTTCCACTCATACAAACTTAACAGGTACACTGGTCCCCTCCTTCCCTCCTCCTCCCCCAACTCCCCTGCTCCCCCTCCCCTTACTCCTCCCTCCCCATCTCCCAGTGCCTCTCCCCCCACTATCTCCCCCCACCCTCACAATCCCTGGAGCATCCTTTAATGTGCATGCCAAATTCTCCTCTAGGTCCTTCCTGCAAATGATCAGAAAGGAAAGTCTGTGAACTTAACTAGGTGTCTCATTACTTACTTGCAGTCCTTGATGGTGCCTATTTTCTCTGCTGTAACATGGTCCCCTCTCTCCTTGTTTCTGGTGGAGCCCTCCTTCCCCATCCCTCCTGTTGATAATCTTTGCAATTACTGTAGATATTACAGAGATTTGTCTTTGAGTGCCTCTAAGTGGGTTTGGACTAGGATCCACCTAGGGAGTACATGCAGCGCTTAATTTTCCGTATCTGGGATACTTCACTCAATATAATTGTTTCTAATTCCATCCATTTCCCGGCAAATTGCATTAATTCATCATTTTTGATGGCTGAGTAGTATTCCATTGTATAAATGTACCACATTTTCCTTATCCACTCATCAACCTTTGGACATTTGGGCTGATTCCATGACTTTGCATGACAACACCTAATGCTGGAGAGGATGTGGAGAGAGGGGAACTCTCCTACATACATTGCTGGTGGGAGTGCAGGCTCATACAACTACTCTGGCGAACCGTCTGGCAATTCTTATAGAAGTTAAAGATTGAAATGCCATATGACCCTGCTATTCCACTTTTGGGAATAACCCCTCATACAGTAAAAATTCACCTCGATAGCACAAGCACGACCATGTTCATAGGATGAAGAGATTTCAAGGGAGAGCAGAGCACGGAGAAGAGTGGTTAGTGGAATGCACACCAGGAGAAAACTGAAGGGAAGTTTATTTGGCCAGAGGTATAGAACTAGCAAGAAGAAGTGGGAATAGAGGAAAACAGAGAAAAAGAGGGCAGAGAAGAATAAATTAAATGAGAGACGTATATAAAAATATCAGAAGAAACTCATTGATTTTTGTATTAATTTTAAAAAAATGTAAAGAAATCATGTCTAGGAGCAACAGTGGAAGATTTCAGGACAAACACAGAGAGAAAACACATGTAACAAAGACCCCCATCCACAGGCCAATAGGAGACACTGGAACAGATAAGTGATTGAGAACGAAGAGTGGAAGCTTAATGAGTTTCCTACAGTCACACGTGTATAACTGTCAATGACTTTTATGAGAGGCTTTGAATATACCTGAAGAGTGAGATTATAAGGGTCTTAGATATTAATAAACTATAGGAAAATTATGTAAGTGACATTTGTGGGAAATTTGGGGCAATAATTTAGATTATGTGAAAATGATTTTAGTATGCATTAAGGGGGAAAATAATCAAATTTGAATATGCAGTATGATCTAGATTTTATACACACATACACATGGATATATGCACATATATAGTACAAGACATGTAACTTTTGAGATTGTTAAAAATGCAATCATAGAAACTGAAATGCTTGAAATTTTGCAGCACTATTTGTAAATTTTCAGAGGATGATCCATTTCAAGATAAAAATGGAAATTTAATTATAGATCTAAAGAAAAGAAGTGCTATAAGTAAAATAATTATTGAATAGTATAGTTTTTAAAGAGTGGAAATATACTTGGTCCCTTTAACAGAAACATAATAACATAGAACTGTTAAAAGGGGTGACAATTGCAGGTTTGTGGAAATGACTTGTGACAATTCACTGTTCAAATCAAGATAACTGGAAAGAACATATTATTCAGATACATCTGCCTTTTTACAAAAGTAGTGAAGGCAGTTGATAAGGCTGCATAATGCAAGGCAAACAACCTAATTTTTATGCAATAACAAAATAAAGTGCAAGGGAGTTAACAAATTGAATTCAACAGTATGTTTGAAGTACTAGTCATAAGCACAAACTTTGGACAGGTGCTAAGTTTCATGAAAAATGTACACTTCTGTCTATGCAATTTTATCAAATATCAACTCTGATAATATTGACACTAATATTGCTTAAGTGAGCAATGTTTTCTTTCAAGTCATGTAGGTATTAATTTTCTGAAAATAAACAACTAATTTTGAAAAATTTAGGAAATAACCTGAATTATTTTAAATTGCAAAGCTATGGAAAATATTAAAAGTGTAGTAATGGAAAAATATGGTTATAATTTTGCTAGGGATGAATAGTATTCTCTTCATTCAGAGAATTGCTTCATGAAATGGTTAAATGGGTGACAGTTTTGTTCTAGATGTCTTCTTTTATAATCCCTTGGGTAATTTTTAGTTTCTTATTTTTCACATGAATAGCCTCATTTTTTTCTCTTCTTCTAGCTTCCTATTTGGAAGATGTATACTATTATGTTATTTATAATACACTGCAAAATTAAGCTAATTATTTTGGTTAGGCTTGCCCTTTAATCCTCCAAGCTGATGCCTGAAAGGAAGTTAGTATCTTTCATGCCTCATGCTTCAACTGTTAGAGGAGAGGAGGCTTGGATTGTCAAAATAACGTACAATTCCCAAATTTCAGTGACTTTGGAAGAAAAAGGTTCAGTTCTGCTCACACTGTAGGTCATTGCATTGTGGTTTGACCAGGTATGTGCTAATTGTAATGTTCTCTCGACATACTTCCAAAGTACAGGCAAAAAATAATACATAAGGTATCCGGTATTCTTTTGTGTGATGGTGAGCTAGATGCAGCCACAAGAGGAAACGCAGAAGGCTCTAGAAAGGGGAGGATGACATACTATGTAAGGCTATGTGAGGAAACACCAGGAACTTCAAGGAGCCAGAGGTGCAAAAGGAAGAAGCAGTTCAAGTCTCGGCCTTTCTTTGAGTTGACAAGAGAAAAGGTAAGACAGAGCAAGGCAAACAATTTCAGATTACCTGATCGAGTCATTTCAGTTGAGTCCTATCTATCTTACCTATAGGTTGGTTTACAGCTGCCTGGTAACTGGTCCTGGGATCATTAAGGTCAAGGTATATTGCCTGCTTTGACTGATTGCAGACTCACTGGAGTTTGCATATCAAAGGCATCCAGCTAGCCCTTGTTGTCCTGAAAATATCTAGCCCCAAGGAGAGTTTAGCATTTCCTATGTTTGAAAGTTCTTAAAATGTCAAAACAAAATATGCAGAAAACTTTAAAAAATGATACACAGGGAAAAAAGACCATTACTCATTCTGTTCAGGTGTCAATGACCCAAACAAATCTCAAGCATGGCCATGAAATCTTTGAGAGGACAGAGGGGAAAAGGACCAGATCAAGTACAATAAGGGATCGCACTTGGGGCAGGAATTTTTTTTCCTCCTAGAACTCTTGCTAAAAGAGATGGCACAATTTTAGTTTAATTTTGAAAGGCATCAGTATTTCATAGATCAGTGGGTATATCTATCCTTCCCCCTTCAAAATTAGCCTTATCAGTCTCTCAGAGTGGTGTAAATATTGAGATCTTTCTACTTTCATGATAAAATGCAATTCTTGCATAAGTATGCATTTCTACCATGAAATCTTTTTTATCACAATTCTGCCATTTCCCAGAGAAAACGTCTGGTCTACCACGGCCTTTTTTCAGAAGGCTCTTACAATCTTACTACCACCTCTTCTGTGATGTTTAGTGAACCTTGGGTTGGGGTGTGTTAGGTATATGTATTCTGTTTATGGACTAGCAGTCCACAGACACTTATTTTCTGCAATTTTGTGAGTTGTGTTTTTGATCAATATCCTTCTGGTATAGGAGGCTTCTAGGTTTGGTGCTGAGTGCTCTTCCAATCTGTGGGTATAATGACGTATTTACAAAGAAGTTTGGTGCATTGTCTTCCTAGTTAAAGATTCATAATCTGCTCTTGCCCTGGGATATATGTATTTCTCTTCCACAGATTCTTGTTCTAGGTTACAGTAACAGGAATGTTCCATTTTGACAAGCAGAACTTAAATCTCATCAGAAAGTTTTTGGTTTGTCTCCTTGATATTCATGCCACTATTACAAAAATGGCCATCTGTTGCCATGGTGATTCTTAGTTTACCTTGCAGAGTTCACAGATTTATGAGACCTTTGATTGACTTTCTTCCCTCATAGCTTTCATAACATTCTCTGGTGCTATTTAAGTTATCCAGCAAGGAGGAAACTTTCAGACCAGCTCACACTGGTGCTTTGTGTCTATGTCCTGTGTTCCATGTATATTGCATCTTCAGTAATAGGGTCTTACTGTCAGTTTCTGGAGGGAAGCCAAGAGCCATGGCAAAAGCCTATACTGTTTGGGGGGCCTTTGAGACCTCTCTGACCAACAACTTATCAAGAAGCATCACATATTGATTACTGCTATCATTGTTCAATTGCTATTGGCTTCTGGGGGGAGCTTCCCAGGGCACTTTTTGTTTTGTCCTATTGTAGCAGTTAGTCTGCATGGTTACTGGAAAAATCACCAACAAACATCTTAGGACACAAGAGGTTTATTCTCTTAGATAGTCTGGTTACTGTTCTTAGTCCAGTAGTTGGGAGAGCATGCACCATCACCAAAAGGAACCGGCCACACTATATCCAAGTAATAACTGAGAGAGAAACCATCCTTACTTGCCAGAACAGTATGTCTGGCCAAGTATACACAAGTATGTCAACTTTCTCAACCAGTTCTCTATATTTTTTGCACCTGTCCAGTGTCTAGTCCCACCCACCATGAGTTGAGCCTTCCCCATCAGCTAGGCAATATACTGGAAGTTCACTCTGGGCTTAATTCAACTACTAATTTTCCACAAATGTATTAAGAACTGGAACCCTCAACCATGAAGTTGACAGCTCTACCTAACTATGCCACCTATCTTCTTCTCCATGTGTACAGGAACGGTCTATACTTGTTCTTTTTAAAAAAAAAAAACGCTAAAATTATTTTTTGATATATTAATATCATAGAATGTTCCTTTGTGGTTACAACCCACCATTTTAGGGTTTTCTTGTTAGTCCCCCAGCCCCTTCTACACCCCATCTCTTCATCCCCCTGAAGTATTTCTTCCATTTTCTCTTTCTTCACTCTGTCAACTATGATATTGTATATCTCTGTAGCAATTTTCCTACATGTTGGTGATAAAATCACCATCAAATGACTTAAGAAAACAAAGGGTTTATTCTGTTATGCTAATCCAGTTACAGTTCTTAGCCCAGCTTAAGAGGAAAGCTTTCACCAACACTAGGACTGAGAGAGTAATGCTCTCATAACAGCTGAGAGAGTGATGATCCTTACTTGCCAGACCAGCATGTCTAGCCAAGCAGACAAAAGAATGCCAACTTCCTCAACCAGCTCTCTTTATGTTATTCACCAGTCTAACCTACTTCCACCAACCATGGATTGAGCCCTCAGAATCAACTAGGCATCTCCTAAAGGTCTGCTCTGGGTTTAACTCAACTACTAATATCTACGAATGTGCCCAGAGCTCAAATCTTCAACTGTCAAGTTACCAATCTCCCCCTCAGAAATCTTCATCTTTACCTTCCCTTCTCTTCCTTTCAAATATTCTGATTCTTACAGGAATTCTAAGCCAACTACTTCAATCAGGACATCAATGCTAAAACCCACATAAAAGAGAACATGCAATGATTTTCTTTCTGTGCCTGAGATACCTCACTGAGATACCTAAGATATTATATTTTTCAGTAACATCCATATACCAGAAAATTCCATAATATCTTTCCAGATTGCTGAATACTATTCCATTGTGTATACATACCACATTTTCATTACCCATCATTCTTCTGGGCATGTTGACTGATTCCATTTTCTTGCTATTATGAATAGAAATGCAAGGAACATGGTTGAGCAAGCATATTTCTAATAAGATGTTCAGTCTTTAGGAATATTTCTAGAGGTGGTACAGTTTGGTCATATGGTAATTCCATTTTTAACTTTCTGAAGATGTACACACTGATCTCCAAAGAGACTTTATTAGTTTATGTTCTCACCAGCAGTGAATGAGTGTTCCTTATCTTCACATCCTTGCCAGCATTTTCTGTTTGCATTTTTGACCTTAGTCACACTGACTGGGTTAAGATAGTATCACAGGGTAGTTCTAATTTGCATTTTTCTGATTACCAGGGGAAGTAAACATTTTTTAAGATATCTGTTTGACATTTGAATTTTTTGTAAAAAGTCTCTATTTAGTTTTAGGGTCTATTTTTTAATTGGGCTGCTTGCTTTTTTCATATTTAGTTTTCTTCAGTTCATTGTACACTCTGGAGACTAATCCTTTGTCAGACTTATAGATGGCAACAATTTTCTCCCAGTCTATGGGTTATCTTTTTGCAGAGTAAACGGGTTTTTTTTTTCCAGAACACAAACTTTTTAATTTCATGAAGTCCCATATGTTGATTATTCCTTTTAGCACCTAGACATCTGGGGCTCTGTTTAGAAAATCTTTATGTAGGTCTACTGAATCAAATTTACTCCCTACTCCTTCTTCTAAAAGTTTTAGAGTTTCAGGCTGAATATCAAGGTTTTTGATCATTTTGAAGTTGATTTTCTGTAAGGTAAGATTTAGCAGTCAATTTTCATCCTTGTAGATGTCCAAATTTCCCAAAATCACTTGTTGAAATGATGTTTTTTCCCCATGAATATGTCTGGCACCTTTGTCAAAAATCAGGTGACTGTATGTAAGGAAGATTATATCTGGGTATTTGCTATAATTTTTGATACACGTATCTATTTTATGACAGTACCATTCTGTTTTTGTCATTATAGCTCCATAGTATAGTTTGAAATCTGGTATAGTGATACTTCCAGCAGTGTTTTTATTGCTCAAGATTGTTTTGGATAATTGGGGTCCTTTGTTCTTCCATATGAATTTTGAGATTGTTTTTTTCCAGTTCTGTGAAGAATTGAATTGGGATTTTGATAGAAATTACACTGAATCTCTGTATTGCTTTTGGTAGGATGGTCATTTTCACAATATCAATCTTAGCATGAGCATGGAAGATCTTTCCACCTTCTAGTTTCCTCTTTAATTTGTTTCAGTAATGTTTAGTAATTTTCATTATATAGGTCATTTAATTCCTTGGTTAAGTTTATTCAACGGTGTTTTATTTTCTTTGAGGCTATAGCAACTAGGATTGATTCTCTCATTTCTTTCTCAGCTTGTTTGTCTTTCATACATAAGAAGGCTACTGAATTTTATATGTTGATTTTGTAGCTTGTCACTTTATTGAAAACATTTATTAATTTAAGTAGTTTCTTAGTAGAGTCATATGAATCTCTCAAATGTAGAATCATATCATCTGTAAATAGGGATACTTTAATGTCTTCCTTTACTATTTGTATTTTTTTTTTTTGCCTCCCTCTCTTTGCCTCTCTTGCCTATTGCTCTGGCTAGGACTTCATGTTCAATATTGAAGAGGAATACTGAAGTGGACAACCTTGTCTTATTCCTGATCTATGTAGGAATGCGTCTAGTTTTTCCCCCCATTTAAAATATTTACCTTAGGCTTACATATAGCCTTTATTATGTTGACATGTGACCCCTCCATCTCTTTTCTTTTCAAAACTTCTTTTTATCATGAATGGATGTTGAATTTTTTTCAAATTAATTTTTGCATCTATTGAGAAGATCAGATAATTTTTTTGAATTGGTTAGTATGATGAATCACATTTATTGATTCATACAGGTTACCATCCTTGCATTCCTGGGATGAAGCCAACTTGATCATGGTGTGTAATCTTTTGGATATATTCTTGGATTTGATTTTTAAGCATTTTATTGAGGATTTTTACATCTGTGTTCATCAGTGAGATTGGCCTGTAATTTTCTTTCTTTGAAGTATCTTTGGTTTTTGAATCAGAGTAATACTAGCTTCATAAAGTTTGGAAATATTCTTTCTTTGTCTTCTTTATGGAATAATTTGAGACATAGTGATGTTAAATCTTCTCTGAGAGTCTGGTAGAATTCTGAACTGAATACATTCAGTCCTAGGAATTTTTTTCAGTTAGATTTATAATTACTATTTTAAATTCATCATTTATTATTTGAATATCTAAATTATGTATTTGAACTTGAATGAGTACATATATGTTTAAGAATTCATCCATTTTTTTAGATTGTCCAATTTTGAGGTGTATATGTTTTTAAACTACGTCCTTATGATTTTCTGGATTTGTAGTATTTTCCCCCTTTTCATTCCTGATTTCATTGATTTTGGTGTTCTCTCTTTTTTTTTTTTTGATTAAGGTGGCTAAGGGTTCCTTGATCTCGTTTATTGTTTGAAGAACCAGCTCTTTTCATTGATTTTTTATTGTCTTTTTTCAGTTTCAATTCCTTGATTTCTGCCTGGATCTTGGATATTTCTTCTCATGTATTGCTTTTAGGATTGATTTGTTCCTGTTTTTCTAAAACTTTCAAATACAACATTAAGTCATTTATTTGTGATCTTCCTTTCTTTTCAAAAATGTATTTAGTGCTGTAACCTTTCCTCTTAGAACTGCTTTTAATGTATATCATAGATTTTGATATAGATTTCTTCATCTATATTGTATGCAAGTTATCTTTGAATTTCTTGTTTTATTTCTTCTTTCATCCATTTTTTAAATTAATTAATTAATTAATTAATTAATTTCTGCTCATACAAACTTAATAGATACACTGGTCCCCTCTCTACCTTCACCCCTCCCTGGAGCCCCTAGTTCCCTCCCCCCTTTTCCCTTCCTTCTCCCCCTCCCTCCCTATCTCCCAGTGCCTCCTCCCCCCATCCCTTGGAGCATTCTTTAATGTGTATATGAAACTTTCCTCTGGGCCTTCATCTCTGATGAGGTGTAAGGACTCAGTAGCATTTCCTAGAACTCTCTCTTGTGTTCTCCATAAGTATAGGAACACTATTATGGGTGTTAATTCCTAGCTTCTAAGATCCTACTGCCTTTAGTCTATGCTAGACTTTGAGGAGTCATTGATGTGTTGGTCATTGCACAGATCATTCAAAGTCCTTATTATGATTGCTTCGGCCCTAACTTGTCTGGAGTATCTTGTATATCATTACTCCTCCCATCCTTGTGCTCTTACAACCTTACCCCCCCCTTCCGCAAATTTCCCTGAGCTTCAGAATGGGGAGAGATTAGGCTGGCCTGGTTTCAGGTGGTTGATATAGAGTCTCTGATGTTCTGAATTATGATTTGTTGCCTTTTTTTTTCAGGTTTGCTGCTCCTGCAATGCCCTTGGCTCCGTTCTGATGGGTATTGGATGTCAACCCCTAGCCAGAGATAAAAAGTTGTTAAAATAGGGTCTTATTATAAGAGCATATTCAAAGGTAGATGGAATAAAAGCAGGAGACTGTGGTGGTGGGGGGTCATCTCCCATTTGCACAATGGTTACTTTTTATCTGCCAGACTATATGCCCTCCCCATCTGCTGCCATCAGTTGCAAATGATCAGGAAGGAAAGTCTGTGAACTTAACCAGATGTCTCATTACTTACTTGCAGTCCTTGATGGTGGCCTATTTTCTCTGCTGTAACATGATCCCCTCTCTCCTTGTTTCTGGCGTGGCCCTCCTTCCCCTTCCCTCCAATTTATAATCTTCGCAATTATTGTATTACAGAGATTTACCTTTGAGTGTGTCTCTAAGTGGGTTTGGTACTAGGATCCACCTATTAGGGAACACATACAGTGCTTAATTTTTTGTGTCTGGGATACCTCACTTAATATAATTGTTTCTAATTCCATCCTTTTCCCAGCAAATCTCATTAATTCATCATTTTTGATGGCTGAGTAGTATTCCATTGTATAAATATACGTGATTTTCCTTATCCACTTGTCAACCTTTGGACATTTGGGCTGATTCCATGACTTTGCTATTGTAAACAGTGCTGCTATGAACTATGGTCGTGCTTGTGCTATGAAGGTGAATTTTTGCTGTTTGGGAGATTATTCTTAAAAGTGGAACTGCAGGGTCATATGGCATTTCAATTTTTAACTTCCTTAAAAATCACCAGACAGCTCGCTAGAGTGGTTGTATGAGCCTGCCTTCCCACCAGCAATGTAGAAGAGGTCCCCTCTTTCTACATCCTCTCTAGCATTTGGTGTTGTATCTATTGTGGATTTTTGCCATCCTGACTGTGGTGAGATATCTCAGGGAGGTTTTGATTTGGATTTCCCTGATGGCTAAGGATATGGAGCATTTTTTAAGATATTTGTTAGACATTTTAATTTCATCCCTGGTAAGTTTCTTTTAAGTTCCAAGACCCATTTTTTTAATTGGGCCATTTGTTTCCTTGGTGTTTAGTTTTCTAAATTCTTTGTGCATTCTAGATAATAGAGCTCTATCAGATATGTGGTTAGTGAAGATTTTCTCCCATTCTGTGGGTTGGCCTTTGAGCTCGTGTTACAATCTCTTTATCTGAACAGAAGCTCTTTAATTCATAAGATCCCATCTGTTGAGTGTTGGTTGTAGTGACTGTGCTACTGGATGTCCGTTTAGGAACTGTTGACCTAGCCCAATCAGCTCGAGGGAATTCTCCATTCTTTCAACTAAGTTTTTAATAGTCTCTGGCCTTATATAGAGGTCCTTTATTCATTTAGAATTAAGTCTTGTACATGGTGACAAGTACAGATCCAGTTTTTTAAATTTTTTTTATTTATTCAATTGTGCATGTGTGTGTGTGTGTGTGTGTGTGTGTGTGTAGAACCAAATCCAGAAAAACAGCCCCCCCCAACTTCTGTCTGATATCTATACTTGGGGTCTAGGTTCCGAACTCAGGGCCTTTTTCCTATAAGGCAGAAGCTTAACCCTTGACCCACCTCTCCAGGCCCCAGTTTTAATATTCTGCATGTGGATATCCAGTTTTGCCAGCACCATTTGTTGAAGATGCTGTTCTTTTTCCATTGGAATTTTTGGTCCCTTTGTCAAAGATCAGATGGCTGTTGTTGTGTGGGTTTATATCTGTGTCTTCAACCCTTATCCATTGATCTGTGTGTCTATTTTGGAGCCAGTACCAGGCTTTTTATAACTATGGATTTGTAGTATAGACTAAGGTTTGGTATGGTGATACCTCCAGAGTGTTTTAGTTACTCAGGATTGTTTTTGATATCCTGGGTCTTTTGTGCCTCCATATGAATTTTGAGTTTATTTGGTCAACTTCTTTAAAGAATTGCTTTGGGATTTTAATTGGTATAGCATTGAATCTGTATATTGCCTTTGGTAGGATGGTCATTTTTATGATGTTGATTCTGCCAATCTAGGAACATGGGAGGTCTTTCCACCTTTTGGTATCTTCTGCAATTTCTTTCTTTAGGGTTTTAAAGTTCATTGTAAAGGTCTCTTACTTCCTTGGTTAGGTTTATACCAAGGTATTTTATTTTTTAGGGGCTATAGTAAATGGGATTGTTTCTCTCATTCTGAGCATATATGAAGGCCACTGATTTTTGTATATTTATTTTGTATCCTGTCACTCTACTGAACTTCTGTATTAGTTCCAGGAGCTTCCTGGTGGAGTTTTTGGGATCACTCAGGTATAAGATCATGTCATCTGCAAATAGGGATAGCTTGACTTCTTCCTTGCCGATTTGAATCTCCCTTTCTTGTTTTATGGCTTCAGCTAAGACTTCAAGTACAATATTGAACAGAAGTGGTGAGAGTGGACAGCCTTGTGTAGTTCCTGACCGAAGCTAATACCGCCTTAATCCCAAAACCTAATAAAGATACACTTAAAAAAGAAATTTATAGGCCAATCTCTTTGAGGAACACAGATGTAAAGATTCTTAATAAAGTCTTAGCAAATTGGATTCAAAAATATATCAAAAAGATCATTCACGGGGATCAAGTAGGCTTTATCCCAAAAAAAAAAAATGTAAGACACAGATGGATATTACATTTTAGTCACAGGCACAATTCACCATGAAGACTTCACAATACTGAACATATATGCACCTAATACAGACCCCTGCACATTCATTAAGCAAATCCTACAGCATGTAAAGTGAGAACTCAACCGCCAAACGATAATTCTTGGGGATTTCAGCACTGCCCTCTCAACAGGTCAAAAGCTTAATAGAGACACTTTGGAACTTAATCAAACCCTTACTGCAATGGACCCTACAAATCTCTATCGAACTTTTCATCCATGCACCAATGAATACACATTTTTCTCAGCAGCACATGGAACTTTCTGCAAAATAGATCACATGTTGGGCCATAAAACGAATCTCCACTTATACAGGAAAGTTGAAGTTCTATCTTGTACCCTATCAGACCACCATGGTATAAAGCTTGACATCCACAACATAGCAAACAACAGAAAATACACTAACTTCTAGAATCTTAACACTATGATGCTGAATGAGAATTGGATTCAGAAAGAAATTAAAAAGGAAATTCAAGATCCTGAAAGTTAATGATACTGAAAATACAACTTACCAAATTCTTTGGGACACAATGAAAGCTGTCCTAAGAGGTAAGTTCATAGGTCTTAATGCCTACATCAAAAAATGGAAACATCACAATTAAATATCTTAACAATGCAGTTTAAAGCTTTAGAGACACTAGAGCAATCTGATTCCAAAAGCAGTAGAAGAGAGAAGATCAGCAAAATCAGGGGAGAAATATCTGAAATTAAGATAAGGAAAACAATACAGAGAATCAACCAGTCAAAAAGGTGGTTTTTTTTTAAATCAGTAAGAGTGATACACCCTAGCTAAATTAACAAAAGCAAGAGAGAGAAAACTCAAATTAACAAAATTAGAAATGAAAATGGAGTTATCACTACTGATACCCAAGAAATTCAGAGTATTATAATGTCTTATTTCAAAAACTTATATTCTGTGAAATTTGACAACACAAAAGAAATGGATGAATTCCTAAGTAAGTTGTGCTAAATTGAATCAGGGAGTTTTGAATTATTTAAATGTCCTATAACATATGAGGAAATCTATGAAATAATCTTGAATCTTCCCACCAAAAAATGTCCTGGACCAGATGGATTCAGCACAGAGTTCTACCAGATAGTTAAGGAGCTAATAATACCTTAAACTGTTCCATCAAATTGCAAAGGAAAGAACACTACCAAATTCTTTCTATGAAGTTTTATTTCTTCTTGACTCATTCAAAAATGTGTTATTCAGCTTCTATGAGTTTGTGTAATTTCTGTTGTTTCCTTTGTTGTAAATGTCAACCTTTATTCCATAATGATCAGATAAAGTACAAGGTATCATTTCAGTTTTCTTGTATTTATGGAGGCTTGATTTGTGTCTATTTCTGAGAATATTCCACAGGCTGCTGAGAAGAGTGTGTATTTGTTAGTGTTTGGGTGAACTTTTCTGTAGATTCTTGTGAAATCCATTTGATTTATGGTTTCATATGTCTCTGTTTACTCTTTGATCCACTGACCTGTTCAATGATGTGGGTGAGGTACTATGATTTTGTTTGTACTGATCAATTGTTTCGCTATCTATAGTATTTGCTTAATGAATTTTGGTGCTCCTGTGTTTGGTGCATATATATGTTTAGGACTGTAGTATCCTACTGTTGGAATTTCCCACAACTAGCAGGTAGCACTCATTTTTTTTCTGTTATATTTTATTTTAGTTTGAAGTCTATTTTGTCTGATATTCCTGTTTGCTTCCTGCTTCCACTTGGTTAATTGACTATCCTTTCACGCTGAGAAATTGTCAATCTTTTAGTTAAGTCTAAAAGTTTAGCAGTTGCATGGGCAAGGTTTTCAGTCTTTTCAGTTTTCCCTATGTTTTTGTATCTAAAAGGAGCTTTTGGTAAACAGTGATTGGGTGGAAGGGGTCATAGCCATCACTGAAGCAGCACCAGCCAAACTCTGAAAAGAGCCCAGGGTACTTGTCACAGTGACATTTGATGGATGTTAATCATGGCAGCGAATGAGCAATCTTCAATACCCATGACAATGACAATGACCATTGAAGATAAAACACCTCAATTAAAGCCAACCATGACAACAGGAGGACAGCTTTGGGAAAAGTCATAGCTGCTGGTCTGAGTACAAATGGTACTGGGCCCCAAGCAGCAACCAGCAACTAGAAGATACAGGTACTCTTACGGTGGCTTACTGCTCTACCTAGGTGTGAGCACCCAACAGCACCCCTTCTAGCCAACTGGACCTGAGACCAATCACATCTGACAGAAGCCAAGTATGATAGCCCTCTCTTTATTGATTAGGTCTCCATTTTAAGCCTCATTTGCATGCAGGGTCTTGCAGAGCCCACCTATGTACTTATAAAAAAAACCCAAAGAAACAAATAATAAGCTTCAGCCAGCACAGCCAGTCTTGTGGGATAGCTTTCTGAAGAAGGAAAAGAAAGAAGAACACTTCTAATCTCAAGACTCGAGGAAGACCTGGCAAAGGCCTGATGCTCCTGTCAAGTCAAGGAAGTTCTCCAAGATTTGGTGATAGTTCATCAAGCTTCCAAGGCTCTAGCCTCAAGATCTGTCTTGCAAAGAATACACATTTTGTGGCTTTAGACAGGACTTTTTTCCTGTCCTAGATGTTAATTACCACACCTGCTCTCTTAAACTTAGTGGTTTTATTCCATTCTCAGCTAGCATCCCAGACCTAGATGAGAAGCATAGAGATGTAACTCCTTTGGGTTAGGACAACTCTCAGAGGTATAATGCTTGTGGAAAGTTCTGGAAATGATCTGTGCTTAACTTGTATTTCAAGAGTTGCTGGAATTCCTAGAAGAAAAAGGAGGAAGGAAGGCAAAAAATGAAAGAACTCTCGTGTCACATTAATTGGTTCTTAACGTTTTTAACTCTTAGCAAGTTTTTTTCTTTTTATGGATATATATATCTTAGATATCTGCATGTGTTTGTATGGGACTGCATGTGAGTAGGTGTATATGGACACATGTATATAAGTCTGTGGATATAAGAAGGCCTGAGGGAGACATTGAGAATAATCCTCAATCACTTTCCCCTGTTTCGTTTTGAGGCTGGATGTTGTGGTTTGAATGTGCGTTGTCTCCCTTACACAGAAAAGGCTCATGTATTTGAATCCTTAGATGGTATTAATGTTTGGAAGGTTGTGACATTTTTAAGAGATAGAACTTACTGGAGGAAGGCATGTCATAGGGAGTAGGCCTTGAAGTTTGGTAGCCCAGGTCCTGCTTCTTTTGGCTGACTTGCTCGCTATGCCTCCTGATAGTTGTGATTTGAATTTACCTCACGCTTCTTCCATCAGACATGCTTTCTGCTATGCAATTCTCGCTGTAAAGTTCTCTATCACTCTGGGAATTTAAGTCAAATAAATATATCTTTCTTCCTTAAAGGTCATTGCATCTAGTGTTATGTCACAACAGCAGAAGAACTATAAACCCAGAGCATACTATAATAGTTAGTCTAGTCGGTTTGTTCTGAGGTTGGAATTAGAGTGGCAATGACGCCTGAACTCCCATCCTTTGTTTGCACTTTGACCATTGAGTCATCTTCCCAGACCCTTAGAAAGTCTTTTTAAAAAATTCTTCTAATCTTCACTTCTTTTTTCCAAAAAAAAATTTATTTGTGTGTGTGTGTGTGTGTGTGTGTGTGTGTGTGTGTGTGTGTGTGTGTGCACTGTGTGTCTCTGTGGAGGACCAAAGGTGATTTAAAGTATTATGCAGGATTACTTCTACCTCCTTTTGGCTATGCTCTGGGATTACCCATCCTCTGCTTTCCAAAGCTGAAAGTGCAGGCTGTTGTCATTTCCTATTGGCATTTTTATGTGGCATCTGGGATTCGAACTCAAGAGAGTTCTGCTTGAGAGACAGAGTCTTAAGCCCTGAGGCACATCTCCAACCCTTCCCTACCCTACTTCTTCTTGATAAATCTGAAAGTAAGTCAAAAGTACAACTTAAGGAACTTTTCAAGACTGCAGTATTCTCAGAGAACACATGTAGTTTCCAAGTTATTATTCAATATACACAGATACATTAGAACACTTTTATTTCCTAGAGAATCTGGCAGCTTTTTCTCCAGGCTTTTAGGTCTTTATTGTTGGCAATAACTATATTTTGGCCTTAGGTGAAAACTCGTTTTACAATTACTTTACAATATTTTAGAATAATCTCCTGTGGTTTTCTATTCACAGTCAATTTTAAATATGTTATATCAGTCTTTTTGTTAGTCCCTGGTAGGACCAGATAGATTAAAACAGAAAATCAGATTAATTTGTGGACAGCTTCTGCTTTGTTTCCCCATAATCAAGACTGCATTGAGAAAAGAGGCTACTTTTAAAACCAGGGGTGAGGCAGCATAGGTACTTGTAAGAGCATAAAAATGGTATAAAGTTTTACTGTAGTTTTAAACTTTCCTTTTTTATCAAATGATAGTTACTTTATGCAAGGTGTGATGTCAGAGTGTGATATCTATGAATACATTCTGATTTCCTGCACTAGGCCTAACCTTAGTTTATGACAGGTTCAGACATGTCACAAGCCCACATAGCAGTGATGAAGAAAAACAAAAGAAAACAATATTCAAGCTCCAGGACCTAAATTTGAATGATTCAGTTATAAGTTAATATGATGTTTAACATTCATGACTATAATTCTAATGATTGTCCAAACTGAAGTACAATCAGCTGCCAAATCGGTTAGTTAGTCCTCTTATTGCATTGGGGCAGACAGTTATAATTTTTAATATTAATAATCCAACTTGTCTCCTGATCTTATTTTAGTTATTACCCTAGGAACTCTATTTTAACACAACCTTGAGCTTATTAGACCTTTCCATGCTTATGGATGACTTATCATATACTTGTAGAGTTAGCTCTTATTGCAGAGAGAAAAAGGTGGTTGATGGGGGAGGGGTCAGTGGATGGAATAGTCTAGGCAAGTAGAAAGAAATCATAGTCCTGACTTAAAATTTTATCTTACTAGATATAGGCACTTGAGCACCTTTTTAAACCTCTGATCTGAAAGAGAGAAGTGCGATTTAATTTTTCAGCCATAATTTTATTGGTTAAAAATTTCAGAGAATGGCAATAAAGCAACCAAATACAAGAGCAATGGGAAGTGTCCAGGAACAGCTTCTTAGTTGAGATTAGCTCAAGACAATAGTGAGATAGAATTTGTACTGTGATGATCAAGAAAACAAAGATGTCAATTAAAGGAGAAACTAGGGAAAAGCATCAAAGTAGAGAATGAAACTCCCTAAAATGCCAAAATAAAATGTTAATATTTGAAACAAAGGGTGAAGGGAACAAGAAAAAAATCAAAGAAAATGGCAAGAGTCAGTCATAATAGTAAGAGTGATACATACTCTCAAATCATGGTCTGGGACACTGCATTTCAAGTGGCAAACTTCTCTATTTTACACAAAATCTGGGTTGGAGACAGTGAGGCTGCTTATAAGTGTCCATCCTGTGTGTAATATCAGAGATTCTTTGTGGGACACCTTCTGTGTCTCTGTGGTGTAAATGTGGCTTCTGCTTTCCATACTATCATGTTTGTTTGGTACAGAGATAGTTGTCACACTCCCTAGAATCCAAAGAATTCTGTTTTTCAGGCATGTAATGCAAAACCCAGAAAAAGAAATTTCTAGTGTTCTTTGAATATCTTTTGCAGCTTTTCTGTGTATGATAGTTGTCTGTATATGATAGTTTCAATTCTTCAGTACTCTGGGGTCTTCACATAACCCCACATCTTCTGGAGAAAGCTTTCTTTATATTGATTCTTTCAGACAATTTATAACTTCGATTCTCACTTTAAAATAAGACTTCTGGAACAGGTTATCCCCACCCCAGAAAACTATTCTACTGCACTGCTTAAGTTTGGTCCATTTTCTTGCAAATAGTAAATTCTGAGCGCATCCAACCAGTCCTTTCTTTTACACTCCTTCTATGGTGGTGTTGCTTTGTGAAGGCATAACTCATTTCTATAATGGCCTGTGAGATTTATCAACTCTCATTGCACTTCTTGTCTGAGCTAAGTGTCCCAGCTAGAGAAATAAAGCAGTCTTTTCTCATCTGCTTGTCTTCCTGTTTCTTCTGAATATAAAATACGTAAGGCAAATATGTTGTTCAGGACACTGCTGAGTAGATGCTTGGATTTGAATATGTCATTTACTGCTATGCTACCTAGAGCAAGTTGCTTAAGTTATTTGCCACCTATTTTCAAACTAATTTCTTTTTCTAGAAAAACTCTTGTGTTCCATAGATTTTCAGTGTTAGAACAAATGTTATTTATCTAAACTAATTTCATTCCATCAAATGTAATGCTAAGTTATTAAGTAGATAAAATATCTTACTTGGGGGATTTTTGTCTATATGCTATAAATACCGAGATACATTAGTTTAATTCAAAATAAATGCACATTTTCTGTTCAAAATAGGTTAAGGGGAACACAGTCTTTTGTAAGGTCACTGAATTAATTCTCAGTTATATCCAGAGAGCTACAGTTGAGAATCCCACATCACCACACGTTCAGTAAATGGCAGCTAACTTCACTGACTTCATTTTCTTTAAGGACATAAAAATCATGTTAAAGTACAGAATTTTTGTTCCAGCTACTAGAATACCAAACCACATGATTTCAAATCACATCAGTAGAACTGAGTAATTGTCAGGGTGAACTTCCCTCTTTTATTAGAATTCCTCATTTGTCTGAGCTTTAATAGTGTATTGCTACATTAGATTCAAGCCAGGATCAGAGTTTATGACTAGAGTCAATATGCCTAATACTTCTGAAATTGAAGTTCCATATAAGTCAGCTTGATTTATCAATCGTCCATTATTCAGTACAACAACTGCACTGTCAATGCCATCTAGGAATTTATGGAACCAATTACTCTTCAGAAACTGTCACTCAGCTTTTACTGTGTGCCTTGCAAAAATGTTTTGCTGGGGATAATTTGCAAGAGCAGATAAGTCAGAGAGGAAAAGTTTCACAATGAAAAGAGAAAGTTCAACCAAAGATTAAGGCCTAACTAGGAAAATGAAAAGAGGCTAGATGGCTAATTAAAGGCTAGAATAATTATCTAGAAATTGCAAGTGTATGAAAGCAGAGATGAAACAAAATTTTAGAGATAGGATTATTAAACATGAAAGCATAGACATAAAATAATCAAAGGGCAAGGAGTAAATTATTGTATTCAAGTCCTGGCTGAACATTAGCAATGAATCTAAAGGAGAGACCAGAGTACAGACATATACTCATGTGTCCCTAAGGGATCCAAAAGATCATCTAAAGCCCAACAATTAAGTAATGCTTTGATATATGTTGATCTCTTACTTTTTATGGATTAAAGATATGAGCCATACATAGAGATAATTATGTACCTGTTAAGTTTGTATGAGTGGAAATAAAAAAAAAATCTGTGTCTTAGAAAAAGAACCTTGCCCAAGGACTTGTACTTATACTAGGACCAAGTCCTTTGCATTTTAAAATATTTTAATAGGTGATATACTCCTTAAAATTAATGAACCAGTCTAACTCATAATGGTAATGAAAAAAATTCAAGAAAATCTTTTTTAAAAGGCATTAGTCCATTTCTTCATGCAAAACAGCAGCTACCTTGCCTTTTAGAATCTTTTAGGAATCTCTTTCTAAAGAAATAATTGTTTACTATTTACATATATGACCTGTTACTTTGTGTAACTACAAAAAATCATTACAGGAAATTATATTTTTTCAAATTCATAGACTGCTCAGCACCAGAAATAAACTTGAACTATGGACATTGGGTGATAACAGCTGTGTGTCAGTGTAGGGTCACTGAGTGCGACTAATGAGCTCTGTGGATGCAGGTGGATGCTAGTCAGGGAGGCTGTGCATGTGTGGGATGAGTAATAAGTGGGGATGTTCTGAACCTGACCCTCGATTTTAATCTGAACCTAAAACTGATGCAAAAGTTATTTATTAGTTAAAAACTCTTTTATTTTAATCCTTCAGGAATTTAACTAGGTGCTACAATACTCCCTTTCTAAACTTTAGGGTCAACACAGTGATTTGAGTTTGAAAGGTTCTCCGCAGACTCACACCATTGAACACTCAGTCCCAGCTGGTGGTGCTGTTCAGGACCACTGTGGGACCATTGGAAGGTGGATCTCTGCTGGAGGAAGTGGGTCACTGGGAATGGCTTTGAGCTTTATAGTCAGGCACCATTTCCTAGTCATTCCCTTTCTAACTGTGGTGGCAGCATGATCAGAAGCCTCCTGCTCCTGCTGCCAAGCTTTCTCTTCCATAATGAGTAGCATGTTTTCAAACTATAAACCAAAATAAACCTTTCTCGAAGGTGCTTTTTGTCAGGTATTTTTGTTATAGCAATGAGAAAAGTGTAATTGATTATAACTGTCAAGAGTGCTGTGTTCCATATGATTGCTGCAACAAATTACCAATGAACATAATGAGTTAAAATAATGGCGATTCATTCTCTCACAAACTGCAGCTATAAGTCCTAAATCACTATCACATGGCCAAGATCCAACTAGTCACTCTACTCTTTGCCTCTTTCTACCTCTCATTGTTGCCAACATGTCTTGACTTGTGGCAGCATCACTCTCGCACCTGCCTGTGTGTGCTTGCAGTATGCATATGGTTAATTGAATTGGAGACATACCTAGCCAACCCAGTCTGATCTCCCAATCTTAAAAATCACATCTTTGATGATTATCTCCCGCTTCAGTGTCATATGAGGTAACCAAGGAGTTAGAGAGTAGATATCTTGGTTTGAAATATGTCCCCCTCAGTCTCATTTGTTTGGGAAGGTCATGGCACCTTGAGAAGTGGAGTCTTGCTGGAGGAAGGTGGTCAAAAGGATGGGCCTGGAAATGAATTAGTCCTACCCTATTTGTAGGAAGAGTCTGCCTTTGTAGCAAGCAGTCTTGTAGCTCTCAGTCTCCCAGATGGGTGTGACTTAGCCTGTCTCCATCTTTGGCCAGCCAGCTATGCTGCCTCAGCCTTGAAAGACTGTGCTTCCCCTCTGGAACCATAAGCTAAATAAATCTCCTTTTCTCTCTTAAGTTGTTTGACTTTGGGTGCTCTCTCACAGCAACAGTTCAGAGTAACTGTTACAGCAGATACAATTTTTGAGGTAGGAATGAGTTTTAAGCCTGTCTCCAAAACAAGTAAAAATATTAACTGTGGGAAAAAGTTGCCTTAAATTGTATTCCAGATTGCAATACTACCTGTCCTTCCTTCTTTCCTGAAGTGCTGACACATGCCCTGAATTGCCTCTCCTATCCATGCCCTCAGCTCACTCACTTTTCACATGGAGCTTTCTGAGTTTTCTTCCCACCCACAGAAACTACTGCTGATGGACTGTTATATAAATGCCAACATTCTATTGTGTTTTTTAGGAGCATGACAGTTATGTAAGAAATGTGGTTTTTATTAATAAACAACTGCCCCATGTTCATCCTGCCCTAGTTAATATGGAGGGCAGTTCATGATGAGATGTTCCTATATGTGTGACAAGCAGTATATTATGGGAAGTCCTATGTTTTGGAAAAGAAATGGAATCTCTCTTTTTAAAGATGCTGCAAATAACAATGGATTCCAGTTCTAAGATCCTGTTTAGCCTAGGGTTGCTGCATGGCAGTATTGAACAGTACATAACTTTTCTAATGTAAGTGGTGAATTTAAGCAACCTAAGTCATGAAAGAGCTTAATAGCCAGAAGGAATAGTCACTGAGCTTCTCACAGTTGCTAAAATGTGATATGAAAATATGACAACTTGAGAGAACTGGACATCTTTAAAGTTTTTATTTTATTTTTTTTTTACATCACCAGTAAGTAATCACCTGACCCTTGTTTTCAGAAGATCCTATTTCCAGTACTTCAGAGGCATGTGGGTGGACTGAGTCACTCTATCCTTCTTAAAATACATTGTCCTTCCTTTCCTCCCCAAGTATTCATGAGCAATCAACCACTGTCTATCCTACAAAATGCAGTAGCTTATCAGAAGAGGTTTCTAAAGAATAGCTCCAAAAGTCAGTCATATGTTTCAATCCACAACTGATCCATCTTCATTAATAACTCTTAAATGCACATCTGCTGACTTTAGTGCCTTTTAATATTTTCATCCAGGCTGGAATATTAGTAAGAACATTTGGGTATAGCAACACTAAAAAGGTCGGGTCATTTTTCTTATCAAATGTGGAGAAAGATGATAAATTACATAGCATAGAAAATAAAATGATGTGGGTTGTCTCTGATTGTGGGTGTGCATGTGTGTGTGTGTGTGTGTGTGTGTGTGTGCGCGCGCGCGCGCATTGTTTTTGTTATTGGGTGTCAAGACTGGTGTGATTCTGAAAGGTAAGTCTTGAAAGTCTTAGGATCTGTGAATTTTGTAGCCTCAATAACTCATAGAGCACAGGGATTCTTTCAAAAATCACTTTTAGGACATTTCAGAGAGTCTGTGTCCTGATAAGGCTGTGGTCACACAGGTCTGTTGCTGCTTTTATGCTATCTTCCAGAAATGCCTTCGCTTTGCTCCTTGGGTAGCCCTTGTGTCAGTGATATTAAGAACAGAACATATGTGCTGCTGATCCCTGCTATCTTTTGGCTTTAACCAGGCTGCTGAGGATCAGAGGAGAGAGGAGCAGCTATTATATATGAAGAGTTTGTGGTGACACACATGATATTTCTTATCCAGGCTCTGACTGATCCTAACTTCTGTTACTCTACTCTACCAGAAGCCCTCCTCCTGACCCTGCCTGTCATCCTTTTTGTCCTTGAAACTCTCCCAGAAATACAGCATCGAATCAGACAGTGATTTCCCAGGGCCTTGCCTCTTATAATCTTTTTGAAGATAAATGCTTAAGAGAAAGCAGAGAGAAGGTCACTCAGGCGTGTTTCAGGGTTTGTCTTGGGGGGTGCAGTGTGCCTCAATATCTGATAGACATTTAGGGTCAGTGGGGACTCTGGTGTCTCATGTGCTTGTTTGTCAAGTTTAATCCCCCTTGAATGAAACTACCTGGTCAAAGTCTATTGGGAAGAAGATCTGACATACCAATTTTCACTTGTTCTCCAGAAATTCCAATCCTTTTTTGTCTCAAAATATAGTTCATAGACAACTCACTAAGCACAGTCAATGTTTTATCTTGACTTTTTGACAAATGAAAAGCCTTGAGAATGACAGACTCTTGAGAGAAGAGCTGTGTTGTCAAAATATCTGTGTCACTACAGTAAATCAGTTGTTCAAATAGTGACACTGCCTTTTGATTCCACACATACTTACTTGCGGTATCTTTGTCTTTGTGAAGACTGTCTAGGTTGGTCTGGCAGATGCAAACAGGACAGGAGCACTGGGAGGCTGGGGGGGACTACAGTTCTGCACAACTTTATGAAGTTACTAGGGAAAGTCAGTTTTATTATTTATTCTCCAAAATATTTTTAATATTTACTTTTATAAAATTCATTATTGCCAGTTTTCTACATGTAGATAGTATATTCTGATCTCTTCCCTATACTCTTTAACTTCAAAAATTCTGAACTATTACATGATTCAATTAGGCCACAGTGTGTTTTTTGCACCTTTGATCAAAAAAAAATCTTAATTACTTGATAATTATGAACAGCTGTTTTCTCGCTTTGTTGCATTAATGGTTCCAGGAACTACACTTACTTTTAAAAAATTATTTTATTTTTCTAATTTTACAAGCATGTT
The DNA here is from genome assembly GCA_023101885.1 of Typhlomys cinereus. NCBI lineage: Eukaryota > Metazoa > Chordata > Mammalia > Rodentia > Platacanthomyidae > Typhlomys > Typhlomys cinereus. The sequence goes on along the minus strand of JALPQD010000031.1, from coordinate 9,182,976 downwards.
GAGTAGTTATTCCTGCTTTCTCTATCCCTGCTCCCTCCCATTTCCCTCCCTTCCCTTCATCAGTCCATTCCACTCCCTCCTGCCCTCCTGACTGTCTGCTTTTATAGACCTCAGAGGGAACTCTGGCTTGTCTACTTTTGTGAGGGTTCAGGCCTCTTGTGGCATATCAAGTTGCCTCTCTTCTAGCCTCCCACTGTTAGGGACATTTTCCTTCGTTCATCCAGCCTTAATCCCCAATATTCTTCTCTGTCTTCAGTTCCTTGATAATCTATGGGGACATGTTGGTATATCAGTCATTATGCAGCTTTGGTAAGGACAAGTCCCACTGACATGAGTTCCTACATGCAGCACTCCTGCCTTGAATGGAATGTCTTGTCCAATGATGAGCCTTCCTATTTTTAGGTTCTTTTTTTTTTTTTTTTTTTTTTTTTCCTATTTTTAGGTTCTTACTAGCTCACTGGACCTCCTTCTGTTCGGTTTGGTGTACTGTCTTCCTAGCTAAACATTCATAGTCTGTTCTTCCTTTGTGACCTATTTCCTTCCCTTTCCTAGATTCTCGCTGTAGCTTACAGTAACAGGAATGTGTTCTGTTCTGACAAGCAGGCCTTAAATCTGATCATAAAGCTGTTGGTTGTCTCTTTGATAATCATGACACTATTACACAGGTGCTCACCTGTTGCCGTAGTAGTTCTTCTTGTAACTTGCAGATCCCACTGGTTGATGAAACCTTTGATTGCTTTTCTCCCCCAGTAGATTCCAAAATACTGTTTGGCACTGTGTAAGCTATCCAGCAAGCAGGAATCTCCCAAATCGGTTCCAATTGCTATTTTTTGTCCATGTTCTGAGATCCATATGTGTTTCATCTTTAGTAATTGGGTCTTACTGTCAGTTTTTGGAGGGCAACCAAGAGCCATGGCAAAAGCCTATACTGTTTTTTTTTGGGGGGGGGGTTCAGACCTCTCTGACCAACAGCTTATCAGGAAGTGTCACATTACTCCTACTTTTAGCATAGTTTTAATTGTCACTGGGTTCTAAGTGGAACAACCCAAGGCTTTTTGTTTGTTTTGTTTTGCCTTATTTTCCTCTTTCTCTGTGTTCCTCAGTATAGAGACTGTCCATTGTTATTCTTCTTCTGTATATTTTTCTTTTAAATATTATTTATTTATTTATTTATTGCATGCCTGTCTGTGTGTATATCTGTGTATATCAGAGGGAACTATGTATGCCTATGGAGGCCCAGTGGTGATTTTGAGATTCACCCTGGATTGCTCTACTTCCTGTTTGTTTTGCTATGGAGTTTACCAGGCTCTGCCTTCCAGGATTGGAAGTACAGACCATCGCTGTTTCCTCCTGGCATTTACATGTGGGATCCAGGACCCAAACTCAAGATGTTCTGCTTTTAAGGCACAGGCTTAATGCTTGAGCCATCTGTCCTTTCCACTTACTCCTTTTTTTGAAAGAAAGTTTATTTTAACATATTAATAAAATGTTTCTATCTGGTTCCATCCCATAATCTTAATTCCCTCTTGCATCCCATTTCCTCATCGTTCTCAGATATTTTTCTCATTATTCCTTCACTCACCTTACCTGCCATGGTATCCTCTATCTCCCCCTCCAAATGTTTTACTCTATCCATTCCTTCCCATCTTCCCATTCTTTGGTCCCTTTGAACTTTTCTGACTGTTATAGTAGTACCAAGTCAAATACGTCAGTCTACAATGAACATTTTATGTAAAAAAAGAATTAAAATTAGGAAATTAAAATTATTTTTTTTTTATTTTGACATTTTTTTTTATTTCAGCTCATACAAACTTATTAGGTACACCAGTTCCCTCCCTCCCTCCTCCTCCCCCCGTACCCCCTGCTCTCCCTCCCCACCCGTCTCCCTCCCCATCCCCCAGTGCCTCCCACCCCAATTCCCAGAGTCTCCTTTCTTGTGCATGTCTGATTTTTCTCTGGGCCCTCCTCTCCGATGACGTACAAGGACCCAGTGGCCTTTCCCGAACCCTTTCCCGTGTTCCCCTTAGGTATAGGAACACTGCTGTGGCTGCCAATCCTTTGCCTCCAAGGATCTTGGTGCCTTTACCAGATGCTAGACTTTGTGAGGTCAACAATGCGCAGGGCATGCAAAGTCCAATTATGATTGCTTCAGCCCTAACTAGTATAGAGTATCTTACATATCATTGCTCCTCCCATCCTTATGCTCTTACACTCTTACCGCCCCCTCTTCCGCAAATTTCCCTGAGCTTCAAGATGGGGAGAGACTAAGCTGGCCTAGTTCTAGGTGGTTGATATAGAGTCTCTGAAGTTCTGGATTGTGGTTTGTTGATTTTCTTTTGCAGTTTTGCTGCTCCTGCAATGCCCTTCACTCCATCCTGGTGGGCATTGTATGTTACCCCCTGGCCAGAGACAAAAAGCTGTTAGAGTCTTGTGATAAAAGCACATTCAAAGGTAGATGTAATAAAAGTGGGAAACCACACTAAGGGAGGAGTCTATCACCCATTTGCAAAATGGTTACTTTTTATCTGCCAGACTATATGCCCTCCTCTTCTGGTGAGATCACTCCCCCTCAGTAGTAAATGATCAGGAACAAAAGTCTGTGAACTTAATCAGATGTCTCATTACTTATTTGGGTCCTTGGTGGAGGCCTATTTTCCCTGCTGTAACATGGTCCCTTCTCTCCTTCTTTCTGGTGTGGCCCTCCTACCCCATCCCTCCTGTTCATAATCCTTGGAATTACTGTCTCTAGGTGGGCTGGGTGGGTTTGGTACTAGGAGCCACCTATTAGGGAGTACATACGGCACTTAATTTTCTGGGTCTGGGATACTTCACTTAATATAATTGTTTCTAATGACATCCATTTCCCGGCACATTCCAGTAATTCATCATTTTTGATGGCTGAGTAGTACTCCATTGTATAGATGTACCACTGTTTACTTATCCACTCGTCAACTGTTGGACATTTGGGCTGATTCCATGACTTTGTTATTGTAAACAGTGCTGCTATGAACATGGTCGTGTTTGTGCTATCGAGGTGAACCTCTGCTGTATGGGGGGTTATTCCCAAAAGTGGAATAGCAGGGTCATATGGCATTTCAATCTTTAATTTCTTTAAGAATCTCCAGACGGCTCGCCAGAGTGGCTGTATGAGCCTGCATTCCCACCAGCAATGTAGGAGAGTTCCCCTCTCTCCACATCCTCTCCAGTATTTGTCGTTGTTAGAATTGTGGATTTTTGCCATCCTGACCGGGGTGAGATGATATCTCAGGGAAGTTTTGATTTGCATTTCCCTGATGGCTAAAGAAGTGGAGCATTTTTTAAGATATTTGTTAACATTTTAATTTCATCCCTGGTAAAGTTTCTTTTAAGTTCCAGGGCCCATTTTTTAATTGGGCCATTGGTTTCCTTGGTGTTTAGTTTTAAGTTCTTTGTGCACTCTGGACAATAGAGCTCTATCAGATATGTGGTTAGTGAAGATTTTCTCCCATTCTGTGGGTTGCCTTTGAGCTCACGTTACAATCTCTTTATCTGAACAGAAGCTCTTTAAGGAAATTAAGATTTTTATGGAAGATTTTTGAAGCTTGGAGTGGGATTAAAATTCAGACTTTTTTTGTATTTTGAATCATGACACTCTTCCTATTTCACTATAATGGAATTGCACTGAAATAGCTCAATCCAGAATGTGAAAATTTCCTCCAAATGGTGAAGGTGGTGTCAGTGTACCTGTGTGGCAGTGAGTAAATGGAGAAGGAACCCTGTTTTTCAGAAGACAGTAGAAAAATCATTACAGTTGCAAAGGTTAGGATTTCAGTGAGTTATATATTCTTTTGTTTTATTTTTAAATTTCTGTGTAGTATGCACAGGAATTATATGCATGTGAAGGCTAGGTTGATATTGAGAATCACTCTCAATTGCTTTTCCATCCTTAAGGTTGAATCTCTCATTCAAAATCAGAGTTTCCCATAGGGCTACTATTACTCGCTATCTTGCTCTGGGAATCTTGTTTCTACCTTATGAGACTGAAATTATAGGCAGCACTCTCATGCCCACCTGGCATTTTGTGTGGGATCTTGGGATCTGAACCCTGGGTTTCTTGACTGTGAACAAGCACTTTAACCACAGAGCCATCTTCCCAGCCTTAGTTATGGTCCCACAATTCCCCCAATACAGCTTTCATTTTGTCATCAGAAACTTCACAGCAACAATGGTTGCTTTCTCGTTCTGAATCTGTTCCCATCCCCGGTGATCTCCTCCATTTATTCTAGGCCCTTTCTTTAGTTTTTGTAATAAATGATTAATATCCTTGATTGAGAACTTATCTAAAGAAGGCACAAATTAACTTCTTTTCCTTTATTCAGGAATCATCCCTGTAAACAGTCTTGCCTTCTTCTTTGTACAGTGAAATGAACCTTTGGCAAGAAAAGAATAGATCACCATTACATGGACCACTATTTAGACCCCATTAAAACCATTTGTTTGGCTCTTTCTTAAATGGGCATGACTAAGATTACAAGCTACTAGAGGGCAAGAATTAATGAATATTTTACAGAGCTATAACTTTTTATTATTAGAATTGCCTTTTAATACAACCCCCTGTGCTGGCGTGTAAATTCTAATTGAATTAAATGTCACCAAATGAAGGACAGTAACATTCGAAGTCTATAAAGGTGTTTAATACATTGGGGATAGGATAAAGAAAAGAACAATAGAAAGCTCAATTAATTTCCTCCCAGTGAACTCCCTGTGAACCTTCCACAGTTAGGAGAGCAAATTGCACTCCAAACTCTATTGTCCAAGAAGGAGGCTTTGTTTAGAGAGCTAATGCAAATTCCAAGGCTTTAGCTTATTGAATTTAGCTCAATGGCTTGTGACCAAAAATTTAATGAGCACTGAAGCCACTGCTATCTCTTGCCATTCAACTTTGTGCCACTGGGAGCACAGCTGACGGGAGGAAGAGGCGTCTAAAAGTTCAAAACAGAGTTAAATATATTCTGCCTGTCTGTGACTTTCATCAAAATGAAGTCACCTTCATAGCAATGAATTAGAGCATGGTTTTGTCCTCATTTGTCATTTTTGGCTAGAATTTTTAAAGAAAATAAATCACTCTGTACTCTTTTCTCCTTTTGTCTTGCCTAGTTAAGGAGCACTTACAATTTTCACTATGAGAGCAAGGGAGAAAAGAGCCTTTCAGTCATTTACAAAGTTAATTTGAGAGATTTGCTTTGTAAATGTTATAAGGGTAAACATAGAATCCTTAATCTCACCAAATATTGAATAATTCTGTGAGACAAATCGAGAAGGATGAAAAAATTAGAAAGCAAGAGCTACATAGCACTGAGACTCTCCTTGTCTGTAAATGATGCACAATTTTTAATTTTCTTCATTATCTTTACTGTTTATTGAATATTCAGAAAACTGCTGTGTTATGATGGCTTGCTGGAGTTTGAAAACAAAACCGTGATTCCTACTCCTTTCTTTATGGGAGACAGCACTATCTATATAGAGAAAGATGAGGTTGTCATTAGCCATTTGTGTTTGTATGTGTATGTGTGTGTATGCATATTTACTTCTAGGATCTTGACTAGCATACAGCAGATTATAAATTCTATCACTTAGAGTAAAAAATAGGTAAGAATATTGGTAATCAGTATCAAACTCATGATCTTTTTAAAGTTTAAGTACAAGTAGGAAGTATTCCCTTTCTTGTACATTAAAGGTAGATTTGGATAAGATAAGTACTAAGAATCATATGATTGAAAAGTGATCCTGTGTCTAGAATAAGATATTAGCTCTAATCTTCCAACATTTTACCTAGAGATATAGCACTAACTGTAGGCAAATAAAAACCAACATTTGATTGGAGTTGATTGGTAATCTGCTATAAACATGCTAAAATACCTGAACCTCAGGAGCTGCTGTTTTAACTAACAAGATAGCTAGGTTGAGATAGACTTTTACTGTATGGTATCAGACAAGTGAATTTAATTTCCATAATTAGAGGCATTGAGAGTGTCATTGTAATTATAGTTACCTAAAAAAAAAGGATTCCTTTCTAATTACCATGTAAGGGGTATACTCAGTGGATTAATGATAGCATTACCCACTGCTGAGATAGACTTGGGATTAAATAGACCAAACATCTGCTGTGGTGACATCTGCCTAATTCACTTTATGGTAATAAAATAGGTCAGTTCTACACAGACTTATCTTTAAAAGTTATGCTTGTTTTAATGAGAAAGTTTTAGGGGCAATGAATTCAATGCCTAAGTTAGGGAGATGAGTCTTTCAATTCTCTATTTTACAAAATTCCTGGGCAAAAGGCAAGGTAAATGCTAAATACTAAGTTCATATGGAATTTATTTTAGCCTCAAGCATTCTCGCAGAAGTATGATAGAATGAAATGAATTGGAATGGAAAGTAGTTTTCAAACTTTTGGAAGCTCATTGTGGAAAATAAGAATTGATCCATCAGAAATAGGAAATCTTTGGGGAAAAAATTAGCCTCTTTGCTTTTAAATTGTAGACTGGAGCCTTGAAACTAAAAAGTGAATTATTCATGTGCATATAGGTGTTTGTGCATGTAGGTCTGAGATGGATAATATCCTTAGACAAAAGTTTGTGAACATGCCAGTATGTTTTTTCCTTAGGCAATAAAAGGACATAAAATATTCAGTACTTCTTAATTATTTCATAAATGACTGTGTTCTTTCCAAGGAGGCAAACTCTACCAGGAAAGTGGTAAACTTGATAAAGCAACTAGTCACTTGTTGTAAGTATCTCTACCTAGAGAATAAGTCTTTCTTGTATAAGTGACTCCAATATCCTATTGAGACAGCTTATCATTTTGTGACAATATACAGAGCTAGTGAAATCCTAGCTGGATGTTACATGCTGGCAAAGTCTGTTGGGTGTGTCAGTATTTCAGCCTAATAACAAGCAAAAAGTTTTTAAAAACTGAAAAATCAATAACTCTTTTTATATTCATAGATGAGGCGGACAAAGTATTTTCTCACAAATTTAGAAGACAGGAGGATACAATCACTATCCTACCAGAGTAGAGCCTGTGATGAGAAACTTCTTTCAAAACCAGGAGCATCAAACTATGATGGCTGAATGCAGTAAAGTGTGAGTTAGACTCCAGGTTTGATGTACCTGGGAATCACACATTTCTGTGAGGACTCATCTCCTGGAATGTGTCAAGGTTCTTAATGCAAATATCAGGAAAAAAAAGAATTTCCTCATCTTTCTGGTAAGGGAGAAAGAAATTGCTGTAAAATAGGCCAGTTCCGAGCAATGTCTCTTCCCAGGAGAAGCTAGCCTTCTAGGATTTGTTGAGAGTCTAAAGGAATCTGAGAGAAGGCAAATGCTCAACTTTAGCTCCTCTAACTATCCTGTTCCAACAAAAGGGAAACATTCAAAGAAGAGTTGTTGAAGTTCATGGTCTATAGATGAGGACCACTGGAAAAATGAAACTTAAATGCAGGCATGTAGGACAACCCCCTCAACACTAGGCACGTCTTTACTGGTGTTCCTTTCAACTCAACATAAAAAAATAATAAAAGAGAAAAGATTAAAATCATCAAAACTAGTTTTAGATATGACAGGAATGGAATTTGAGGAATTATCAGATTTGGAATTTTAAATAACTAACAGAAATATGTTAGGGGTTTTAATACAAGAAGATAATATACAAGTATAAATAGGAGAGAGGGAGAGAGAAAGAGAAGAGAAAGAGAGAAATTCTACAAGTCATAAAGAAATACAGAAGTTGGGGAGGAATGCTGCCAAAGAATTCTTTCTGGACATTGCATCTGTGAACTTACTGTTGCTGAGTTTGCTAGCACAAAACCTGTATAAGAGTAAACATGCTAAAATCTCATCACAAGAGGAGGAAGAGCTCATGAGGCAACACCTCTCCCTGAAGGACTATTGATGTTAATGCTGGTTGCAGGATGGTGAGTCACTTAAGTTCAGTGGCACATTCACTGCTATATTGCTCTTGCTCCAGCAGGTACCCAAATATATGCTAATGCGAGAAACTCTGAGAGAGAGAGACAGAGACAGAGAGATAGAGAGAGACAGACAGAAAGATAGACAGATAGACAGACAGACAGACACACACACAGAGAGACAGAGAGAGAGAGAGAGAGAGAGAGAGAGAGAGAGAATACTGGTTGAGAAGAAGATTTTATATAGGAGAAGACAGGCCAGTGAGATATGAAGCAAAAATATCTTAAACCTGTTGACTACATGTAAGAAGAAATTATTAAAGAATAAAATTTGAAATTAAACAAAAAAGATATTTGGCACCTGAGAAGTAATACCTAAGGTTGACATGTGAACACACACATACACACATAAACACAAGAATTTCCACAGTCACTGTTGTGGTTGGATCTGAAGTTGGGAATTGTGGCAGATACCTTCCTGATCTGGCGGAATGGAACTGAGGATTGACTTCCTTAAAATAGAAACTGAAAAATATGGGATCATTGAATATGTCCTTGACCCTCTAAAGTAAACACTCTAAAGTTGCTCTACTTCCCATTTTTCATTAACAAATAATTCACTAAATATAAAGATTAATATCATAACAGAAATGAAAAATATCTTTTATGGGAAGAATGCTAAAAGAATCTTTGAGCTTGCAATAACAATGGAAAATAAAAAAGACCTGGGAAGAAAACTCTGAACAGAACAGAGTATCTAAGAATATTGAGATAACTATACAAGTTAGAATACTTGCAGAATAGAAATAAGAGAGGAGAAAGAAACAAAAGCAATACTAAATTAAGAATTTTCACAAGTTCTGGGAAGCTCAGAGAATACCAAGCAAGTCAAATACCAAAGCAAATTACACATAGCTATACCTAAGCAACTTATTCAAGTTTCAGAAAGTGAAAACCAAGGAAAAGCCTTCAAAGAACCAGAAGGTTGCCTACTAAGGAACATTTCAGAAATGCTTCTGGTGCTAGGGAGATGACCCAGTGGACAATGGCACTTTCTGTAAACTATGAGGACCTGATTAATATCATGACAGACATGAAAAATATCTTTTATGGGAAGAATGCTAAAAGAATCTCTGAGCTTGCAATAACGATGGAAAATAAAAAAAAGACCTGGGAAGAAAATGAACAGAACAGATTATCTAAGAATATTGAGATAGCTGTAAAATTTAGAATACCTGCAGAATAGAAATAAAAACCAGTATCTACATAAAAACTAGACACTTATTGTGAGTGCCTCTAGCTCAGTTTCCTGAGGGGAACTGAGACCTAGAATCTTTCCTGTCCAACTGGTCTAATTTTTGCAGTTGGAAAACAGCAAAGAGACTGTGTCAAACAAGATTGAAAACAAGGACTGAAACCCAGGTTGTCTTCTGACCTCCACATGTGTTCCATGACATGTCTGTTCGCCAATTCACAAACCCATTTGTGTACTCTCACATAACAGACACACAAATGCATGCATGTACACATATATACACCAACTACATCTGACTTCTCTTTAAGAAACACAATTACAAGATGTAGCAAGACTACCCACCCTTCACTCTCTCTTGGCTCCTCCTTCTCCTAGGAATCTCTGAGTTCTCCCATGATATGTGCCTAACTACATGCTTTTGTGGTCAATTCAGACCTCACTCTACAATTTCTCTTACAGTTCTTCCTCTCTCCTAGGAACCTCTGAGTCCTGACTGTGACCTGGCTGCACTCCACTTTCCATTCTGATAATCATAAAAAAAAAATACATGAACATTTCAAATGCCACAGAAACCAAAAGATGCTGATTGCCCATCTCCAACTGGGGACCCTGAGAATATCACCATCCAACATAGAAAATTCATACCACCAAGCTACAAGATGAGCAATACATTTTACTTCCTACTTATATTAATATGATTTTCACTCCTGAAGACTCCCTCCATATATTTTACTAGTTCCTATACATTCATCTCTGCTGACTCTCAGAAGTTTATCTGTTCCCCATACATTAATTACTTTATAGCCATTATAAAAAGGATATCAATCTGCTGTAATATCTTCAGCGACTACAAGAAACTGTGGATTCCAACAGAACACTAACCCTTCATTCTCAGTTACTTTATTCATCCCTGTTCCTTCAATATAAAGCAATTCTGAAACTTAATTCCATATAATAACCAAATTATAGAACTTTATTAGAATATGCTATTATAGTTTTCAGATCCAGATTTCTTAAATTACCATATACTTAACCTGTATCCTGTATATCATTGCCAGCTTGTTCTTAAATCCCTCCCAGCTTCACCATATATATCTTCTAGCTGTCACTATAACTTGGAACTTACAATGTTGCATACCTCTAAAATCTCTTGTCTCTTTCTAAATTGTAGCCCTTACCCCTAGTTATATAGCACACTCGTCAAATCTTCTTAAACCTGTTCTGATACTCAAGCAAGCAAAATCTGAATCTAAACTTTTAAAAATAAATTTATTAAATTTATACTTTATATACATGCTCCTTGCCTCCCTCATTCCCCCCTCTCTTTTTCCCTGACTTCCCCCTTGCCATCATCCCATCGCATCCTCCCTTCTCGTCCTACATGGGTCCAGTAGGGACCCTCTTATCTCTTGTCCTTTGATTCTATGGGTCCTGGAGTTCCCTCTATATCATCTGTTCTCATGAGGATTTAGCCTCTGTGGCAGATCAAGAGGCCCTTCCATGGGCAGGCTGTGTACTCCCCTATTTCTGTGTACTCCTATATTTCTGTGTACCCATCTCCCCTAAGGATCCTACTTCCTAAAATGATTCTTCTGAGATTTGTGCAAATCCATGGGGGCATGTTGACATGTCCACCGCTGTGCAGATCTAATGAGTTCAAGTCCCATTGCTATGAATTCCTGGCTATGGTTGCCCTGTCTTGAGTAGAGTGATCTGTGCAGCAACAGAACTCTCCATCTTTATGCTCTTACAGTCTTACCACCCTTCTTTTTCACAAAGTTCCCTGAGCCTCAAGATGGGGAGAGATTTGGCAGACCTGGTTCCAGACGAACATTGTAGGGCTACCACTGTTCTGTATTCAGGTTGTTTGTTGTGCATTTTGTTATTCTTACATTGCACAAGACTGCATCCTATTTGACTGTTGAGATCCTGTCCTATCCAACAATACAGAAACTGTTAAAGAGAGGCCTTTATATAAGATAAGGCTTGAAGGAGAGGGAGGGTCAGGATTAGGGCAGATTAGTGGGTGGGGTCAACTTCCAGGACATCATCTGGGTGTCTACTAATTACCAATAACCTCCTCCACCCCCACCCCCACCCCCCACCCCGTTGTGGCCAGATTCTAGGGTCCCAAAAATCAGCAAGGAGCCATACTGCTGCAATTCACATGAGGGCTTTTATTAACAGACTCGAACCTGAGCTCACAACCGACCAACAGCAGGGTCGAGCTGGGAAGAGCATGGCCCTTTGTCTGCTGAAGTTTTATAGCTTACTGGCAAGGGGAGGGGGCTTCCAACTTAGTAGTTATATCATTAGCTAACAGCCAATAGTTTTGGCGTGCAAGGATTGGTCCCCCGCCTTGTCTGTCAGCAGTTTGAATTGCAACTTTACTACCCACAACACCTGAGATTTTCTCTTCTGTTACTGAAAAATGGTTGTTGGCTCTAATTGACCTATGCCCAGGTCGCCACTGCCCTGGGGCAGCCCATAGACTTTTATGGTAAGGGGAGGAATGGGGGTGGGCAACTCCAGTCTGCTGAAACGTTCTTTTCAGGTACTCAGCTAGGCACGTGGGACCGCATTCCACACTCCCAGCCTGTCTCTAGTTAGAGCTAATGGCTGCGCTCTGACTGGACCACATAGGAGCTCCAACTGAGCCATATAGGAGCTCTGAATGGGCCATATTATGAAAGCTATATACAAGTGGAGAAACATACTTAAAAGCATCTAAAAGAAAACCAGAATTGGGTTCTATTTCTCCTCATCCCAATGATGGGGAACACATATCCAGTGCTTCAAACCACTGCAAGCACCAGAGAACACTAAGGAGACTGGCAAATGACCCTGGATTGGATCAGATATCTGTATTTGTGAGTCTTTCTTGATGGTGACCTTATTTCTATGTTCCTTTGTCTTCATTCTCTGTGGTCTTCTTTGCCTTACCTTCCTATTTCAAATCTTTCATGGTTGTAAAGGGTAAAAAAAGGTTTTCCTTTGAGTATGTCATTATGAGCACTTGGAATTAGGTTCTACTTATAAGGGAGAACATGCAATGTCTGGTTTTCTGTGCTTGGGATACTTTCTCAGTATGATTTCTTCTGTGTCCATCCATTTAGCAGCAAATTTCATTAATTTGGTTTTTTGATGGCTGTTTAGTATTCTAAAGTATACATGTGCCATATTTTCATTATCCATTTGTTAACTGTCAGACATATGGGTTGATTCCATGACTTTGCTATTGTGAATAGTGCTGCAATGAACATGGATGTTCATGTGTTAGTATAGTATGATGAAGCATTTTGGGGAAATTCCCAGAAATGGTGTAGAAGAGTTATATGGTATTTCAATTTTTAACTATTTTAGGAACAAGTCTACTGACCTCCATAGTGGTTGTACAAGTCTGCATTCCCACCAGCAATGTATGAGGTTTCCCTTCTCCCCACATCCTCTGTAGCATGTGTTGGTGCATGTATTTAGATTTTCACCATTCTGAGTGTTGTGAAATGATATCTCAGGGTAGTTCTGATGTTTAGGGAGGTAGTCCCTGATGTCTAGGGAGGTAGAACATTTTTTAAGATATTTGTTGAGTATTTCAATTTCTTTCTAGAAAAAAATTCTTTCACATTCCACAGCCCACTTTCTGATTGGATTTGTAGTATAGATTAAGGTCTGGCATGTGATTCCTCCAGCATAGTTTTTATTACTCAGAATTACTTTAGCTATCATGTGCCTCTTGTGCTTCTGTATGAATTTTGAGATTGCTTTGTCGATTTCTGTGAAGAATTGATTTTGGAGTTTTGATTGGTATACCATTGAATCTGTATAATGCTCTTGGTAGGATGGCCATTTTTATGGCGTTAATTCTACCAATACGGTAAATGGGAGGTCCACCATTTGGTGTCTTCTGAAATTTTTTCTTTAGGGTTTTGAGTTTTCATTGTATTGGTCTCTCATTTCTTTGGTTAGATTTGTACCAAGATATTTCATTTTTTAGATGTGATGGTAAATGGAATTGTTTCTTTTAGGACAGTCTCACTTTTTTAATCCTTAGTATATAAGAAAGCCACTGATTTTTGAACATTGGCTTTGTACCCTGCCACTCTGCTGAACTTGTGTATTAGTTCCAGAAGTTTGGGATCTCTCAGATAAAGAATCATGTCATATATGTAAATAGGAATAACTAGACTTCTTCTTTTCCTATTTGTGTCTCTTTTATTTCCTACTCTTGTCTAATAGTTCTTGCTAAGACTTCAAGTATGATGTTGGATAAAAGTGGTGAGCATGACCATTCTTGTCTATTTCCCTATCTGAGTGGGAAGACTTCAAGTACTTCACCATTTAGAATGATCCATGCTACATGCATATTATTATACTGAAATATATTCCTTCCATTCCAATTGTCTCCAGGACTTTGATCATAAAGAGATGTTGGATCTTGTCAAAACAAGATCCTTGGATTTGTTTATATGATGGATTATATTTATTGATTTGCATGTGTTGAACCAACCTTGTGTACCTGGAATAAACCCTACTAGATCACAATGAATGACATTTTTGATATGGTTTTGTACCCAGTTTTCAAAAAATTTGTTGAAGATCTTTGTATCTGTGTTCATCAACGAGATTGACCTATAGGAGTTTTTTTTTTTTTTATTTGGTTTTGGGGTTAGCATAATATTAGCGTTGTAAAAGGAATTGGGGTATATTCCTTCCTTTGCTATTTTATGAGTAGTTTACGGAGTAATCATATTAGTGGTTTTTCAAGTGTTTGGTAGAATTCTGAATCCCTCTGGTCCTGAATATTTTTTGATGGGAAGATTTGTAATTACTTCTTGAATGTCATCACTGTTTAAAAACTTCAATTCATCCTGATCCAGTTTTGGTAAGTCACACATATTATGAAATTCTTCCATTTCTTTCTGACTGTCAAATATTTTAGAGTATAAATTTTTGAAGTATGACTTTGTGATTCTCTAAATTTCCTTGGTGTTAGTTGTAATGACTCCATTTTCATCTCTAATGTTATTAATTTGGGTTTTCTTTCTTTTGGCTTTGATTAATTTGGCTAAGGGTTTGTCGATCTTGTTAATTTTTTTTCAGAGAACCGGCTCTTTGGTTGAGTTGATTCTTTGTATCCTTTTACTTATCTCAATTTTGGATATTTCTCCCCTGATTTCTGCTCACCCACTATTTTTTGGGATTGCTTTGTTCTTGTTTTGCTAAAGCTTTAAGTTGAATTTTATTTACTTGTGAAGTTACCATTTTTTATATAGGCAATCAGTGCTATAAACTTTCATCTTAGGATTGCCTTCATCATATCCCAAAAATTTTCGTATGTTTTAATTTTTATTATCACTTATTTCTAGGAATGTTTGAATTTTCTTTTTGACTTCTGTCTGAACCCATTCCTCATTCAGTATCATGATATTTAATTTCCAAGAATGTGTGTGTTTTCTGATGTTTGCTTTGTTGTGAATGTCTAGCTTTATTCCATTGTGGTCAGATAAGCTATAGGATATTATTTCAATTTTCCTGTTTATGTGAAGATTTACTCTGTTCTCCAATATGTGATCTATTTTTGAAAAGATCCCATGGGCTGCTGAAAAGAATGTGTATTTCTTATTTTTGGGATGAAAAGCTCGGTAGAAGTTGGTCAGGTCCATTTGGGTTATGGTTTGATTAAGCTTCAGTGTTTCTCTGTTCAGTTTTTAGCTTGTTAACTTATCTAATGGTAAGAATGGGATGTTGAAGTCCCATACTATTATCGTGTTTGGGTTGATTTGTCATTTTAAATGTTGTGACATGTATTTAATGAATGTGGCTAAGCCTCTATTAGGTATGTATATGTTCAGTATTGTAAATTCTTCCTGAGGAATTGTTCCTTTGACTAATATGTAGTATCCTTCTGTGTCTCTTATCATTTCTTTTAGTTTGAAGTTTATTTTGTCAGATGTCAGAATCGCTACTCCTGTTGGTTTCCATTTTCCATTAGCTTGCAGTACTTTTAACTAGCCTTTTGCTCTTAGAATATGCCTATCTTTCATGGTGAGATGTGTTTTCTGAAGGCAGCAAATTGCTGGGTGGCAATATTTGATCCATGTTTGTAATCTATGTCTTTTGATTAGATTGTTCATTACATAATGTTTAGATTTATATTTGAGAAATGTTTGTTGATTCCTGTCATTTTCTGTGTTTTATGCTTTTCATGTGTGTATTTCTTTGCTAGGAAGTTGTGTTGGTATTATTTTCCCCTTCTGTCCTCTTAGATATGTTTTTTTTTCCTCAAAGCTTGAGTATCTTTTCTAACATCTTTTGTAAACCTGGTTTGCTGTTCATGTAAGCCTTCAGCTTGTCCTTACAGTAGAAGGTTTTTCTTTTGCCCTCAATCATGACTGATAGTTTTAATGTGTATAATAGTCTGGGCTGGCATTTGTGCTCATTCATGACTTAGAGTATATTTTTCCAAGCTTTTCTAGCTTTTACTGTTTCCATTGAAAAATCAGCTATTATTTTAACAGGCTTACATTTAAATGTGACTAGGTTTTTGATTCTTGATACTTTCACACATTGTCTTTTCTACCTATCGATATTGTTTCAACTATAATTTGTTATGGTGAGTTTCTATTTTGGTCATACCTGAACAGTGTACGTTATGCCTCTTGTACTTGGATGGGGATCTCTCCTTAGACATGGAAATTTTTCATTAATTATAGTGTGAAAAATCTCTTCTGGATTGGCTTTATGGGTTTCTCATTCTGGTATTCCGTAAATGCATAGGTTTGGTTTCTTCAAGAAATCCCATAACTCTTGAAAATTCCTCTCTGCTATTTTTTCTGACCTTTTCAATCTCTTTGATTGAGCCAATTTTTTCTCTTGTCTTGTCTTCTAGTTCTGATATTCTACTTTTTGCCTCATTGGTTCTGCTGGAAAGACTTTCTGTTGAATTTTGGATTGTAGCTAGCTTATTTTTAACTTCAAACTTAATTTCTGCATGAATTTCTTTTTCCAAGTGCTGTATGCCTAGTTTTGTTTCTGCAACTGCTTTTTTCATATTCACCTAGGTGCCTCTTGTGCTTCTGTTCATATTGGCTAATGTAGTTATTTAGCTCCTCTTGGATTTCCTCTTTCATTATTTTCATCATTATAAAGACCATTCTTTTAAAATCCTTGTCTTAGTTATTGAGTTCCTGTCTAATATCTAAGTGTTATTTTGGTAGGGATCCATTGTTGTGGGGTCAGAATTTGTTGGGGGGGAGGTTGTCATCATAGTTTTTTGTTGTTTCTTGTGGACTTACGGTGTGACTTGGTCATTTTGTGTTTGATTTGTAGAACCTTTCTTGGTGAGTGCCTATGATTGTTGTGTGCCATACAGAATTGCTGCACTTGGACTGTTATTGCTACTGTTCACCTTAAACACTTTGAGTTCCTTGCTGTTATTTCATAGGGAAGGCTATATGCTACCAAAAGAAAAGTGTAAAGGCCCTATTCTGGTTTTAGGGGTGACAGAGTTTAAGTCTAGATTTGCCTGAATGTTTGCAATTTGGTGTCAAGGGTTATTAGGTGTTGTTTGTATTAAGTACTAGATCAACTTTATATTTTGAAATAGGGTGGGTTTAGTAGTCAGGGAGTAGCGCTTAGAATACTATGGCAACTACTAGTTCCTTCCAGTTAATGCCCTAAGGGTGTGTGTGTAGGGTTTTGAGTATGTTATGCAGAGGTGACTGTCAATTGACATGAGAAGAAAAGTGAAAAGGTTACTTATCTAAGGTTTGGATGTGAAAATTCCGTTCTGTAAGATGGAAGTAGCTTTAGGGTCCTCAATTTCAAGCAGTTAGTGCTCTGATCCTGGATTTGTGGTGCCTGTGGACACTGTTAAAATCTTGAAAGTTCTATTATTGGTTGATTGGGGGGGTGTTGGTTAAGGGTGCCTTGAACTGGTTCCTAGAGAGGGGAAATTCGATCTGCCAAAGTCTACTGGTGTCCCAGAGCCTAGGGGAGTGGCAGAGGACCAGCCATGAGCTCAGTACAGTGCACAGGCTCTGAGCCTAAAAGGAACCCTGATCTGCTAAAGCCTGCTGATGACTTAGAGCCTTGAGGCGTGGCCAAGGGGCCACCAATGGAATATTTAACACCTGTCACCATGAGAGAGGAAATTCAGTCCACTAATGTTTGTTGGTGTCCCAGAGCTTAGGGAAGTGGCCAAGGACCAGCCTGGAGCCCAGTGTGGTTTGGGTGTGCGGGCCCCAGCCCAGGCCTGACTCCAAATTTTAATCTTATCAACTAAAATTAGATCATAGACTCTTTCACTCTTGAATCAACACAAGAACTGGGAGTGTGTATTTCATGTGCACTGAAGCTACCACATCTACAATTCAAAGCTGACCCTCAAACAACACCAACTCATCCAAATTCAGGGAAACAGTTCCAACAACTCTGGGAGTCTGACAACCCCATCTGACTCAGGAGAATCAGAAATATGTACCAAAATAAGCAACCAGAGATCTAATACAAGGTAACCAAGTCACAACATAAGTCACAAAAAATATGCTAAAACAAGAAAATATGGCTCCCACAAAAAATAATCAATCATTAGATTCTAATTGGGATAGCTCTTGGACAATAATGAAAGAAGCAATAAATCAAAACTATTCCAAAGATCAAGTCTAAATATGATCAAGGAACTGAGAGAACAATGAGGAGAACTACATCTACATGAGGAATCTGAGAGGCAATGAATAAATGCAAGAACAGATATGAACATGAAAACAATAAGGAGCAAAATGAAATGAAATAGTGGAGGAAAGGAAAATAAGAATAGAATTATTTCAAGAAAAAGCTAAATTAAAAACTCAATAGAAACTTATATAAAATGGAAGAGAGCAAGCAAAAGATAGAATATCAGAACTTGAAAGGAATAGTGCAGAATTGAATCAGCCAATCAAAGAAGCAGAAAAAATTTAAAAAATAAGACTAAAGTCATATCCAGGAGCTATGGGACATCATAAAGAATTCACACTTATGGATTTTCAGAATCCCAGAATAAGCAATCCACGAAAAAGTGCAGAGATTATTTCCCACAATATTAACTTTACACACCTTGGTGAGAGGTGCCTCTCCATGTACAATGGATATATACAATACCAAATACTCAAGACCAGAATAGGAATATAGCATATAATAGTTGAAACATAGGTACATACTAAAGAATAAAGCTTGAGAGCTACAAGAAAGAAAAGCCAACTCACATATAAAGGCAAGCCTATCGAAATAACAGTTGACTTTTCAATGAAAGCATAAAAGGTAGAAGATTTTGGGACAACTTCAAGTTATTCATGATCACAAATGACTGATACAACTGACTAAACTATCAGTCATGATTGAAAGCAAATGAAAATTTTTCTGTGACAGAAGTAAACAGAAGACTTATATGATTATCAAGCCAGATCTGCAGAAGATACTAGAAAGAATATTCAAGGCTGAGTAAAAGGATAAACACACTCAAATCAGAGGGAAAGTAATGTTAATCAATCAGTAAGAAAAGAACTGCAAATGTAAGGTAAAAAATCAACAAAATGACAGGAATCAATGAATATTTCTCAATAATAGCATTAAACATGAAAGGACTCAACTCCCCATTCAAGTGACATAGGCTAACATCATAGTTAAAAGTCAAAACCCATTAATTTGCTGTTTATAAGAAACTTAATTAACCATGAATAATAGCTATTTTAAGAAGAAAGGATGGTCAGAGATACTCAAAGAAAATGGAAACATAATAAGCAGGAGTTTTCATTCTAATATCTTACAAAATAGACTTCAAACCAAACAAATGATAAAATAGCAAGAGGATATTATATACTCATTAAGGGAATAATACATAGAGTACTTTATAATTATAAAAATATAGGGCCACTCATATTCATTAAGCAAACATTCTACAGGTAAAGCAACGGACCAACCTAAATATAATAATAATAGGAGATTTCAATGCCACACTTTCATCAAAACACAGGCCAAAGGCCAAAACTGAACAAAGATACTGGAACTAAAAGAAAATCATAAACCAATTGGAACTGACTGACATCTACAGAACTTTCTGCTTCACTTTGAAACTTCCCAGGCTCTGCCGTCTCCATTTCTACCTGTTTTTAATATGAAATTCAGTATTTGAATTCAGGTCCTTTACTTTGCTGGAACAATTGTAACCCTTGAGCTATCTCTCCAGTCCTGAATATAAATTTTTTTAGTGATCCATGTAGCATTTCCAAAACAAATTCCATACTAGGAATGAAACAAGCCTCCACAAATACAGGAAGATTGAAATTACAATCTTGTATTGACTCACCATGAAATAAAGCTAGACATCCATAACAAGGGAAATAATAAAAGGCACATAAAACTCTTAGAAACTAAACAACATGCTATAAAGAATTAGTTAGGGAAGGAAACAAAATGTAAATAAAAAATACTAAGAAGTAAATAAGAATTTAAACTAACATACCTGAAATCTATGGGACACAAAGAAAGCTGTTCTAAAAGGAAGATTTATAGCACTCAATGCCTACATCAAAAAATAAGTCATCACAAATAAGTAACTTTAAAATGCATCTTAAAGTCCTGTAGAAACAAGAACAAGCCAGTCCCCAAAGCAGTAGATGGGCAAAAGTAAATAAGACCAGGAATGAAATTAATGAAATAGGAATAAAGAAAACAATACGAAAAATCAGTGGAACACAGAGTTAGCTGTTTGAATAGGTAAACAAGATTGACAAATCCTTAGACAAATTAGTCAAAACGAAAAGTGAAAAATTCAAATTAATAGGATTAGAGATGAAAACAGAGCTGTAACAACTTATACCAAGAAAATTCAGAGAACAATAAGAATATATTTTGAAAATTTAAACGTCACAAAATTTGACAGTTTAAAAGAACTGGGTCAATTTCCAACTACATACAATTTGCCAAAGTTGAATCCCATGAATCAAATGATTTAAACGTACCTGTAACATGCAATGAAATTAAAGTAGTAATTACAAATCTCCCAATCAAAAACAAAACAAAACAAAAACAAACAAACAAAAAAAGCAGGGCTAGATAGATTCAGTGTAGAATTATATCAGACGTTTAAAGAATATCTAACATCCCCAATCCACAAATTTTTCCACAAAATAGGAAAAGAAGGAATACTTCCACAGTCTTTCTATGAAACCAGTATTACTCTGGACATCAAGCCAAATACACAATTACAACAACAACAAAAAGAAAATTATAGGCCAATCTCATTAAAGAACACAAATGCAAGAATTCTCAAAAAAGTACTTGGAAACTGAATTTAAAAATATATCAAAAGGATCATTCATCATAACAAAGTTGGGTTGAGTGAAGAAATACAAGGATGGTCTAATCTATAAATGCAATTCACCATATAAAAAGATACAGAAACAGAAATCATATGATCCCTTCAATAGTACAGGAAGAGCTTTGACAATACTCAACACCCCTTCATGATGAAAGTCCTGGAGACAAGAAGGATGGACAGAATCTATATTAACATAATAAACACCACATACAACAAGTCCACAGAGAAAATTCATCCTAAATGATGAAAATTTAAAGAATTGCCACTTAGATCAGGTATTAGACTTAAATCAGGAACTAGACATGTCTTTACACTCTTACCACTCCTGTTTATTATTGTACTTAAAATCTTAATTAGAGTCATAAGACAAGAAAGTGAAATAAAATTAATATGAATAGTAAAGGAAGAAGTCAAGGTATTGATATTTTCAGATGATATGATTTTGTTCCTGAAAGACCTAAGGGTTCTACCAAGAAATTAATTAAGATAATAAACATGTTCAGTACAGTGGTAAGCTACAAAATGGATATCCTAAAATCAGTGACTTTCTTATATATAAAGAATGAATAAAGTAAGAAAGAACTGAGAAAAATCCCATTTATCATAGCTCCAAAAAATGTACAATACCTTGAAATACACATGTAATTTTAAAAATGAATCTATTCTTTCTTACTCAATATTAGAGATGATCATATGATCATGTGCAGTATAATGTACATAGAAATTTGGGAAGTGCAAGAGGAACAAATAACAAGAGGTAAGATAAGAAGGTCAAGTACATGGAAGAAGATCATAGATCTCCTGCTATAAGAACAGAGAACTCTCCCACAGCCCACTTCCTGAAACTTTATTTTTTTATAAGAATGTTAAGCTGGAGCTGGAGCTCAGTTCTAATGCTAAGGTATAGGACCTTCAATTTGGAGGAGGAGAAAGAGGAAAGTGAGAATCACTATACCTTTCAGTGCATCCTCACGGTGATCCAGACTGATTCCAGGACAAATCAGCATTTTGAGATTTGCATTTCTGATCTCTGAGACAGTGTTCTGCAAATCTCTTATACCCGTGAAAATCTTGAAAAATTTGTACTTTCATTTTCGTATAATTACTTCCCTTAGGCAGTACACAACTACTTTTAGACAAAAAGAAATCACTTTGTTAAGGTTTGCTAAGCAAAATTTTTTTTTAATTTCATATATTCCCGCTTGTGTAGGTTGAACTTATTCTCTGTGCCTTTGGGTTCCTATTGAGGAAATGGTGGCCAAGCCAATCAATTCAAGCATATTCCATATTTTTTCTTCTTGGAATTCTATAGTTTCTAGTATAACATTGATACATTTGGAGTTAATTTTTGTGAAGGGAGATAAATAAGGGTTCTGCAAATAGATACCCAATTTTGCCACCACCATTTGTTGAAGGTGGTGTCCTCTTTCCAATTTTTTGGTACCTATGTCAAAGATCAGTTGACTTTAGGTGAATGTGCTTATGTTTTTATTAATATGGGTTTATAATATAGCTTAAAGTCTGGTATGGTGATACCTCCCACAGAGTTTTTATTACTCAGGATAGATTTTTGCTATAATGTGTTTTTTTTATGTTTCCATATGAGATTTGAGGTTGCATTATCATTTCGGTCGAGAATTGGGTTGGAATTTTGATTGGTATTGCACTGAATTGGTATATTGCTTTAGGTAGAATGGTCATTTTGAGTATGTTAATTCTATCAATCCAGGAGCATGGGGACTCTTTCCATCTTCTGGTGTCTTGTAATCTTGTAATCTCTTTTTTTAAGGTTTTAAAGTTTTCATTGTTTTTTAGGTGCAATAGTGGATGTATTGCTTCTCTCAGGTCATTCTTGTTTTGTTTATACTTGGTGTATAGAAAAACCACTGATTACTGAGAAGTTTCCTGGCAGATTCTTTAAGTTCTTTGAGTAATAGGATCATGTCATCTGCAAATAGGGATAATTTGATTTCTTCTTTTCCAAGTTGCATCCCTTTTATCTCCTTCTCTTGTCTTAGGACTCTAGCTAAGACTTCAAGTATGATGTTGAATAGAAGTGGAGAGAGTGACTATTCTTGTCTATTTCCTGATCTGAGTGGAAATAATTCCAGTTTTTTTCACCATTTAGGATGATTTTTGCCATAGGCTTGTTGTATATGGCATATCAATATGTATATGTATATTGATAAATGTTTCTTTCAACCCCTATCTTTTCCAGGGTCTTTATAATAAAGGGGTGTTGGATTTTGTCAAAAGCTTTCTCAGCAACAATTGAATCATGTGATTTCTGTTTTTTCCATTTGTTATATGGTGGATTATATTTATAAATTTATGAACATTGAACTTATTTTGTATTTCTGGAATAAATCCAACCTGATCATAGTCAATGATCTTTTTGATATGTTTTTGTAACAGATTTACTAGAATTTTGTTGAGGATCTTTGCATCTGTGGTCATAAACAAAACTGGTCTACAGTTTTCTTTTATGTTATGTCTTTATTTGGTTTGGGGATCTGTGTGATATTGGCTTTGAAGAAGGAGTTTAGAGGTTTTGTATTTTGTAGAATAATTTAAGGAGTATTGGTGCTAATTGTCCTTTAAATATCTGGTAGAACTCTGTGCTGAATCCATCTGGTACCAGGCTTTATTTTGGTAGGGAGAAACTTTATTCCTTGTTCTAGGACTACTTAAATAATTCAGTTCATTGTAGTTTACCTTTGTTGTGTTGGTATGTGTTTAGAAATTTGTCCATTTCTCCATGAATGTCATACTTGGAGATTTTTAAATTTTGAAGTATGACATATTTTCTGAATTTCTTTGACAATTGTTGTGATTTTCACCCCTAATTTTATTAATTTGTGTTTCACTCTTTTGATTTTGGTTAATTTGGATAACTTAGACTGATATAATTATCAGTCTTATTAAGTTTTTTGTTTGATTGATTCTTTGAATTGTTTTCTTTTTCTCAATTTAATTTATTTTGCTTCTGATCCTGCTAATCTCTGCACATCTACTTCTTTTTGGATTGATTTGCTCTTGTATCTCTAAACTTTTAAATTGCGTTGTTAGATTGTTCACTTGTGATGTTTCCACTTTTTTGATGTAGGAATTGAGTGCTATGAATTTTTCTCTTAGGACTGCCATCATCATATCCCATAGGTTTTGATAGATGTGTTTCCATTATCATTGAGTTCTAGGAATTTTTGAATTTCCAGTTTTACTTCTGTATGTACATATTCTTCATTCTGTAGCATATTTTTAAGTTTCCATGACTTTGTGCATTTTCTGTTATTGTCTTGTTATGAGTGTTCATCATACTCCGACAGAGTATGGGTGGTGATTTTGATTTTCTTGTATTGGGGATGGCTTGCTTTGCATCCTATATGTGGGCTACTTTGGAGAAAGCTCCATGTGCTGCTGAAAACAGTATAATTGTTCAGTGTTGGCTGGAGTGTTCAGTAGGTCCATTTGGTTTATGGTTTGGTTTATTTCCAGTGTATCTTTTTCCAGTTTTTGGCCAGTTGATCTTTGTATCAGTGAAACATGTCAATAGACATATTTGGGTTGATTTTTTATTTTATGCATTGTAGTTTGTTTAACAAATGTGGTAGATCTCCCTCCCACCTGCCTTGTCCGCCTGACTGTGCTTCCCAGTCTGCCATCCCCAGGGGAGTCCGCCCAGCCTCCCAGGTTGCCCCATGTCCCAGCAGCACCCAGGCTGCCTCCGGTTTTAGCCTGGGCCACGTCCCGGGCCCCAGCCCCTTGCTTCCTCCCGCCTGCCGGTCCGCCTGCCCAACCAAACAGGACTTGCTCACATTCCTCCATCCCTGGAGCTTGGGTGGGCCACTAAGCCAAGTCCCAGGTGAAGAATTCTGACATCAACATCAGCCCGTCAGCCTCTCTGGCCCACTGGGGACCCATGCACGTGGTCTATGGAAGACACACTGCTACTCAGAATTCAATAGAGTCCAAAGGAAACTCAAGTAAACTTCTAAGGGTCAAAGACCATATATCTGAAAACCTCTACAATCATCCTATCACATGGGAGAGATTCTTCACATCCAGCCCAAAGATAAGTAAACTTCCTTTTTTTCACCTTACTGTTCCTTTCTAATATAATCACTGTAGATTAGCTTTTAAATACAGCCACCCCAAAAACATATACAACTCCAGGGAGTACACTACTCACTCCCACATATCACCAAGATACTAAATCATAAAAGTACACTACCATACTAATATTCACTCCTTGTCTACTTAACCAGACTTAACTGATGTACTAACAGCCTTATAGACTCAACTAAGAAATAACAATAACAAAAGACAAACATATGCAACTCTAAGTAAACTCTAGTAATAACTGCCCAAGTGTAGTAATATCAGCTATATCACTTCATTCAAAAACACACAGAAACTGAAAAGCCCTAGAAGACAAAACAACAATGTACAAGTCAAAGTGCAGATCCACGAGAAACAAAACCCAAGAAGAACAATCTCCTGCCGAAAGAATCAATCCCATAATGAGGGATTCTGACCAGAACAAACCCACAGAAAATAGCCGTGAAAGCCAGACCCAACATAACGACTTTCAGAGTATGATCATTACCATGATTAATACTATGAAAGAGGAAATCCGAGAAGAGTCAAACAACCGTATCAACCACTTCGAACAGGAACACAACAGGCACTTGAAGGAGTTGAGAAAAACAGTTCAAGAAACAAAAATAGGTATGGAGCAATTAAAACAGTCTCAGGCAGAGTTTAAAATTGAACTAAAAGACAAGTTATCTTCAACCCAAAACTCAACAGAGAGTCTTATCAGCAGAACAAATGAGGCAGAAAATAGAATTTCAGATCTTGAAGACAAAGTGGGAGAATTAACCAGCTCAATGGAAGAGACTGTCAAAGCCAAAAAGATACTGGAGAGGAACATTCAAGAGATATGGGACACCCTGAAGAAGCCTAACATGCGCATTCATGGAATACCAGAACAAGAATCCCAAAATACCACACCGGAGGAAATATTTCAATTTATCATAAATAAAAACTTCCCACAACTAAAGAATGAGAGGCCTATCCAAATACAAGAGGCATTTCACACTCCAAACAGATATGACCAAAATAGAAAATGGCCACGGCAAATAATAGTCAAAACACTCCACATTCAAGACAAAGAAAAGGTGCTGAGAGCTTCAAGAGAAAAAAAACAAGTCACTTTTAAAGGCAAACCTATTAAAATAACAAATGACTTCTCAATGAAAACAGTAAAAGCAAGAAGAGCTTGGAGAAACTACTTCAAGTATTAAATGAGCAAAAATGCCAACCCAGACTGATATACCCGGCAAAACTATCTGTCATGATCAAGGGAGAAAGAAAAATTTTTCATCACAAAGACAACTTGAAGGGATACATGTCTACCATACCAGGCCTTCAAAAAATGTTAGAAATGATACGCAAACTTGAAGAAAAAAAAAGCATATCCAGGAGGACAGAAGGGAAGTATAATACCACCAAAACATAAATGTCAAACACTAAGCATACGAAATTCACTAAACACAAACAATGTCCAGAATTAAAATAATCTTTCCATTATAACATTAAATGTCAATGGTATTAACTCACCAATTAAGAGACACAGATTACAAACTTGGATTAAAAAGCACAACCCATCAATCTGCTGCCTTCAGGAAACTCATCTCACCACAAAAGATAGGCACATCTTAAAAATGAAAGGCTGGTCCAAATTCTGCAAGCTAATGGAACCAGGAAACAGGCAGGGGTAGCCATTATGTTGTTGGACAAAGTGGACTTTAAACCAAAAAGAATCATAAGAGACACAGACGGATACTACATTTTAGTCACAGGTACAATTCACCAGGAAGACTTTACAATACTGAACATATATGCACCCAATACGGGCCCCTCCACATTCATTAAGAAAATCCTACAGCATCTACAGTGAGAAATCAACCCCCAAATGATAATTCTTGGGGATTTCAACACCGTCCTCTCAACATGGGATAGATCAACAGGTCAAAAGCTTAACAGAGACACTTTGGAACTTAATCAAACCCTTAAAGAAATGGACCTTACAGATCTCTATCGAACTTTTCATCCATGCACCAAAGAATACACATTTTTCTCAGCAGCACATGGGACTTTCTCCAATATAGATCACATATTGAGCCACAAAACGAATCTCCACATATACAGGAAAGTTGAAATTATAGCCTGTGCCCTGTCAGACCACCATGGCCTAAAGCTGGACATCCACAACACAACAAACAAGAGAAAATACACTAACTCCTGGAAACTTAACACTATGATGTTGAATAAGAACTGGATTCAGGAAGAAATTAAAAAGGAAATTCAAGATTTCCTGAAAGTGAACGATAATGAAAATACAACTTACCAAAATCTCTGGGACTCAATGAAAGCTGTCCTGAGAGGTAATTTCATAGCTCTTAATGCCTACATCAAAAAAAAAATGGAAACATCAGAAATAAATAACTTAACAATGCAGCTTAAAGCTTTAGAGAAACTAGAGCAATCTGATCCCAAAAGTATTAGAAGAGAGGAGATTAGCAAAATAAGGGGAGAAATATATGAAATTGAGATTAGGAAAACGATAGAGAAAATCAACCAGTCAAAAAGCTGGATTTTTGGAAAAATCAATAATATTGATACACCCCTAGCTAAATTAACCAAAAGCAAGAGAGAGAAAACCCAAATTAACAAAATTAGAAATGAAAATGGAGTTATCACTACTGATACCCAAGAAATCCAGAGAATTATAACATCATATTTCAAAAATGTATACTCTGTGAAATACGACAACACAAAAGAGATGGATGAATTCCTAAGTAAACACAACTTACCTAAATTGAATCAGGAAATGGTGAATTATTTAAATAGTCCTATAACACATGAGGAAATCGATGAAGTAATCTCAAATCTTCCCACCAAATAATGTCCTGGACCAGATGGATTCAGCACAGAGCTCTACCAGACATTTAAGGAATTAATAACACTAATACTCCTTAAACTGTTCCATCAAATAGCAAAGGAAGGAACACTACCAAATTCCTTCTATGAAGCTAATATCGTCTTAATCCCAAAGCCTAATAAAGATCCACTTAAAAAAGAAACTATAGGCCAATGTGATGAACACAGTTACAAAGATTCTCAACAAAGGCTTAGCAAATAAGATTCAAAAACATATCAAAAAGATCATCCAATGGGATCAAGTAGGCTTTTTTCCAGGCACACAAGATTGTTTCAACATACACAAATCAATAAGTGTAATTCATCATGTAAACCAGTCCAAGGTCTAAGGCCACATGACACTCTTAATAGATGCAGAACAAGCTTTTGACAAGATCCAACAGCCCTTTATGATCAAAATCCTAGAGACAGTTGGAATGGAAGGAATGTTTATCAATATAATAAAAGCTGTATACAACAAGCCCACAGCAAAGATTATACTCAATGGGGAAAAACTGTAAGCATTCCCGCTTCGAACAGGAACTAGACAAGGCTATCCACTCTCACCATTTCTTTTCAATATTGTACTTGTCTTAGCTGAAGTCATAAGACAAGAAAGGGACATAAGAGGGATTCAAATTGGCAAGGAAGAAGTCAAGATATCCCTATTTGCAGATGAAATGATCTTATACCTCAGGGATCCCAAAAACTCCACTAGGAAGCTCCTGAAACTAATACAGAAGTTCAGCAGGGTGGCAGGAAACAAAATAAATGTACAAAAATCAGTGGGTCTTCCTATATGTCCAGAATGAAAGAAGTGAAAAAGCCCTGAGAGAAACAATCCCATTTTCTATAGCCCCTAAAAAAATGAAATACCTTGGTATAAACCTAACCAAGGAAATAAGAGACTTTTACAATGAAAACTTTAGAACCCTAAAGGAAGTAATTGCAGAAGACACCAGAAGGTGGAAAGACCTCCCATGTTCCTGGATTGGCAGAATAAACATCATAAAAATGACCATCCTACCAAAGGCAATATACAGATTCAATGCTATACCAATTAAAATCCCAAAGCAATTCTTTAAAGAGGTTGACCAAACCATCTCAAAATTCATATGGAGGCACAAAAGACCCAGGAGAGCAAAGACAATCCTGAGTAACAAAAACACTGCTGGAGGTATCACCATACCAAACCTTAGTCTATACTACAAATTCATAGTTATAAAAACAGCCTGGTACTGTCTCCAAAATAGACACACAGATCAATGGATAAGTGTTGAAGACCCAGATATAAGCCCACAAAATTACAACCATTTCATCTTTGACAAAGGGGCTCAAAAAATCCAATGGAAAAAGAATGGTATCTCCAACAAATGGTGCTGGCAAAACTGGATCTCCACATGCAGAACCTGTACTTGGACCTGTACTTGTCACCATGTATAAGACTTAAGTCCAAATGGATCAAGGACCTTGATATAAGGCCAGAGACTATAAAAACCATAGTTGAAAGGGTAGGGAACTCCCTCGAGCTGATTGGGCTAGGCCATCATTTCCTAAACAGACATCCAATGGCACAGTCACTGCTACCAACTCTCAACAGTTGGGATCTTGTGAAATTAAAGAGCTTCTGTTCAGATAAAGAGATTGTAACAGGAGCTCAAAGTCAGCCCACAGAATGGGAAAAAATCTTCACTAACCACATATCTGATAGAGCTGTATTATCCAGAGTGCACAAACAACTTAGAAAATCAAACACCATGGAAACAAATGGCCCACTTAAAAAATGGGCCTTGGGAAGCAATCATAATAGGACTTTGCATGCCCTGCGCAATGTCCAACACACTATTGACCTCACAAAGTCTAGCATCTGCTAAAGGCACCAAGATCCTTAGAGGCAAAGGATTGACAGCCACAGTAGTGTTCCTATGCTTAAGGAGAACACGAGAAAGGGTTCAGGGAAATGCCACTGGCTCCTTATATGTCATCGGAGAGGAGGACTCAGGAGAGTCAGGCATACACAATAAAGGACTCTCTGGGAATTGGGAGGGAGGCACTGGGGGATGGGGAAGGGGCGTTTGGGGGGAGGAGGAGGGAGGGAGGGAACTGGTCTACCTATTAAGTTTGTTGAGCGGAAATAATAAAAAATGTATAAAAAACAAATAAATAAATAAATATCAAAAAAAAATGCGCCTTGGAACTTAAAAGAAACCTTACCAGGGACTAAATTAAAATGTCTAACAAATATCTTAAAAAATGCTCCACATCCTTAGCCATCAGGGAAATCCAAATCAAAACTTCCCTGAGGGGCTGGAGAGGTGGCTCAGGGGTTAAGCCTCCGTCTTGCAGGCGGAAGGTCCTGAGTTCGGATCCCATATCCCACGTATAGATGCCAGGCGGAAGCGAGGGCGGCCTGCGCTTCTGGTCCTGGTAGGGCGGAGCCTGTGAATCCCGGGGCAGAAGGAGGTGGAGGCGTCCATGGTGGTTCGCGAATTCGTCCGTGGTTCTACACACACACAGACACACACACACACAGACACACACGCGCACACGCACATGCGCACAGTTGAATAAATAAAAAAAAAAAAAAAAAAAAAAAACTTCCCTGAGTTATCATCTCACCACAGTCAGGATGGCAAAAATCCACAATACAAACAACACCAAATGTTAGAGAGGATGTAGTGAGAGGGGAACTCTCCTACATTGCTGGTGGGAATACAGACTCATACAACCGCTTTGGTAAGCTTTCTGGCTATTCTTAAAGAAATTAAAGATTGAAATGCCCTATGACCCTGCTATTCCACTTTTGGGAATAACCCCCCATAGAGCAAAAATTCACCTCGATAGCACAAGCACAACCATGTTCATAGCAGCACTGTTTACAATAGCAAAGTCATGGAATCAACCCAAATGTCCAACATTTGACAAGTGGATAAGAAAAATGTGGTACATTTATACAATGGAATACTACTCAGCCATCATAAATGATGAATTAATGACATTTGCCAGGAAATGGATGGAATTACAAACAATTATATTCAGTGACGTATCCCAGACACAGAAAATTAAGTGCCCTATATACTCCCTAATAGGTGGATCGTAGTACCAAACCCACTTAGAGACACTGAAAGATAAATCTCTATAATACCTACAGTAATTGCAAAGATTATAAACAGGAGGGATGGGGAAGGAGGGCCCCACCAGAAACAAGGAGAGAGGGGATCATGTTGCAGCAGAGAAAATAGGCCACCATTAATGACTGCAAGTAAGCAATGAGATATCTGGTTAAGTCCACAGACTTTCCTTCCTGATCATTTGCAACTGATGGGGCCTGATCTCACCAGAAGGGGAGGGCATATAGTCTGGCAGATAGAAAGTAACCATTTTGCAAATGGGAGACTGACCCCACCCTCACAGTGGTCTCCTACTTTTATTCCATCTACTTTTGAATATATTCTTATAACAAGACTCTAATTTAACAGGTTTTTATCTCTGGCTAGGAAGTGACATCCAATACCCATCAGGATGGAGCCAAGGGCATTGCAAGAGCAGCAAAACCGAAAAAAAAATCAACAAACCGTAATTCAGAACATCAGAGACTCTATATCTATCACCTGGAACTAGGCCAGCCTAATCTCTCCCCATCCTGAAGCTCAGGGAAATTTGCGAAAGAAGGGGCAGTAAGATTGTAGAGCACAAGGATGGGAGGAGTAATGATATGCAAGATACTCCA
Organism: Typhlomys cinereus; assembly: GCA_023101885.1. Taxonomy (NCBI): domain Eukaryota; kingdom Metazoa; phylum Chordata; class Mammalia; order Rodentia; family Platacanthomyidae; genus Typhlomys; species Typhlomys cinereus. The sequence goes on along the minus strand of JALPQD010000031.1, from coordinate 9,151,700 downwards.
TACAAGTTAGGGCTGAAGCAATCATAATAGGACTTTGCATGACCTGCACAATGTCCAACACATTATTGACCCCTCAAAGCCTAGGATGGACTAAAGGCACTAGGATCCTTAGAAGCTAGGGATTAACAGCCACAATAGTGTTTCTATACTTTAGGGGAACACAAGAAAGTGTTCTAGGAAATGCCACTGAGTCCTTACATCTCATCAGTGAGGAAGACCCAGAGGAAAGTTTGACATACATATTAAAGGATGCTCTAGGGATAGGGGAGAGGAGGCACTAGGAGATAGTAAAGGAGGAGGGAAAAGAATGGGAAAAGGGGGGAGGGAGCAAGGGGGTCCAGGGAAGGGGTGGAGGGAGGGAGGGGACCGGTGTACTTATTAAGTTTGTGTGAGCAGAAATAAGTAAAAATATGCAAAAAGTGTTTTGAATGCATATGATATTTTGTCTTGAGATTGAATTTTTCCTGCAATGCAGGTTGAGTTTCTTTTAAGTACATATGTCCAACCAGAAGTTACTACTGTTCCTAATCCATTTGTTCACATAGTAGTTCTAAGCTGCCTCATCAGGAGAGAAAGTCATCGATCAATTGTCACAGAGAAAGCCTGGAATGGTACCAGACCCATCTTCTATTTCCTCATTAATCTAGTGTATGCATCACAGAAACACAGTTAGAGGACATACCTCAATCACAGGTCTATCTCTCCTTCCCTTCTGCTTATTCAGATACCTTTACATCCACATATCCCCTATTTGATCCATAGTAGGCAGATCTGCTCTGGTAAGAATACTAAAGTTTTGCAGGTGCTGTTAGGCAGTATATTAAGAAAAGAGTCAGGGATTCTGGTATATTCACCTCCTATTTCCCTGGGTAGTACTCAAGTCTCAATCTCTGTCCTTAAATTAATGAGATGATATTTACCAGTGTGCCTACTTTGACTTAGGGTCTCTGAGCACTCATGTCATTCACTGAGATTCAAAATGTGCTGACTCTCCTATTTTTCTTCCTAGTTTTCTTTGAGTAATTAAGCTAAAATGGAGCTAGGATATATAAAAATAATTAAAACTCAGATTGTGTTAAACTGAAGGTTCATGACAAATATAAAACCATTTGTCAACTGCTTTATATTTCAATTCTTACAATCAAGTTGATTTCTGTTTTTCTTAGAAATGCCAACACAAGTGTTTCTGTGGATGTAATTGGTTAGGAAGTACTCCTTGAAATACACACATATGCACATACAGGTTGGTTAAAGTCATGGAGATTGAGTCAAGAAAAGAAACAGGGAAAGACAAACAAGGATTGAAGAGAACAAAGGGTCTAGCTCTATGGGATAGTTCTGAAAATATGTAGGTCACTACTGACAATGGCACCCATGGGGGAGCAATAGGCATGTATGCACACTTTCAAGTTAGTCTTTGTCCAAGGACTATCCCTTGGGTGAAGGGAAGTGAGTCTCCAGGAACCTCCACCTTTTCTAATATACAAACAAAGAATATTCCATCAATCTACACTAAGTCCTAAAATGACTCACCACTGACTGTCCAGATTGGAAAGTTCATCTGTAGATGGTGAGGTCCAGGAAGGAAAAGGGTTCCAATTTGAGGTGTAGGCCACTGACTGCTTCTGCTGTGGGTTTGAAGCAGATCTTCCCTTAAAGAGATTTTCTGAATAGTGATAGTGTTGGGACATGCACCACCTGACACGTATATTTTCTTTGGCTGTTTCACGCATAGCTGATTATATATGCATACATACATGCATACATATACATATATATATATATATATATATATATATGGAAAAAAGTCTGTCAATGAATTTCAGAAGTCTTAACTATACACAGAACTTTTCTAAGAGAGTTGAGAATGGGTAGTAAGTGATGGATACATATAGATTCATTTTTTATCTATATATGGAAATGTCAAAAATTAAAAAAATCACAGCAACCACAATTAAGAAGAGCCACAGAGAACCTTGTATGATCTGGTAAAGTCTGCAAGGTTTCACAGTTGTTGCTCGAGAATCATGGCATGTTGATAGAAATATCTCCAAACAATAAACCTCTACAACCAAAACATACTGACCATTTGAGTATGAGGGGTCAATTGCCTGCAGGTGTTGTTGTTGGCCAAGCATTTTCTCCAGCTGTATGGCTACTGTGTTATATGGAGAAGTATTTTGGGACAGAATTTCTTGCTAAATGTGGTCAATACAGTAGCAGCATCACTTTGGGTATAGCTTACATACCCAATTTGATGAACCATACAGGATAGAAAGGGAATTAAAAACAACCTTTAAGAGAACTAGGTAGAGCTAGGTAGTTATTGGAAAAGTTATTGCCAATAACTTTTCAAAATTATAAGTTGGTTTGATGACAAATTAAAATTTCTTTGACTTTTAATGGTTGTACTGAGGAGAGACACTTTGTATTTATTCATTTTTTTAGGAATGGAAAGAACAGCACTTTTTAGAATCTGTGTCCTTACTTTGTGCTGGTCTGCACTATCTGGAGTGATTATATTCTGTTAGGTTAGAGTTCAGTGATTCTTGGAGAAAAGCCAAGGGGATCTGGGAGAATGACAAGACTACATTTGCCTTAAGGATGGAAATAGCAAACAGAGCATTGAAGCTGAGCTCTAGAAATACAATTCAGCAAGAAAAGATGTGCAGAAACTAAAAGGGTGTTATTTACAGATAATGGATGACTTTTGAAATATGTGATTTTTTACTTCAACAGATTTTGAAATAGACAAAAATAAGAAAATGTGTTTTTGTACTTGCAAGTCATCCAAAATCAATTTTATAAACTTGAATCTGTTTTCTACTTACGTTATTTTCAGTTTATTCCTTCATTCTTCTAATTTTGTGCTGTTCCCATTGACATTTTCAAAAGTGGCTCATGCGTATTTATATTCGCATCTCTACACTGTTAGTTATAACTTCCCATATGGAGATTCTAATGGAAGACTGATAAGAACACATTTAGTTGTTAGGAGACCTAAAGTCTAGATTCACCCTGTGGCTAATAAGCTCAGTGACCTGGAGTAAGTCACATAAATTTATTGGTCTTCAGTTTTCTCATCTATGAAATGAAGTTGGATCATATGATTTTAAGGGTTCTTTGACCTCAGCTTATGTTGTCAGCACTCGTTTTTCCTAATTTGGAGGAGCAATGAGCTGCTGTTGTGATACAGTAGATTAACCCTCACTGTTCCTGACTAATTGACATGGGAAGTGACAGGAGCTGAGAGAGGGAAGGAGTTGCAGCTAAGGAGCTATGCATATGCACAAGTCAGACTTCCTTGGTGATCTGGTGACTTTCCTCAGTATGTTAAGCCTCCTGCCCAGAGCTCTTGGCCATTCTCAGAGCCGGGATTTGACTTTACACCCTAGTGATCTTTTGTATATATCAGTCATGTAAGTGTTCAAAGATTAATCTTTGTTTCTGAATATTTCTATCAAATGTATACAAATGATAGCATTTTGTTGTTGGAATGTATTTGCTAATAAGGAGGAAGGAGTACTTTACAGGGACCATGTCTGTTTCACATTGGGAAATAATGAAAAGATCGTATCCACAATTCTGAGATTGAATCCAAATCTCAGACTAATATTTTAAGCAAATAATAAAAACATAGAATTTTAAAAAAAACAAACAAACTAAGTTGAACTCCAGTCCCATGTATAAATCCTAAATTAAGACCTCAAGAGGTATCATTAGCTATCTAATTTGGAGACTTCCTAAGACCAGGAAATGCATCTCTTGTTTATCAATGTGCCCCAAGTACCTAACCCAGTGGACAATTTAGTTAGGATGTTTTATAAATTCATGGTTATTTATTAACCACACTTTTTATAATACTCTTATTTTTAAAAGTCTATTTCCTCATAAGATCATAAACGAATCTCTAAGTTTTACATAGGCAACACTGAGTATTTTATTGGTGAGTTGCTGGCATTTCTCATTCAGATTCTGCCATTAACCACCCAAGCATCTAGAGAGTATATGCTGCTTTGCCATGTGTAATGTACTAGAATTAGATCTCCTATGTTTCCTTACACATTCAGATTGCTACCAACGCTCTTTCATTATTGAAAGCAGTTTCTGAAGATACTACAGAGCAAGGTTAGTAGTTAAGAAGAGTCCAGAACTTTCTAGTGATATCTATTTTTTAAATATTTTATTTATTTATGAGAGAGAGAGAAAAAGACAGAGAGAAAGAAAGAGAGAGAGAATACATATGCCATAACATGCATGTGGACATTAGAAAATAACTTTTGGAAATAGGTTTTTTTTTAATTCCAGAATTTCACACAGGTGTTTGGCATTTTTACATGATGGCTCAGCTATCCTGAGGCTCTTGTGAAGTTTAATATACAAGAGGTAACGATAGTTTCATGTTCAGAAACTTTTGAGCAATGGAATGGCTTGCACATGGAATTAAAAGCCCCAATGCTTGAAAACCAAAGCTGATTTACTCTGAATTAACATCTTTAGAACTGGTTAGAGTCAGGTTGATTCCTTTTGTGATTGTTCTGGTTCAAATGAAACCAGTGTATATTTAATATAAAATTATATTTAGAGAGCTAATAAACATGAGTAAAAGAAAAGTTTCTTTGATAAGGACTTCAGCATTGCTTCAAACACTCCTTCTGGTGATGCACACTGCTTTGATGTCAGACGCTGCTTTGTGTGAAGTGTGGGCTTCACAGACCGAAGTAAATGACCTGCTCTGCTCTGCTCTGCTGAGAAGTTTGATATTTTACAACTTATTTTTCCCAGAATCCTCCTGCATCAGAGAGACAAGACTGAAAAATCCAACTAAATTTTATTGAGAGTTTTGAAGACTGCTGGTATTGAAAGAAGTAAAACATGATGTAATCTCAAAAGTAGCAAAAGAACACAAATTTTTGATTGATTTATTTAGCAGATAGCTCTACGAAATTCTAGAACTAGAAGAGCTTTATTTTTTGGTGTATGATATATGTACATATAGGAGTTTGTGGGGGATATGCACATACTCTGTCGGGTTAAAGGGCAATCTCAGGTGTTGGTCCTCACCTTCTGTCTCGTTTTCCAAAGTCATCTTTGTTGTTTACTGCTGCCAGGCTACCTGGCCCACAGCTTCCATGGATGTTTCTGCTGCCCATCTCACTGTATGAGCACTGGGATTGCAGACATATGCTAGAATACAGAGCATTTTATGAATGCTGGGGAACTGAACTCAAGTCCTAGTATTTGCTCAGAAAGTACCTTTACCACTGAGCCACTCTCAACCCTCCAGAGCTCATTTAGAATTAGAAGAATTTCCATAAGTTCATGTACATTGCCCATGAGTTCTTGTAGCTTGATTTTTTTCTATTAACTCCAGTGATCAGTCATTCTCTCATCATTCATTTATTGGTTCATTCATTTATTTATCAATTGTTAAATGATCCAGTACAGAGTGACTTAGACCATGGAATCATTTAAAACCTTTGTTTCTTCATTCCTGATAGGAGGGGTTGCTCTGCAAGAATTAGTTTCTCCATCTTTAATAAGATAATATGCCTAGTTTACAAATTTGTTTCCATGACTAAATAAGATAGCATATATGAAATATTTAAAGCACTTACCCATAGATGCTTAATATCTACTCATACAAATGCCGAACTCTATGTTTGCTATCAAGATTAAGCAGATGTTAAATAGCAAACTTTTTATTAAAAATTGACACAAATAATTTCTTTATAAAAGTGAGCTCAAAAACATTGGGGGAATAGATAGGTTCTGAAAACCTTAGGAAATACAAAGGTTCTAAGTATGACAAGATGAATAAGTCACTGAGACTGTTTCTTAAGCCTTCCTTCAGTCTTTCTTTATGTATTTCTCTCTGTAGAGAAACTAGACTGGAACACAAAGTCAGGTTCTCTCTAGGTGCGAAAAATGGAGAAAATCCTCAGGCAAAAGCCAGATGAACAAAGCAGAGATATCTGTGTTTTTTTTTTCCCAGAGCCATCATTCAGCACCTAGTATGTAGGTGGTAGACAAGGGCATGTTTTTATTAAGAAGTTTGAGATTAGGGAAAATTGATGAATATGAAAATTGATGAAATATGAAATTAATGAATATGAAAACAGAGTTGGAGAAATAGCTTTTGAAGAGAGACTTCAAAAATATCTCTTAGAAAGTGCTTCTACACTTGACCAAGTAAATTAAGTTTGTCATGTGCAAAATTAGGATAATAAAAATAATAATACCTGTCTTCTGGCCTTCTGTGAGGATTGAATGGTATTCTACATGGAAAGCATTTAGTGCAGGGTCTGCTCTATAGCATGATAAGCCAATCAATAAATGTCATATTAATATGATTATGACCTCTTAGTTCTTAGCTTTAAAGGTATTTCAGTAGTATCCTAGATACTCTCTCTCATTCTCTTTTCCTTACTTCTGTCCAACATAACATGGGAAGTCAGAGACTTAGCTTGGTTATCTCCAAACCTTTATCTCTACATGAACTTTTTTTTTGTAATCCTCCCAATTCAGTGTTATAACTTAAATGACCTTGGATAACTTCTCTATTCTACTTTATTTTCTGCATTCTACCTGCTGTCCAACACGATGCCACATTGATTTTACTCTGTTGACAGCTTTGTCATTTGGAGAAGAAAAAAATCTCTGTGTTTCCATTATCTCTTTCTAAAGCACAAAGCAATCTGCCATTACATAAATCACCAATGCTCTTCTGAACTGCATTTCAAGATGTTTTTTCTGGGGCCCAAGGAAGTCTGTAGAATGCCTTATGGCAAATATTGAATGTGGTATTCACGCCATGATGTTGTTTCTTATCTGCAAGAAAAGGGTGGCAAGCATTAATGAGAGCAAAGCTACCTTCAGTAAAGAGTTGCTAATTTTGTAAGTTTATCATGATTTTCAAAGTCAGCATTTTGAAGTACTGCTGTCAATATTTAAGGCCAGTGAGATGACTAATGAGTTAAGGGACATGTGTACAAACTTGATGATCCAAGTTCAATCTCTGGAACCCAAGTGAATGAAGGAGAGATCCAGTTTCTGATAGTTGTCTTCTGACTTCCCAATCTCTCTTTCCCTCAAATAAATCTATTTCTCAATAAATAAGACAAAAAGATTTAGACTATACATTCCTCATGCATTGTGTGTGATGCATGTGTATAAGTGTGGATGGGTGTGAATGGGTAAGTACATACGTTAGTGTCTTAGGAATGGGGATGTAGTAGAGTGCTTGCTTAGTTTCTCATTTGCAAAACCTCAGCCTGAACTATTTGTTCCCACTGAAATGAAATGTGCTCGATTAAATTTTGTTTTGTAATAGAGTAGACTTTCAAAATGCCTCGTCAGTTAGATTTGATATTTCTCTTACTAAGAAATTATCTTCAAGTTCCTGTATCCTTACAGTGTTAGCTAGAAGAAATATGATAATTTAAAAAATATTGGGTATTGCAGGGTGCGTTAAAGACTGATATCTGTACATTGAAGGTATTTGGAATTTTTCTTTCAAATGTTTTCTGATTTTTTTTTTTTGTCAGTGGAGAAAATGAACCCAGGGATTTGGGATAGCCTCAGTTGTTCCTGCTGTTGGTTCAAGGTCCTGATCTTGCTGTCTGTTGTAGTTAGATATAGAAAACAACTTGACAATTGAAGACTGGACCTTTGGGGCACATCTATGAAGTTATTTATTTAGGACAAGCTCTCCACAAGTCTGTAGGAGATTTTCTAGTTGATGTGGAAAGACCAAGGCCACTGAGGGTGGGACTATTCCCTGGGCAGGTGGGTGAGATGGAGAAGCTGGGTCAGTGTTTTGACAGACTGACAAGTGAGAAAGTCTGTACTCCTTACTATCACTGCTTCAACTATTCCCATGCATATGGTGTGTCTAATTTCCTCTGTTTCTGATGTTATTATGAACTCTATTTCCATGCTGAAAAACTGAAAACAGAAACTGTAAGTCAAGAATAAACCCCTTGTTCCCCTAAGTTACTTTGTCATACAATCATATCAGCAACAGGAGAGAAACTGGAATATTATCCTCATAGGATTTTATAAGAGGATTCTGTTGAATGTGGAATTTTCGCATGTGGAATTTTCATCTGGAGGCCATAAATCTCTCCTAAGTAAATGCTGACATTTATTCACTGGCATCATTATTCATAATGTTTGCCTCCACTTCTGTTCAAAAGCACCCAGTATTTTGAGAATCTGGTTTTATTCAATCATGTGCTCTAAGGTTTTGTCCTTAAACTTGTGTCCCAATTGCAGATGAAAAGAATCAAAATAAAAGCTGCAAAATTACACAGGAGGCAGCAAAATACTAAAATACTTAGCAACCTTTTTTTCAAGATCATAACACTTAAAAGAACTGAAGAATTTTTTTCACTATGATTTTGTCATACCACAATGTGCTTAGGTATTAGGTTTAATTTTTTTATATATAGTATTTGAGTTTTATGATTTTTGTCTGTCTGTGGTTTCTAAAATTACAGAATGCTACCTCATCAAATGTCAAATATTACATCTATCTTTTCCCTTTTCTCCCCATGACTCTGGAGCTTCAATTATGCTGTTATACCCCAATTATCTTTAATTTTTCTCACTATAATTTCCTTTTCTCTGGGTGCTTCTTTATGCATATTCAGTTTACTGATCTTTTCTTCAGTTGTATCTTATTTGTTGGGAAGGAGGCTTTATCTATACATTCATCTCTCCAAAGTATATGGAAAAACTGTCAGAAATTGTTCTTGAAATTGGACTTGAGTTAACAGCAAAGCCGGTAAAAATCTAGCCTTGGTGAAAAAACTTAAATTCTATTCAAGGAAAGACTACAAACAATACCATCATAATAAATAAATAGATTTGCATAGTATTTTAAACTGTATTAAGAATTAGGGAAAAAGTTTGAACATGGAAACATATCAAGTCAGTATCATCAAGATAGTGACATAGAGCAAAGGCTCAAGGTAAGCAATAGGGAGATCTATGTGAAGACAGGCAATGTAGAGACTCTGTGTCTTTTTTTTTCTTTTTTTATATTTAATACATTTTTATTATTATTTCAGCTCATACAAACTTAATAGGTACACCAGTTCCCTCCCTCCCTCCTCCTCCCCCCCAAACCCCTACTCCCCCTCCCCTCACCCCTCCTGCCCCATCCCCCCGTGCCTACCGCCCCGATTCCCAGAGTCCTTTCTTGTGCATGCCTGACTCTCCTCTGGGTCCTCCTGTCCAATGACGTACAAGGACCCAGTGGCATTTCCCTGAAACCCTTTCTGTGTTCCCCTTAAGCATAGGAACACTACTGTGGCTGTCAATCCCTTGCCTCCAAGGATCTTGGTGCCTTTAGCAGATGCTAGATTTTGTGAGGTCAATAGTGTGTTGGACATTGCGCCGGGCATACAATGTCCAATTATGATTGCTTCGGCCCTAACTTGTGTGGAGTATCTTGCAAATCATTGCTCCTCCCATCCTTTTGCTCTTACACTCATACCACCCCCTCTTCCGCAAATGTCCTTGAGCTTCAGGATGGGGAGAGATTAGTCTGGCCTAGTTCTAGGTGGTTGATATAGAGTCTCTGAAGTTCTGGATAGTGGTTCATTGATTTTCTTTTGCAGTTTTGTTGCTCCTGTAATGCCCTTCACTCCATCGTGAAGGGCACTGTATGTCACCCCCTGGCCAGACACAGAAAGCTGTTAAACTGGAGTCTTATAAGAGCACATTCAAGGGTAGATGTAATACTTATACCCGAAAGTGGAATCGCAGGGTCATATGGCATTAGGCAATGGGAGGGGTCAATCACCCATTTGCAAAATGGTTACTTTTTAATCTGCCGGACTATATGCCCTCCCTGTCTGGTGAGTTCATACCCCTTAGTTGTAAATGATCAGGAACGAATTGTGAACTTAACTAGGTATCATATTACTTTCTTGCAGTCCTTGATGGAGGCCTATTTTCTCTACTGTAACATGGTCACTTCTCTCCTTGTTTCTGGTGTGGCCCTCCAACCCCATCCCTCCTGTTCATAATCTTTGAAATTACTGTAGGTAATACATAGATTTACCTATGAGTGTCTCAAGATGGGCTGGGTGGGTTTGGTATTAGGAGCCACCTATTAGGGAGTACATATGGCGCTTAATTTTCTGGGTCTGGGATACTTCACTTAATATAATTGTTTCTAATGACATCCATTTCCCGGCAAATTCCAGTAATTCATCATTTTTGATGGCTGAGTAGTACTCCATTGTATAGATGTACCACTGTTTCCTTATCCACTCGTCAACTGTTGGATATTTGGGTTGATTCCATGTCTTTGCTATTGTAAACAGTGCTGCTATGAACATGGTCGTGCTTGTGCTATCGAGGTGAACCTCTGCTGTATGGGGGGTTATACCCAAAAGTGGAATCGCAGGGTCATATAGCATTTCAATCTTTAATTTCTTTAAGAATCTCCAGACGGCTCACCAGAGTGGCTGTATGAGCCTGCACTCCCACCAACAATGTAGAAGAGGTCCCCTCTCTCCACATCCTCTCCAGCATTTGTTGTTGTTTGTGTTGTGGATTTTTGCCATCCTGACCGGGTTGAGACGCTATCTCAAGGAAGTTTTGATTTGCATTTCCCTGATGGCTAAAGAAGTGGAGCATTTTTTAAGATATTTGTTAGACATTTTAATTTCATCCCTGGTAAAATTTCTTTTAAGTTCCAGGGCCCATTTTTTAATTGGGCCATTGGTTTCCTTAGGTGTTTAGTTTTCTAAGTTCTTTGTGCACTCTGGACAGTAGAGCTCTATCAGATATGTGGTTAGTGAAGGTTTTCTCCCATTCTGTGGGTTGCCTTTGAGCTCATGTTACAATCTCTTTATCTAACAGAAGCTCTTTAATTTCACAAGATCCCAACTGTTGAGAGTTGGTAGCAGTGACTGTGTCATTGGATATCTGTTTAGGAAATGTTGGCCTAGCCCAATCAGCTCGAGGGAGTTCCCTATCCTTTCAACTATGGTTTTTATAGTCTCTGGCCTGATATCAAGGTCCTTGATCCATTTGGAATTAAGTCTTGTACATCGTGACAAGTATGGGTCCAGCTTTAATCTTCTGCATGTGGAGATCCAGTTTTGCCAGCATCATTTGTTGGAGATACTGTTCTTTTTCCATTGGATTGTTTGGGCCCCTTTGACAAAGATGAAATGGCTGTAATTTTGTGGGCTTATATCTGGGTCTTCAACCCTTATCCATTGATCTGTGTGTCTATTTCGGAGACAGTACCAGGCTGTTTTTACAACAATGGATTTGTAGTATAGACTAAGGTTTGGTATGGTGATACCTCCAGCAGTGTTTTTGTTACTCAGGATTGTTTTTGCTATCCTGGGTCTTTTGTGCCTCCATATGAATTTTGAGATGGTTTGGTCAACTTCTTTAAAGAATTTCTTTGGGATTTTCATTGTTATAACATTGAATCTGTATATTGCCTTTTGTAGGATGCTCATTTTTACGATGTTGATTATGCCAATCCAGGAACACAGGAGGTCTTTCCACCTTCTGGTGTCTTCTGCAATTTCTTTCTTTAGGGTTTTAAAGTTTTCATTGTAAAGGTCTTTTACCTCCTTGTTTAGGTTTATACCAAGGTATTTTATTTTTTTAGGAGCTATAGTAAATGGGACTGTTTCTCTCAGGGCTTTTTCACTTCTTTCATTCTGGGCATGTAGGAAGGCCTCTGAAATTTGCATATTTATTTTGTATCCTGCTACCCTGCTGAATTTCTCAATTAGTTCCAGGAGCTTCCTGATGGAGTTTTTGGGATCACTCAGATACAAGATCATGTCATCTGCAAATAGGGATAGCTTGACTTCTTCCTTGCCGATTTGAATCCCTTTTATGCCCCTTTCTTGTCTTATGGCTTCAGCTAAGACTTCAAGTGCAATATTGAATAGAAGTGGTGAGAGTGGACAGCCTTGTCTAGTTTCTGATTGAAGTGGGAATGCTTCCAGTTTTTCCCCATTGAGCATAATCCTTGCTTTGGGCTTGTTGTATACAGTTTTTATTATATTGATAAAGGTTCCTTCCATTCCAACTGTCTCTAGCATTTTGATCATAGAGGGATGTTGGATCTTGTCAAAGCCTTTTCTGCATCTATCAAGAGTATCATGTGGTCTTGGACTTTGGACTGGTTTATATGATGAATTACATTTATTGATTTGCATATGTTGAACCAACCTTGTGTGCTGAGGATAAAGCCTACTTGGTCCCCGTGAATGATCTTTTTGATATGTTTTTGAATCCTATTTGCTAAGACTTTGTTGAGAATCTTTGCATCTGTGTTCATCAGAGAGATTGGCCTATAGTTTTCTTTTTTAAGTGAATCTTTATTAGGTTTTGGGATTAAAACGATATTAGCTTCATAGAAGGAATTTGGTAGTGTTCCTTCCTTTGCTATTTCATGGAACAGTTTAAGGAGTATTAGTGTTATTACTTCCTTAAATGTCTGGTAGAACTCTGTGCTGAATCCATCTGGTCCAGGACATTTTTTGGTGGGACGTTTCAAGATTACTTCCTCAATTTCCTTATATGTTATAGGACTATTTAAATAATTCACAACTTCCTGATTCAATTTAAGTAAGTTATGTTTACTTAGGAATTCATCCATCTCTTTTGTGTTGTCCAATTTCACAGAGTGTAAGTTTTTGAAATATGATGTTATAATTCTCTGGATTTCTTGGGTATCAGTAGTGATAACTCCATTTTCATTTCTAATTTTGTTGATTTGAGTTTTCTCTCTCTTGCTTTTGGTTAATTTAGCTAGGGGTGTATCAATCTTATTGATTTTTCCAAAAATCCAGCTTTTTGACTGGTTGATTTTCTCTATTGTTTTCCTAATCTCAATTTCAGATATTTCTCCCCTTATTTTGCTAATCTCCTCTATTCTACTACGTTTGGGATCAGAATGCTCTAGTTTCTCTAAAGCTTTAAGCTGCATTGTTAAGTTATATATTTCTGATGTTTCCATTTTTCTGATGTAGGCATTAAGAGCTATGAACTTACCTCTTAGGACAGCTTTCATTGTGTCCCAGAGATTTTGGTAAGTTGTATTTTCATCATCGTTCGCTTTCAGGAAATCTTGAATTTCCATCTGAATCCAGTTCTCATTCAGCCTCATAGTGTTAAGTTTCCAGGAGTTAGTGTATTTTCTGTCGTTTGTTGTGTTGTGGATGTCAAGCTTTAGGCCATGTGGTCTGATAGGGCACAGGCTAGAATTTCAACTTTCCTGTATATGTGGAGATTCATTTTGTGGCCCAATATGTGATCTATTTTGGAGAAAGTTCTGTGTGCTGCTGAGAAAAATGTGTATTCTTTGGTGCGTGGATGAAAAGTTCGATAGAGATCTGTAAGGTCCATTTCTTTAAGGGTTTGATTAAGTTCCAAAGTGTCTCTGTTAAGCTTTTGACTTGTTGATTTATTCCATGTTGAGAGGGCGGTGTTGGAATCCCCAAGAATTATCGTTTGGGGGTTGAATTCTTGCTTTAGACGCTGTAGGATTTTCTTAATGAATGTGGAGGGGCCCATATTGGGTGCATAAATGTTCAGTATTGTGAAGTCTTCCTGGTGAATTGTACCTGTGACTAAAATGTAGTATCCATTTGTGTCTCTTATGATTTTTTTTGGTTTGAAGTCCTCTTTGTCCGACAACATAATGGCTACCCCTGCTTGTTTCCTGGTTCCATTAGCTTGCAGAATTTTGGACCAGTCTTTCATTTTTAGGATGTGCCTAGTGTTTTGTGGTGAGATGAGTTTCCTGAAGGCAACAGATTGATGGGTTGTGATTTTTAATCGAAGTTTATAATCTGTGTCTCTTAATAGGTGAGTTAATACCATTGACATTTAATGTTATAATGGAGAAATTATTTTTAATTCTGGACATTTTTTATGTTTAGTAGATTTTGTAAGCATATTGTTTGATATTTATGTTTTGGTGGTATTATACTTCCCTTCTGTCCTCCTGGATACGCTTGTTCTTTTCTTCAAGCTTGAGTATCATTTCTAGCATTTTTTGAAGGCCTGGTTTGGTAAACATGTATCCCTTCAAGTTGTCTTTGTGCTAGAAAATTTTTCTTTCTCCCTCGATCATGGCATGCACATTAAAGGATGCTCTGTGGATGGAAGGGGGGAGGCACTGGGGGATGGGGAGAGGAGGGGGGCATAGGGTGGTGGGAGGTTGGAGGGAGGGAGGGGACTGGTGTACCTGTTAAGTTTGTATGAGTGGAAATTAAAAAAAAAAAAGAAAATCCTTAGCTTAGATCTCCAAGGAGCTGCTTCCCAGCTGCATGGCTTTGGAAAAACTACTTTATTTTTCTGAGCCTCTTTTTTTTCTACACAGGTTTGTTATGATTGTTCAACAAAACTTATATGAGGTGGGTGGCAATAGTCAGTGCTCAATTATTTAGGCTGATATGCTTGTAAATATATAATGTTCAAAAGACCCCATTAAATCTTTTGCTTTTTATTTATATATTTATTTATATAACCTCCCCATTGTATCTTGGCTGTTTTTGTTTCATGGCCAATCAATGTTTCAAATATTAACTTTGAGCTATATTTTTTGATCATGTTTTCTTCAAGAGTACATATTAATAGGCGTGATATAATTAGAGGGAAAGTTATGTTAAGCCATGAAACTAAGCAAGTTTCCTGACTTTTAACTCAGGTAAAGGCTTTTCATTTCAAAGCCAATAAACCTACTAGAATTCTTAAGACAAAAGTCTTAAAGGCCAAGTTCTTCCCCTTCTGTGAAGGACAGGTATGGAGGAGAAAAAATCGGTAGACTGACAAAATAACATGGAAGATTCAAGTGCCCCTGGAATACTCTCCTGTGCATGTGCGACTGGCTGCTCTTCTCATGCTCCTTCTCAGAGACTATCTCCTGTTCACTTTGTCTTATGAGCTTGTAATGAATGAGAAAGGAAGAACGAAGAAGGAAAGGAAGTGCCCCATCAATGATGAACTGCTTTGAACAGAACTATCCTGCATAAAGCTGGCAGAGTCTCAAGAGGGGCATATCGGGCACTAGAGCAGGTTTTTTTTTTTTCAAGGTGAAACTCTTTATAGGGAGTAAAAGATATATAAGATATTTGTTGCAGTTATTCTACTATGGCTGTGAGAAAATATCAATCCAAGTAACCCAAGTGAAGAAGTGTTTATTTGGGAGGGGGAGTTTTGATTCCAGAAGTTACTAAGTCCATTATGTTTGAGAACACACAGCAAACATGATGGCCGAAACAGGAAGCACGGACAAATAAGAGAAGTCATCAACAGCTGGAAGTGTGGCTCAGTTACCCAACCTCGAGGTTTACCCCCTGGTGACATGCTTTTTTTCAGTAGCCCTCCAACTCCTAAATGTCCCATTATCTGCCCAAGTAGCACCATCAGCTTAGGACCAAGTATTAAAGCACAGGAGTCTGAGACACTCCATATACAAACCATGGCAGTATTACAAGGAGGGAATTTTGCCCTCAACTCAGAATTTCTTGCTTTCTGTTGCTTTGGAATAGATATTCTGTTATTAGCATGGAACTAATGGCTACTTAAGTGGGCACTGCAGTTCATTACTAGGCTTACTCTCTTCTTACCTCTCTCTGATCCTTATCTACTTCTGTTCACTAAGGCAAAGTCAGTTCAAAAGTGGTTGCATTCATGTGCACACAGAGATAGTTGGCAATTGAGAATTTGTGCTATTTCCTTAGGGGAATGATGACTTACTTTTGATGACTTCTGAGTTCATACTTTTGGTGTGGAAGAGTCTACATGATGCTGACCGCTTTTCTGTAAGAACTGAATGGGTGTATCTGCGGTCAGAAACATACTCACAGTTCTGTGAAATTACAAAGTATGTCAGTGTGTGAGCATATTAAAGCTTCTAAGCTTTCAGCATACTTTCCGGTGTTTTATAAACCCAGAAAGCTTAATGACTATGGTTTCTACACCTCACTACATCTTGCCATTAAAATCATCCCATCTGTCAACATCAGCTTTCATCATTCACCAACCTTCTCTACCTCAATTCACAAGGAATACTTTCACTAAAGAACCTTGGTGAAGCAAGTCACAGCTACAGTACTTTCCCCAAGTTTATCAGAGTCATGTGAAAGTGTGAGGCCTAGGAAAAGAGAGTAAATAAAGAGAGCAAAGTGGGACAAGGAATGAGTACAAGTTTATATTTTACATTGATAAGTAATGATCATTTGGTTGTTTGAAGAAAATTCTGATACCTGCTATGATACTGATCCTTCTACCTGGAGACCGTATTAGAGCTAGAGTCCTTGGTTCAGAATACTTTCTGTGGATTCTCCTTACCTGTAGGGCGCCGCCCTACATGCATCCTCCATTACAAGATGGCGCCGACTCCGGCAAGCTACTGCGCAGGCGCCCGGTAACTGACCATCCTTGGTTTCCCGCCTCTCCCTTTGACGTTGTACGAGCAACAGCCAGTCAGAAGGCGACACGTCCTAGGCGAAGACCGTTATAAGGGTTGGGTTTTTCCTGTTTGGGGTCTCCGCTTCTACTCTGAAAGCTTATGCTCTCCCTCTCAAGACGCATTAAAGCTTTACTGCAGAAGGATCCTGTGCGTGTGCCGCGTTGTTCTTGCTGGCGAGACGGTTGCGCGGGACACTTACCCAGGATAACTTTTCACTCTGAAATCAGGAATATTTTGCATGACTGTACTTCAGTGGGTGAGGTTTAGGCTTTTTGTTTGTTTGCATGTGTGTGTGTGTGTGTGTGTGTGAGTGTATGTCTGTGTGTACATGAATTATTTTACTAGATGTGTGCACTAGAATTATTTTACTTTATTTAACCAAACACTGTTAAATGTTTTTTTAAAAAGAAAAACAAACAAAAACTCTCCTTAAGGGCTTTCAATGAGGAGCCCATAATAAAGCCAGTTAGAAATCTATCATGAACATCATTAGCAGGTATCCTTTTTTTAAAAATGAGAATATTCAGCATTGACAAGGACATGAGAAGTGGATAGTAATAGTAAATAGCTTAAATGTAAACTCCTCAGTTTCTAAAAAAACTATTTGATAGTGCATTTCAAGTATTTAAAAGTTTTGAGTACTATTTTATGCCTAGCAATTCGACTTAAGGTTTTATGATAAGGAAACCATCTAGTAAAATGACCCAAATTACATGCAGTTACTCTTCAGGATTTTAATGATAGATCCTAATTAGAAACCAACTTAAATTGGAGACAGTGATTGGTTAAGTTCACTTGTGTACCAAATCTTTTAAAAATTATTATTTATTCTCTTTTGGCGCATGGATGTTTGTCTGTGGAGATTATAGGACAACTTTATGAAGTTGGTTCTCTCCTTCCACTTTTATGTGCATTTCAGGGATTGAACTCAGGTCACTAGACTTGCCTACCAAGTGCCTTTACCTGCCAAGCTATCTTTTCAGCCCCATAATACTTTTTTATAATGATATACAACTATTGAGTTAATACAACAAAATGTGACATGTAAAATTATTGCAGATATAAAGTGAAAAAGGAGGTCCAAAGTAGTATGCATAATGTCTGCATTTAAGCAAGAACTTTGAACATGTAAAAGCATTTATCTATACTACTGCTTTTGCTTCTCTGGTCTCTTGAAGTCTTTACAATAAGTGTGTATCTATGTATTTTTATTTTTCTTTCATGGATGTGTGTATGTAGTATTTATTTCTGTGTGTGTGTTTGCATATGGGTGGATGTACGTGTAGGTGTGGGTATATGTACCCAAATACCCTTGAGTATGTGTGCCTGTGGAGGCCCAAGGGTGAGTTTAGAAATCATCTTTCCATCACTCTTTTACCTTATTGTTTTAAGCTTGGATCTCTAAATCCAGAGCATGCCACGAGGGTTAGTCTGGTGAGCCAACTTGCTTCCCAGACTTTGCCTTTCAGGGCTACAATTAGAGGCATGGTGCTACTTCTAATTTCATAAAGGATCTGGGGATCTAAATTCCAGTTCCTTTGCTTGTGAAGACAAAGGCTTTAACCACTGAGTCTTCTCCCGAGCCCATGAATTTATATAGTATTTTTATGTAGTAAAGTTATAATTGTTCCAGAGAGATTGCTCCGCTGGTAAAGGCACTTGAGCACAACTGTGGTGACTTGAGTTCAATTACCAGAGGCCACATGGGGAAATAAGAAAACTGACTTGTGGAAGTCATCCTCTGACCTCCACGCATGCACAGTGCACAGGTGTCTCCTCTTTCTCTTCTATCAAAAACATGTGTTTTCAAATTTATAATTTTGAGTAGAATCTCAGTAAAGAAATTCAGGTACTGTTATAAGGGCAAATATTTGAGATTTACTTCAAAGAATAATTAAAAGATATCCTTGTCTTCTTGTTCTTATTTACCTTCTGTCCCTTCTTCCACATTTTTTTCATGTGCCATAGAGGGGACCTTTGTTCAGGGCTGAACACTCAACTGTCATTTCAGTTCAGAATCTGTACAGCCATGAGTTCTTGCGTTTATTGCCATTTGCTAGAAGATATTTGCTATCAAAGACTGAGAATAGCATTAGTTTTTGTTATAAACATAGATATCCTGAAGGTAGTTTAATGCTATGTCAATTTAGCTACACAACAATATTGAGTCACCCTCCTCCTCCCCACCAAAGGCCTAGGACTTCCCTTGAAAATAGACAAAGGGCTGTGTAATGTCATCTACTGACAGGACATGGCCGTTGTGAACTTGAAGCCACAGCAACTGTAGATGCCTGGTGCATAGGACTGGGTCTGTCGATACCCAGCATGATAGAGAAGAGGCGCAAACCCTAATCCTCACTACTGGATTATTTGTCACTGATAGCTCCAGGGAGAGGCGAGTCATTGCTTTCACAATTGCTTTTCACACTGATGAACCCATTGGAAACCACTGGGCTATAATGGAGAAATTTTATTCATTGGTTTACACCTGGGTTTGACTAAACTAAATGGGTCACAAAACCTACCCAAAAGTCATGCATTTGAGAAAGGCACTGATAGGTAGAAGAGCTGGTTGGTGGGCATGGGAGGGAGATAAAGGGTCAGGGAAAGAGTGGTTAGAATGTATTATATACATTTATGAAATTGTCAACAAACAAATATAAAAAATAAAATAAATAAAAAAATTCCAGAGAGTGTCATATGTAGTTAGAATACAGAATCTTAAACTCCTTCCTTACTATGTTTACCCAGAACATCTGACAGAAGCATTAATTAATGTATTTTGGAAATTACTGGTAGGAAGTAGTCAGAGAATCAGTTAATATTCTTCCCTTTCCTAAGTTTCTTGCGTCTGTTATTATCATCTCAGAATCTCAGTCAATGTGGAAATATGTTTATGGAACTAAGGCAAAACTCACCTCCTATGGCTTGTTCAGAGGTAGCTATGCCTTTGGGCTTGCTGACTAGAAGAAAGCCCTCAGGACAAAAGACATCTAGCACAGATACGGCATGATTCTTGGTAGCAGGCATCTGAACTCCTTCTGTTGATTACTTCCAGTTTATACAGATTCACTTTTCTCTAAACCAGAAACGTTCTATTGACCATTCTATTTTCTCTTCTTGTTAACTCCTGTGTCCCATTTACTTCTGGTTTCTCCTTTCTCTTCTCATGTCTGTCTGCTGCTCCTTTCACTAA
Source organism: Typhlomys cinereus (assembly GCA_023101885.1). Taxonomy (NCBI): domain Eukaryota; kingdom Metazoa; phylum Chordata; class Mammalia; order Rodentia; family Platacanthomyidae; genus Typhlomys; species Typhlomys cinereus. The sequence goes on along the minus strand of JALPQD010000031.1, from coordinate 9,132,033 downwards.
ATTTCCTCATGTTCTAAGATTGAATGCCAAACAGTTATCCTGCCAGACCCTTCCTATGCCTCCATGCCAGCCCCTATTTTGCCTGGGATTGTCCATAATTAATGGCCAGAAAAGAAGAGTAGGCTATCCTGAGGAAATCAGTTGTTCATTCCTCTTCCACTCATTTGTTCATTCATTATGTACCTGGCTGTCTGGTTCTCTCAAGCACAGCTGGATGGTCCCCTAAGTTCTTCAGAACTTTCTCTCATCTTCAACCACTTTGACCTTAGAGGGGACAGCACTTACTAATTTCAGGAGGAGATACGCACTGACCCAGAAATCTTATCTCTTTTGAATTTTCTCTCTTTCCTCCATCTTTATGGATTACTGACACTTTGATCATCAATTGATACACCCTGGTGAAAGACTGCTGAGCAGTTCTGCTTATTCTCACAATAGCCTAGCTAGAACCTGGACACAAATAGTCCTGTCAATGTTCCTTCCTTCCGAAACTTCAGTGACTTGATTATAGAAGTAATTAATTACCCCCTCTTGCTTGTCTATTTAGCATATTTTAATATCATAATGCAAATTGAACTTTGCTTACTTCTTTTCAGAAATCTAACTTAGTCTTAATCTGGTTTTTCTTTAGGTGATCATAAGGACGTCGGCACCAGCTGGAGGTAGATGTGTGAGAGACAGCTTGTTGTAGTGAGAGGTGGACCATGCAGGAGAGGAAAACGACCTGTGAAGCAGATGCACCAAGGAGTTTCTCTGAAGTTGCTTTCTTTGTTACTCTCTACAAGGTGTTAGTGCAGGCCTCATTAACCCTTTCTTGAGAGCAGTGATACTTTCTCTGCATTAAGTATATTGGAATATTGGAAAATTAGTGTCTCATCTTCCAGCCCTGAGTTGTGCTTTTTGACCTTGAAATTCAGAATCTTACAACTAGACTCCCTATGTCTCAATGGGAGGAATTTATGAAGCTTGTTTTTCTCAGCTGAATTGGAATCACCTTCAGCTGAGTCCCATGGGACCCCAAGAGACATTCTGGAGCAGAAACCCAGGTGCAGTTCCTTTTGCTGGAGAACAGAACATACACTCAATCCAAAATTTAGTAAGGAAGGGAGAAGAAAACGTAATGTTTAGTCAGGTGGCTAGTCTCCCCAGAGATATGTAGCCATGTATACATCTTCAGTGATAAAGTTCCAGAAACCAGTCAGAGGAGAAGAACATTTTCACTTATGCCTGAACAATAGCAGGTGTTCAGTGTAAGCAACATCAGCATAACTAATAGTTCCCAATCATTTACACCTTTGTTTCCTAGTTATGTATAGTGAGTTATTCCATCTAAGACTCAGTTTATCAACTTTATGTGTTAAATGGGGATAATTTTAATGCCTCCTTTAGAGTTGATGGGGTTGCTTACTATGCTATAATAGTAGATGGAATATTAACTGTTTCCTTATCACAATAACACTAATTATTATGAGTATTTGAAATATCAATTGTTCTTATCACCTCTTCTTGCAATGTGGTAGTTTCAGAGGCCGACTGAGAGCAAGCAGTAAGAATTGAATGCTTAAGCTTTGTGGTCCCAGGATAAAGCACTTTCCCCACCCTCACTGATTTATTTCCATAACAACTCTCTTGTGACTCCTTAGCAATGTCTTCTCACTGTCTTCTCTTTGGACTCCATTCTCCCCATTATCAGTCTGTCCATGATAGTAACTTTTTTCTAATCTTCCTGTCCTTTCTGACTTTAAGCTGTCTCTTATGTTCCAATGTTCTCCCACCTTGACACTAAACTGTGGTGTCCCTGGTCTCCAAGTTTAATAAACTTGTTATTTCTTTTTTTTTTTTTTACATTTTTTATTATTATTTCTGCTTATACAAACTTAATAGGTAGACGAGTTCCCTCCCCCCTCCTCCTACCCCTGAACCCCCTGCTCCCCCTCCCTCCCTCCCCATCTCCCAGTGACTTCCCCCCAATTCCCAGAGAGTCCTTTATTGTGTATGCCTAACTCTCCTCTTGGTCCTCCTCTCCGATGACGTACAAGGACCCAGTGGCATTTCCCTGAACCCTTTCTCGTGTTCCCCTTAAGCATAGGAACACTACTGTGGCTGACAATCCCTTGCCTCCAAGGATCTTGGTGCCTTTAGCTGATGTTAGACTTTGTGAGGCCAATAGTGTGATGGACATGGCGCAGGGCATGCAAAGTCCTATTATGATTGCTTCAGCCCTAACTAGTGTGGAGACTCTTCAAATCATTGCTCCCCCCATCCTTTTGCTCTTACAATCTTACCGCCCCCTCTTCCGCAAATGTCCCTGAGCTTCAGGATGAGGGGAGATTAGGCTGGCTTAGTTCTATGTGGATGATATAGAGTCTCTGAAGTTCTGGATTGTGGTTTGTTGATGTTCTTTTGCAGTTTTGCTGCTCCTGCAATGCCCTTCACTCCATCGTGATGGGCACTGTATGTCACCCCCTGGTCAGAGACAAAAAAACTGTTAAACTGGAGTCTTGTTATAATAGCACATTCAAGGGTAGATGTAATAAAAGCAGGAAACCTCGGTGAGGGAGGGGTCAGTCACCCATTTGCAAAATGATCATTTTTCATCTGCCAGACTATATGTCCTCACCTTCTGGTGAGATCATACCCCTTCAGTTGTACATGATCAGGAACGAACTTCTGTGAACTTAACCACGTGTCACATTACTTACTTGCATTCCTTGGAGGCCGATTTTCTCTGCTGTAACATGGTCCCCTCTCTCCTTGTGTCTGGTGTGGCCCTCCAACCCCATCCCTCCTGTTCACAATCCTTGCAATTACTGTATTACATAGGTTTACTCTTGAGTGTCTCAATGTGGGCTGGGTGAGTTTGGCACTAGGAGTCACCTATTAGGGATTACATACGGCGCTTAACTTTCTGGGTTTGGGATACTTCGCTTAATATAATTGTTTCTAATGATATCCATTTCCCAGCAAATTCCAGTAATTCATCATTTTTGATGGCCGAGTAGTACTCCATTGAATAGATGTACCACAGTTTCCTTATCCACTCGTCAACTGTTGGACATTTAGGTTGATTCCATGACTTTGCTATTGTAAACAGTGCTACTATGAACATGGTCGTGCCTTTACAATGAAAACTTATAACCCTAAAGAAAGAAATTGCTGAAGACATCAGAAGGTGGAAAGACCTCCCATGCTCCTGGATTGGCAGAATCAACATTGTTAAAATAACCATCCTACCAAAGGCGATATACAAATTCAATGCTATACCAATTAAAATCCCAAAGCAATTCTTTAAAGAAGTTGACCAAATAATCTCAAAATTCATATGGAGGCACAAAAGACCCAGGATAGCAAAGACAATCCTGAGTAATAAACTTGTTATTTCTTAAGTCTCTCCCTTTGTTAGTTTGTTGTATTGATAGATCCTCATATGGCCCCCACACATGATAAAGAGACATTTGTCCCTCAAACCTAAAACTGTCTGTTGCTCAAATGATTTTCAGATTCTTTATCTAAGAGTTTATAACAGAATGATATTTTACCTACTCACTGAAGTAGATGCTGGCTACTGAACCTAAACTATTCCTAGACATTTCCTTCTCTTTTTCCCTTATTCAGAATACATTTAGTATTTAGAATTACTATGCTCATTATTGACTTATTGACTGATTGACCAATAGTTTTCCCACCAGAATTGAAACTCTAAGGGAAATGGGAATCTACAATAGCATCTTTCTTCTGTTTTAGTATCAGTCGGTATTCATAGTGCCCATAGTATGCTATTTTGTTTAAGTGAGTTACAATAAATTTGTATTGAATGAATGAATGAATAGAAATTAAAAAAAAAACACAAGTGAACACCGTAAGATCTCAATTAAAGTACTGAAGGTAAACGAAGGTAAATTTCACTGACTCCTTTTGAGGCATTGAAAGTCTAGCTGCAGAGACATGGCAATATGTGAATAGGTATAGCATAGAAGAAAGAAGAAAATTCTGTAAAAGTTCATGAGAAACAAAGAACTTTTTAGTGATAAGATGGGAGCCTTCTTTTTGGAAGGAGATTATTTGTGCCTGATCAGAGGGTTTGAGAGTTGTGGGCTTGAACATGTTACCAGTATTCCAGATAGAGTTGACAGCTATCAAGAAGCCAGGCAAGGGAGACTTCAAGAATACTCATGGGAGCAAATGACTTATACCAGTGCCCCCTAGTTCTCTGCTCAGCTCTTCTGTTATCCTCAATAAAGGCATGCTTTATTTTCCTGGATGCGTAACTGAAAATTTCACTCATCCATTCATGGTCTATATGGGGTTTACCGTATCTGATAATTTTTATTTTATATGTAGTGTTGTCTTTTCTTCTGTTATCATTGATTCTATCACAACACGAAACTTGTAAGTTATTGGAAAGAAATAGGACTTCCTCCTGTGAATTTTAACTTTATTTTTGCATGTCATCATCATTTCATATATATCTATGGGCTAACCGCTTTAGGAAAGTTGATTAAAACAAAAATCTCACTGGAGCCCCCTGCGCCCGGGCCCCGCCCCAGCTGCCCTCGGGTTAAATAGCTCCACGCCGACGCGCCCATCGTCCCCTTTCGCCACCCCCCCCTCCCCCCGCTCCGCCGGTCAGGACGCGTACGCGAGATCCAGCCGGGCTCTCACCGCGCGCTCGAGGACCCCAGGTCAGCCCACAGGGACCCGGCTCCGACTCCCGCCATCCAGCCGGAGCCGCGCGGGGGCTGAGGGACGAGGAGGACCTCCCCTGCGCCCGGCCCCGCCCCAGCTGCCCTCGGGTTAAATAGCTCCACGCCAACCGACGCGCCCATCGTCCCTTTTCACCCCACCCCGCTCCGCCAGTCGGACACGCGCACAGTCCACCCGGGCCTCACCCCACGCCCTAGGTGAGTCCCCGTTCGGGCCCCGCCCACCAGTACCCCAGGCCAAATAATTCAGTTTAGTGAAATTGAGAGATCTTAAGAGTTAAAATGACAATGCCAAAGTCAAAGTGCAAATCCATGAGAAGCAACACTCAAGTAAACAAATTTCCCACTGAAGAAATTAATCCCATAATGTTAGATTCCAACAAGAACAAACCCGCGGAAAAAGGCCAAGAAAGCCTGACCCAGGATAACGACTTTCAAAATATGATCATTACCATGTTCAATACTATGAAAGAGGAAATCCGGGAGGAATTACATAATCGAATCAATCACTTTGAAGAGGAACACAACAGACATCTGGAGGAGTTGAGAAAAACAGTGCAAGAAACAAAAAGTGGCATAGAGCAGTTAAAACAAACTCAAGCAGAGTTTAAAACTGAGCTAAAAGACAAGTTATCTTCAACCCAGAACTCCACAGAGAGTCTTATCAGCAAAACTAACGAAGCAGAAAACAGAATTTCAGACCTTGAAGATAAAGTGGGAGTACTAACCAGCTCAATGGAAGAGGTTGTTAAAACCAAAAAGATACTTGAGAGAAATATCCAAGAGATATGGGACACCCTGAAGAAGCCTAACATGCGTATTCATGGAATACCGGAGCAAGAATCTCAAAATACCACCCCTGAGGAAATTTTTCAAACGATCATCAAGGAAAACTTTCCTCATCTAAAAAAAGAGAGGCCCATTCATATGCAAGAGGCATTCCGCACCTCAAACAGATACGACCAAAATAGAAGCACACCGCGGCAAATAATAGTTAAAACACTCCACATTCAAGATAAAGAACTGGTGCTGAGAGCTTCAAGGGAGAAAAAACAAGTCACTTTTAAAGGCAAACCTATTAAAATAACAAATGACTTCTCAGTCGAAACAGTAAAAGCAAGAAGAGCTTGGAGAGACATACTTCAAGTATTGAATAAGCAAAAATGTCAACCCAGGCTGATTTACCCTGCAAAACTATCAGTCATGATCGAGGGAGAAAGAAAACTTTTCCAGCACAAAGACAACTTTAAGGGATACATGGCCACCAAACCAGGCCTTCAAAAACTGCTAGAAATGATACTCAAGCGTGAAGAAAAAAACAGGCATATCAAGGAGAACAGAAGGCAAATATAACACCATTAAAAGCGAAGCAATATACTTATAAAAGCTACTAAACATAATAAATGTCTGGAATTAACAATAGTTTCTCCATTATAACACTAAATGTTAATGGACTTAATTCACCGATCAAGAGACACAGATTACAAACTTGGATTAAAAATCACAATCCATCAATCTGTTGCCTGCAGGAAACCCATCTCACCACAAAAGATAGGCACGCTCTAAAAATAAAAGGCTGGTCAACAATCCTACAAGCAAATGGAAGCAGAAAACAGGCAGGGGTAGCCATTATGCTATCAGACAAAGTGGATTTCAAACCAAAAAAAATTATAAGAGACACGGATGGATACTACATTTTAGTCACAGGTACAATTCACCAGGAAGATTTCACAATACTGAACATATATGCACCCAATACGGGCCCCTCCACATTCATTAAGAAAACCCTACAGCGTCTAAAGCATGAAATCAACCCCTAAACGATAATTCTTGGGGACTTCAACACCGCCCTCTCTACATGGGATAGATCAACAGGTCAAAAGCTTAACAGAGACACTTTGGAACTTAATCAAACCCTGAAAGAAATGGACCTCACAGATCTCTATCGAACTTTTCACCCACGCACCAAAGAATACACATTTTTCTCAGCAGCACACGGAACTTTCTCCAAAATAGATCACATACTGGGCCACAAAATGAATCTACACATATACAAGAAAGTTGAAATTCTAACCTGTGCCCTATCAGACCACCACGGCCTAAAGCTGGACATCCACAACACATCAAACAAGAGAAAATACACTAACTCCTGGAAACTTAACACTATGATGCTGAATGAGAACTGGATTCAGGAAGAAATTAAAAAGGAAATTCAAGATTTCTTGAAAGTGAATGATAACGAAAATACAACTTACCAAAATCTCTGGGACACAATGAAAGCTGTTCTAAGAGGTAAGTTCATAGCTCTTAATGCCCACGTCAAAAAAATCTCACTGGAAATCTTGATCTTTAACTCCTGGTTAGATGTTAGTTACAATTTTGTTTGAATTTTGCATCACTTAATGTTTTGGGTGTGCCCTGAGTAATAAGTCTTGGTAGATGTTTGGATATTTCGAAGCTGAAAAACTTTTACTGTAAAGGGAAACTGTAATCAAGAAACAGAGGACCAGAGAACCAGCTGCTTTCATGGACCTGCTTAGAAGCTCAACGTAACAGTTTTGACTTCAGAATTGGAAAGGTGGACTTGGTGATTTAAATTATTCCACAGAGTTATGCTGGGAAGCCAAATACACATCATCTGATATGTTCCAAGTGTTAAGATGGCTTGCATAGGTCCTGTACACAATGAACAGAACTGAAATGGCCCTTTTGGCTAATCAAAGGCTATTTTTGGAGTTTGAAGCTAGGAGGGAAATTCAGAGCAACATCTGAGTCATTCCCTTTTATTCTGGTTAATTACCACAACCCTGCTTGAGGGAAACTGACTATTGCTAAGGAATAAAAATAGATAAAGCCCACATCAGTAAAGTGGGTAATTGTTACAGAACTGGAAGAATGCACTTTAGAAGGATAAGACTGTGGAGGAAAGGAAAATTACACAGAAATGAAAATCTAGAAAAAACAATAAAGGAAAATATTTTGATATTCCTAAAAGTTTACACAAAAATAAAACCCAGAAAAAATAATGAAGGAAAAAACTGATATTCCTAAAAGTCTACATTCAAACACCAATTAAATAGTGTCTTTACATACTTCCAATCTAGGTATTTATTGCACTTCTGCTTATTTCACTTGAAAAGCCTTTCAGTAAATTTGTTTGAAGTATTTGAATAATTGCTAAATCATGACTTTCAAATGGAGCAAGCTAACTGTATACCTTATATTTGCAGAAATAAAAAAATGGAGCTTTGAATTCTTTCCCACAGCATCACTAGTAGAAAGAGTGTGGTCATAGGCCATCTGTAAGGTCCAAAGTGTTACAGTGGTGTAATGCTAGAAAGCAACTGCAGAACTGCGAGTAATGCTTAATTTATTTCTGGTTAGTCTATGCTGCAGTATAGCAGGTTGAACCAAGTACTGTCTCTAAACACTGTTCAATTCTCTTCTTACTTTTTGTTTCCTTCTCTTTTTCAACCCTTGTGATTCTTTTGTTTTGCTTTTTTCTGTCTAATTTTACCTGCACTTTATATGAATTCTTTTTCCTTCCTGCTTTCCCTCTCTACCTTGCTTCTTACTCTTTTAGATTTCCTTTCTGATTCTAACGGGATTATAATTTCTTTTAGGCAGAGTAGTAAAGAGACATCAGAGATTCACTACTCAGCCTCAGGTTTATTTAGCCAAGTCTGGTAACCATAAATCAATACCATAACTGATCTGAATTTATTTCCTTTGGTATTTCAACCAAGAAACCAGAGAGATGAAATAGTGCCAAAATACCTAGAAGACCAAGGGCATCTGTGTTTGGCTGGGGTGCTAGAAAATTAAATCTTCCAGAGATAGATATTTCAGGTATTTTGGAAGACATAAAGAAACTTGTTTGGAATCAACCCAAATGTCTAACAGTTGACGAGTGGATAAGGAAACTGTGGTACATCTATACAATGGAGTACTACTCAGCCATCAAAAATGATGAATTACTGGAATTTGCCGGGAAATGGATGTCATTAGAAACAATTATATTAAGTGAAGTATCCCAGACCCAGAAAATTAAGCGCCATATGTACTCCCTAATAGGTGGCTCCTAATACCAAACCCACCCAGCCCATCTTGAGACACTCATAGGTAAATCTATGTATTACCTACAGTAATTGCAAGGATTATGAACAGGAGGGATGGGATTGGAGGGCCACACCAGAAACAAGGAGAGAAGTGACCATGTTACAGTAGAGAAAATAGGCCTCCATCAAGGACTGCAAGAAAGTAATGTGACACCTAGTTAAGTTCACAATTCGTTCCTGATCATTTACAACTAAGGGAGTATGAACTCACCAGAAGAGGAGGGCATATAGTCCGGCAGATTAAAAAGTAACCATTTTGCAAATGGGTGATTGACCCCTCCCATTGCCTAATGCCATATGACCCTGCGATTCCACTTTTGGGTATAAGTATTACATCTACCCTTGAATGTGCTCTTATAATAAGACTCCAGTTTAACAGCTTTCTGTCTCTGGCCAGGGGGTGACATACAGTGCCCAGCAGAATGGAGTGAAGGGCATTACAGGAGCAACAAAACTGCAAAAGAAAATCAACGAACCACTATCCAGAACTTCAGAGACTCTATATCAACCACCTAGAACTAGGCCAGACTAATCTCTCCCCATCCTGAAGCTCAGGGACATTTGCGGAAGAGGGGGCGGTAAGAGTGTAAGAGCAAAAGGATGGGAGGAGCAATGATTTACAAGATACTCCACACAAGTTAGGGCCAAAGCAATCATAATTGGATATTGCATGCCCAGCGCAATGTCCAACACACTATTGACCTCACAAAGTCTAGCATCTGCTAAAGGCACCAAGATCCTTGGAGGCAAGTGATTGACAGCCACAGTAGTGTTCCTATGCTTAAAGGGAACACGGGAAAGGGTTCAGGGAAATGCCACTGGGTCCTTGTATGTCATAGGAGAGGAGGTCCCAGAGGAGAGTCAGGCATGCATAAGAAAGGACCCTGGCAATTGGGGCGGGAGGCACGGGGGGATGGAGTGGCAGGGGTGAGGGGAGGGAGAGCAGGGGGTTCGGGGGGAGGAGGAGGGAGCGAGGGAACTGGTGTACCTATTAAGTTGTATGAGCTGAAATAATAATAAAAAATGTATTAATAAAAAAAAAAGAAACTTGTTTGGAAATGCATGGGTTAACAGAGGCTTTTCAGCTCCCTTGACTCAATTCCATTGTGAGTTGCTTTTCCTCTGGGTCCTTCAACTGGATCTTCTGGTGAATGTTAGTTTCTTGGTCTCTTCTAGATGAAGGACTGTCCAGGGCAGAGAAGTCAAACAAGGACAAGGAAGCCAATTAATACTTACCCCTTCAGAGAAGAGCCATCTGGAGGCTTAATTTTGTATCTTAAAAAATTGGCAGCTTTATTCCTAGAAAACCACATTTGGTAGTGGTTAAAGAAATCATCCAATGCAGCTTAACCTTCATGGAATTCTAAACATTCGAGCAAAATGGGAGAGATGGCAGAATTCAAATGTTCCTGGATATATCCACAAATGTAGTGGTCTTATTCCCATTCCTGTGTCCTGAAGAAGAATATTTCAAGCCAGAATTAAGGCATAGATGGACTAAATCATCAAAATAAAAACTTGGGATCTACAGAGAATAAGTCCAAGGTTAGTTACATGGCCCATTTAAATTATTTAATATAACTCATAGAGCTAAAATTTTTATGTGTGGCATCTATGACCTTCACTGTGTTATGCTAGTGAGATAAGCTACTAGAAAAATAACTCAGGATGGAGTGCACGTTTTAAGAATTCTAAATTTTAAGGAAGATCAGAGATCTTCCCTTTGAGGACAAAGGCCATTGAAAAGTCATCTGTGTGTTTTCCTAAGAATCTTAAAAGTCCACTCATACTGTTTGTCAGAAATTCTGGTTCATGGAGAGTTCAATTGGAAAACTAGTCGAGTCTAGCTTTGGTAAATGGAAAGCCAACAGTGATCAAGATGAGGAAGTTTCAGTTGAACAAGAACAGTGAAATAAGTTGGGATGGAAAACTAGTTTATACTCTGTCATCTGCAGAAATTATCTACAGCTATGATAGGATTAAAAATATTGAAAGCCCCTCTACTTAAAACAGTGTGTTCAATCCAATGCTAAATATATATACTGTGTCTTTTAAAGAAAGGAATAAGAATGGATAGTCTCTATGCAGAAGAGCATTGAGTGAGGAAACCGGGGGGGGGGGGGGGAGCTTAGAGTCGATCCACTTAGAACCGAGAGACAAAATTATACCAAAAGTAACAGGAATGTGGTATTTCCTGATAAAATGTCGGTCAGAGAGGTCTTAAAAGCCCACAATATTATAGGCTTTGCCATTGCTCTTGGTTACTCTTCAAAAACTGTCAGTAAGACCCTATTACTGAAGATGCAACACAAATGCATCACAGAACATGGGCAAAATACATCAACTGGAACTGGTTTGAGGACTTTCTCCTTGCTAGATAGGTTACACAGTATCAAGGAACATTGTATAAACTGCTGGAATAGAGAAATAACCACAAGCCTCATCAACAACATGAGATTTGTAATTGCACTGTAAATCACCATGGCAATAGGTGACCATCAGTGTAATAGTGGCCTGTGTACCAAAGAGAAACCCAACAGCTTTCTGATTGGATTCAAGATCTGCTTCTCAGAAATGTAACAACCCTTGTTACTATAAACTAGAACAAGAACCTAAAAAAAGAGAAGGAAATAGATCAATAGGGAAGACAGACAATAAACCTATAGGTAGGAAAACAGTATATCAAAGTGCTTCGTAGGTAGCTGTTATTATACCCATAGAATGGGAATTCATAGTGGAAATCTTGGGTCTAAAGCTGGATGAGTGAAGGGAAATGCCTGAATCAGTGGGGCGGCCTGAAGAAATGTATCTTGAAGTACCTTGGAAGCCTGAGATCTCATAGGAGTAGACAAGCTAGAGTGAACTTGGGGGTCCATAAAAGCATACAGATGGAAGGGTGAGTGGGAGTGGGAGGGAATGGTGAAGGGAAGGGAAATGGTGAAGGGAAGGGAAGGGATGGGAGGGAAGGAGAAGGAGGAAGCTGGGACGAATAGTCAGTATCCTTATAAAAGAAAAGAAAACTGTGTTCATTAGTTACTGATCAAATCATGGAAGAAAGACATCCCACCAGCTGTTTCACTTCTTTCTTTGTACCTCCCCTGGTCAACTGTAATCACAGCTGACAGCACTCAGGTTAGTAGTGAAGAACTGTGTTCCCTGCCAATCTTACTACTTCTTTACCTGAGAACCATATATGTAGGAAGAGAATGGAGGACAGCCATTCGGGGACTCTGAGAGACACTATTCTATCAACCCAGGAGAGTCGTGTGTGAATGTGGATTGGGTGCCATGGTGACTTTGAAGGCCTCACCAAAGCACCTTTAATGTCATTAGTGGAAACAAGAAGACAAACATTATTTCCAAAATCACCAACCCATCTACTACAGACACAGCCTAGACTGATGAGAAATATAAGTCCCTATCACCTGACTTCAACCTCCGTTGCTTCCAACCAGATGCCAGGACCACCACCTGACATCTCAGCCCATGTGGAGTGGTGAGGAGTTTAAGAAGTTGTGCGGGAACTACAAGTGCAGATTTCCTCTTCTTTCCTTTCCTTAGTAAAACAGGCAGTGGGGTGCAATGGTTGAAGGAATAGTGTTCTATTCTTTTGAATACACAAGTACACTGTCTTTAAAATAAAATTTTAAAAAATGGGCAGTGGGGTTTCAAGTGACATGAATATTCTGTGTAGCTCTGAAACCATAACTGTCAGTACCCAGAGCCCTGGGTATCACTAGCTAAGTCAAGTTTCTCCAGGTCAGCAGTAGGAGTCCAGGCATACTGTATTAGAATTTGGCTTGTGTCAAGCCAAGAGCACAATTCAAATACAATTCACTAGCGTAAACTTGGATTGATGTGTTATGGAAATATCTAGATTCCTAACAGGAGGACACAGGACGACTGTAACCAAATACAAAAAGACCAATTTTAGTAATTTATTACTGTGAAGATAGGGAGAGATACTGTTCCACTACTGGCAAGAAAGAGTGCCATCTAGGGGCCCTGCTTGGAACTTCTCTTCACAGGAGTCATCTTTCAATGTGACCTTGAGTTGGTTTCTCTACAAGTGCTATCTCTGCAAACACTGTCCTCTGTACTTCAGAAATGGAAAAGGGAGCCAAGAGGCGACACTATATAATGACAAATTCTGTTGGTATGAGGCCAGGGCTTAATTCCTGAACTTAATTCCTGAACCTCTCCATCTTACTAGCACTTCTAGTCATCAGACAGCTTTTATGCTCTATGGTTTGCTTTCAGTCTTTCCACTTAAATTTTTTTTTCATTTTAAACAGGATTAACATTTTTAGAAATTTTATTTATATTTTTATTTTCATTAAATAAGTTGTTGAAGTGATACATATGATATGAAAAGTGCCAAGGGGAAAGAAATTGTGTATTACAAAGAGCAACAAGGGAGGCCCCAAACCATCTCTACTTCTGTGTTGACACCTCTGATTTGGTAATAGTTGGTGATAATAATGATAATAGTAATGGCACCTAATTAATAGTCATGTTTCTGAGAGTTAGTCTCCTTCCCTGACCTTGTTTGTACTATTAAACAATATTGAAGTATTTTATAGTTCACTGATGTTTACTCTCAGATTTGCTGACCCCCAGTGAACTGCAAATTTGTAAAAGAGACTAAGAGAGCTTTGAATTCAATACAATAGGTCACCATATGCCACCATGTTGTAGATGTGTGTAAGGTTTTTATTTAGGAGATACAAATACAATAATGGGCAGTTCCTATCTGGGAGAGGAAAGGGCAAGCTATGATTGTGAGACTCACTGTTCTCTTTTTTCTCTCTCTCTCCTCCTTACCTTTGTATTTTCACCGTGTTCCCTCCTCAGAGCCCTCTTTGCCTTCACAGTAAGCTTCTTCACTGGGATGGTTGACAAAAGGGTTAACTGGGAGTGGAATCTAAATTAAACTTTTTCTTTTGTGAAGAAGTGGATGAAAATGAAGAATAGAAGGCAGTATCAGAGCTCAGAGTCAAAGCCCCAGGACAGGTGAGATTGAGGATTTGGAGGCTCCCAAAACTCCCTTCAAGAACAAACTGAACATCTAGCAGAAGAAACACAGAAAACAGTGATCCTATTCTGCACACTCCAGTTATAGTCCCTCCCAAATGACCAGAGACACCAGAACCACCACATAGCAGAAGCAAGCTGCTATGGAGTGAATCTCTCCACTCCACAAAAGTCTGTTGGATGTTTCTTCAACAGGGAATCTGTCCCAAGCATTCAAAACTCACTCTTACTCCCCTCATGGATAGGAAGGCCTCTTTGTCTCTGATCAATATTAATTCACTCACCCCAGAGTCATATAGGAAATTGCTCCTTCAATCAAATAGCAAGAGGAAAATGTGAATCTATCTTGTGGAAACTGGTAGAAACTGGTAAATCAGAATAATGGCTGCCTGCTAAGAAAAGTGTTCTGTAAGAAACTAACATTGTCTCAAATGATGTAAGAGTTGTTAGAGGTAGAAAACATTGGATTTGGAGAATTTGGTACCATCTACAAATGCATTGAGAGGCCAGATAGATGTGTTTATGCAATACAATGCTCTACAAAATCTTGTTTCCGGATTATCAAATGTGTATTTGGATTTGCATGAAGTTGATGCTCACGTAGCACTTGGAGATCACCTTCATGTGGTATGCTACTATTCCACATGGACAGAAAATAATCATGCAAACATTCAGAATGAATACTACAATGATGAGAGTTTGTGTGATATATAAAATTGGTGACCTGAAACAGATGACACCAATAAGCATATCCCAAATGGAAGAAGGACATGTTCAATCCTGGACAATGAGATTTTGCAAGAGAATTGTTGACATATTTCTAAAGCAGACATGTTTACCTTGCCGTTAGTTGCTGCAGAAGCAAATTATTACCCACCAGGGGTGACATGTGGCATCATATCCGCAAGAGTAACTCTCTGGATATCCCTCAGGAGCTCTCAGAAGAGTTTTACAATTTACTCATAACATGATCCACCCTGATCCAGAGGAGAGACCTTCATCAATTATGACCAGGAGCTGAGTTCTCTGGCACATCCTAGAAAACACAGAGGAACTTCCATAGCAACTGAACTTGGAAAAGTCCAAAACAACCACATTACAAAGAGACCTAAGAGAAGCCCAGCAGATCCAGGTTCAAGAAGCACAAAATATCTTAGAATTCATTTCACACCAGCCAGTCTTTTGCCATGCAGCCTTCAGAAATCGCTTGAGCAATGGAGGATTAACCAGTTTTCTGTCCAAAGATTATTGAAACCATCCTAATTTAATATCTATAGACAAGATCATAAGGCAATTATTTCATAGGCAATAATAAGTAGGCACTCCTCTCCCCTGTTGTCATATGTTTAATGCCACCTACAGAGGATTTTCTTAATTCTTACTTTTTCTAATAAATGAACAGCAAAAACATTCTTCTGACAGAAGAAAATAGCTTTTTTGGTCTTTTGGATTAAGAAATTGCCACGACCACCATTACTTTTAATTAAGAATCCTAGGAACGTTCTCTATGAGTAGGCAAATTCCTTACAGAAAGGAATAATATGGCTTTGACTAAAGTACCAGTTTATAAGAAAATGTGCTTGAATTTCGATAGTACTTCCCAGGTTACATAATGCTACTTGCTCCTAGAAATCCTGACTCTTAACAAGTAGTTTTCCTGATATATTTTCTGGATGTAAGCAATCTATTGTTTGATATATACTGTTGAATGAAGGACTATTAATATGAATGGTTAGGAATAAGAATATGATACAGACATTCCTGAGCTGTTTACTGGAGATCAAGGGAAGGGAAGTACGAGGAAGCTGCTCTCCCCGCCTCCTAAACCTCTCTCGTGGCTGATTCTGTTTGGGATTTAAGTTTTCACCAATTTCTCTTGATTTTCAAATTTGCCATTGCTAGCTTATTTTATTCAAAACTGTGTATAGTTTTTTGTTTTATTGTTTAAAATCGAAAATTCAATAATGATTTCACTGCTATTACGATAATCAGACAGTATGATGGCAGACACCACTCCCATAGGAACTCAAAGGAGGCTGGCAGCAGGCCTGTGAGTCTAGAATCCCTGACTGAGAAGCTGCAGAAATGAATGTCTTTTTCCAAAAGAGAGCGCATAGGTGGGTGCTTATGTCTGCAACACTGGGAGTTTCTGTTGTGACATTCACATAAGAAGTTTGGGTAAGCGCTTTTGTTCTTTGGGAAACCTTTGGTCTGACAAGAGTCACTGTGGAGTTTGCTATGATGGGTGACCTACAGTGGTGTGATGTGGATGCCAACATCTTCAAAGATAACCTTTTTGGAATCTATTTAGCACAATCCCCACCCCTCAAGATGGTGTTTAGTGGTATTCAGCTTACCACTGATGTATAAAAATGCTTCTATCATTTGTCTCCAAACTTCAGCAACTACTTGCAAAGACTCAGAGTTTGTCTTATTCCTTTGGTTAATTAAAAAGAGTTTTTTTTTTTTAAATAGCCTCAAGTGGAGTGTAATTTATAATAGGCCTTTCTCCCTCCTGTTTTTAATTACCATCTTTGCATAGCAATGATGGACTTTTTTTATTGACTATTTATGCGTAATTTCCTGAAACCAACTCTGTGGTTGCTAATTAGAAAACAAGAAGTTTTTACATATTTTAGCTCCTTTCAGAGAGGCACTAGAGTTATCTGATTAGGGTGTCTTTCTCCCTGACTGGTAAGAGAAATCTCTCCTTTCAGATAACATTCTCCTTTTCAAAGCAGTATTACTATGTGTGAATGTATAAGAGGACTAAAATGAGAGTCCAGCCATATATTTTTATTTCTTTCACTGTGGTTACTGCACCAAGAAGGCAGAGACTTTGGAAGGCCAATAGCAAGTTTGTGACATCTCCAATTCATTGAATAAACATGTGTCATCTACAATTCATTGAATAAGTATACATGAAATTTTTTTGCTTATTGTTCAGAGAATGAAAGGGAGTAAATAACATGATTGATGAAGGAGTGGAAGAGAAAAGTAAGAAGCAACACAATAGTTACTTAGACATTTTGGAAAAACAGAGTTCAAAGACTGTAAGCATTGGGGTAGAATCTTCTGAGTCAGGCTTGTGTGATCCATGTAAAACACATGCATGTGATGAGTAGAAGTAGGACCAAAGTTCATGTCTTTGGTTTCTGTGTGAAGTATAGAAGTGGTGCTGAGAAAAGCTATCAGAGCAGAAACAGGATAAAATACCAGGATGTAGCACTCTGCCAGTACCATGCTTTTCTCTGTATTCCTTTCTTCGATGAGGAACTAAGCCCAACAGTGAGAGAATATGCTCTTGAGGCTCATAGCAATATTCAAAAACAGTCTTATGAATATGAAGCTAGAGTCGGAGAGATGGCTTAGTGGGGAGGGCACATGCTGTTTGCAAACCCAGTAGCCTGAGTTCTATTCACAAAACTCCACATGTTAGAAGAGAGCTGATGGCTGAAAATTGACCTTTGACCTCTACCTGGGCACCATGGCATGCATGCATACACTGTTTCTTCCTCCCTCCCTTTCTTACTATTTTAAAAATAAGCTATGCTAATCTTTAAGCAATAAATGCCTCTGCTTTTCAGATTCTATTGGCCACTGATCTTACATGTTATTCTGAGAAACAATTGAGATTATATTTTAAATTTAGACATCATCTGCATATACAGATGCCATAGTACATTTAGGAATTAAAAAGCTACTGGGGGGCTGGGAGATGGCTCAGAGTTTAAAGCCTTTGTCTTGAAAGTTAAAGGACCTGAGATCACATGTAAAAACACTGGGCAAAAAGAGAGACAGTGGCCTGCACTTTCGGCCCTGAAAGGCAGAATTGTAGAGTCTCAAAAGCCCCAAAACAAGTGAAAAGAAGGTTGAGCAATCCAGGATTATTCCTGAAGTCACCCTTGGGCCTCTGGGGCCTTCACAGGCACACATACTTAAGTGCCTTCTGTACACACACCACACACACACACACACACACACACACACACACACACACTCATACACACACACACACACACACACACACAATGTTATTACAGGAATAGCAAAGTTAGCAGATCAACTTTGCCACTCACCAGACTTGCTGTTTCTTCTGCTCTAGCAGTTAATATAAACCAGCTAGGAACAATTTTACTTCCTTCTTTGGGAGGTAAAGTCAAGTTAAAACTTTTCCCATACCTCAGCTTTACCAGGAATTTGGCAAATGTGACCTCTCTATGGTATATGGAGCTCTATGGACTCTACAGGTGGAAATGGGTGGATTGGAGCTGCTTGAAGCTATGGCCATAGACAAACACTGTCCCTTTATATTTAAAAACCAAGTTTTAGATCATACATGTGCTTCCAAAAGATTGTTCTTCTCTTGGGAGAGTGATAACTTCATTCTCTAAATCCTTCTGGATAAAGTTTTCAACTTTATGTTTTTATCAAACTATGTTTTCATCATACTACCAGTCCTTCACTGAGGTTCTGACTGTGCTTTTAAGATTAATGATAACACTACTGAAAGCTACCTGGTGTCTTTATTTTTAGGAGGGTATAACAATCTTGTCCATGGATGCTATCCTAAGCTAATTGACTTTAAGGGAAAAATTCTGGTGCTAGGACTTTTGCTCTAGGCCCCAATATTTTCAAACATGGATTTTAGTATCAGTTTCTGTATCTCTGTCAAGGATTAGATTGCATTTGAAATTAAATTGAAGATTATTGTGATTGTCTTGTCTGTTCAGGCTGTTATAACAAAATTTCATAGACCAGGTAGCTGAAGAACAATAGAAATTTTTTTCACAGAAGTGCACATGGGGAAGTCCAAGGTTGTGGTACTGATAGAGTCAGTGTCTGGTTTCTTGGTTCATGGATGACACCTTTTCATTTGCTTTTACATGATGATGGAAGGTCTAACCAGGTCTAACCATTTCTCTTTCTCTCACACTCTGTGCTCTCAC